>JADWOT020000004.1:17868882-18194496 GCA_036345935.2 Taenia hydatigena
TTGCATGAAAGCAATCTCTTCTCTGGCCTCTTATGCCACCTCTATGGGCCACAATTCCTACTTTCGTATCAAGTGTGGTAAAGCAATTTGACTTGCATTTTAAATCTGGAGAGACGCAAATGCGAATTTGTGAAAAGGCATCTTCCTCCATTACGGTGTACCCTATCCACTTGTCAACTCACATCCAAAGGTCGCTGACATTCTTCCTCGCCAAAGCTGTTACAAACGCCCGTGACGAATTCGTGGATTCATGTCCTCATCTGTGATGATGCACATCCTTTGGCAGTGAAGTAGAATGCAGCTGAATGATTGGTAATCAGCTCTGGCTTCGCCGATGTCCGTCGTGTGCTACACGAATCGATTTCGTTTCGCCTAAATTCATTGTCTTCAAATCGCATTTGCATACTTGACTGGCGGCTAGCGAAGTCATTTACTTTTGACTTCAGTGCCGTGAGCAGGATGGGGAGAGTGTCTTCTATGATGCGCACCGGTATGGCTACGGCCTTGGATAAAAACGTCAAAAGCGGCATTGACACCTTCATTCAGCACCAAAAACTTTGGATTGGCTTCAGAGTTACAGCAAGTAAAGGATGGCTCTAACATCGTGTAGAAAAGTAGTAATAGCTTTCTCTCCCTCTGTTAGCCCTAGACTTTTAAAGAACACCACATTCCAAATCTACCTGTCGTTGCCTACAATCAGCATTGTGTTCTTTTTTGCTACAATCCTTAATCGTTCTGCTTGCTGAAATCAGTTGGATATTGGGACTTGAATATTCTAATGTTGGTATAACCACGGCAGATTTTATCAAAGATAAATGGCTGTTAAGTTATTGCCTCAAGTGTTCTTTTCATACCTGTCGCTTGACGCAAGAATATGGAAAAAGAGATTCTATTGAGTGCAGATTGATGGGAATTCTCAAGTCGTTAATTATTAAATAAATTAATTAAAACAGACTTCCATCTAACTTGACCAAACAGCACTGAAAACTGCTAGCGATCAAGATGAGTCCCACCTCGTGCAATTCCATTCTTCTTGGTCGTGGATTTTACGGGAAATATCTGCAAACATAGCAAAACACGTTTGTTATATTTAGCGAAAAGATTCCATCGACATGACAAAGTTCCTAGGATTTGAGCGAATCACACTCACGTTCGATCTCGCCTCATTGGCTGAGGCTACGTATGGGCAAGTAGCATCACCCGGAGACCAAGGCCGACCAGATATCATAAACATGATTCACTGAAGTGGCCCAGTGGTTGAGATTGTCGACGCTATGCAGCAAGCCTGCACCCGTCGCGACTCCTTTAATAAGCCCATACTTTGTAAAAGATGAACACTGTATGGAGGACAGGCTATTGAATGACAGCTTGGGAGTTTGCAGGGATCCAATATCAGACACAACGGTGCTGGTTCATGGACGCATGAGCTGAGGTCGTGGCGTGCAGCGTCTTGCGTCGGTGCAGGTATAAATGGCATTGAAGAAAGCACTTCGCCGAAGAGGTGGTCAAGAAATAAATGTCAGCGGCAGGCTCAGCACATTTGCGCCATAAATCTGGTTGGGAAGGAGCAGTAACTCAATGCAACTGATTTACAGTTTGCGCCATTTATTGTTCGAGTCACCACAATGTTGCTCATGCTAGCTACATTTTTCAGTTTCGCTGCAAGCATTTCTTAATTACATTGTATGATCATCACCTGAGGTCAATTTTCATGGGTATGGGGAGACCTCGTCATGGTCACGTGGGGCTTCATAAGACCGCTGGATGGCAATGGGGCTTAAGTGGCCATCTTGCGGCTTAAGCAAGGTTTGAGGCTTCACTTCTACTTACATCGTAATGTGCATCATTTGCAAAAGTGCAGCGGTACTTGTTCGTTTACCAATTGAGCATACCGCTACTTTGCGATACACGATGAATGGTGGTTCAAGCGCCTGCAGTTGTCAATCGTGTCACATGTGTGCACACCACTAGTTACGCGTATGATATCCATACCAGGTACAAAACCGTTTTAGATACCCTCATTGCCTACCTTGATAGGTTCACTAACTTCTTGTATGAACCAGAAGTGCAGACATCACTTCGAGGTAGGATTTTACAGTGCAACCTCAGACGACCTTGTGGCATTGGAGATTTACTGGCTTAGCCCTAACACCATCATTTTGAATAACGTGATTGTGCTCACGTACGACTGTCAGCACAATAATGGAAAGCAGGAATTTTGACAACTTGAAGTGAGAAAACGTCTGCGCCACCCAAATTGACGACCTCACAGCAGCATCTACACAACGCCTATTTGAGTGCATTTAATGATCTGGATGTGGTTCTCCATTGACATTGAAATACGCGTTACAGTAGCACTGTTAATAAGCATCTGTCAAGCAAGTGACACAACGAGAGCGGCCACGACACTACGCACCATCCATGCGCCATGATGAATGAAGGGTTGAACTATCATCCACTTCTCTAACAAATTGTAAGCACATCCAACACGATATCTTGTCATCATATCTTCTATTATTCTCTGATCTTTACTACTCAGAATGGTCATCACAGTGTAGAATTGCATTTGTCTCAACCACCATAGTCTGAAGCTGTAATCAGGTCGCGCAATGTTTGAGCTCAAAGCCGCGAGTGAGGGAGGGGAGAACACAATGTGGATACCGAGACGGAGTATATGGGCATAGCCACCGTTATGCACCTGCGTCCTCTTCATTTTCCTCTTTCACACATTTTACCTCTTTTTTCTTTTCCTTTTCTTTACGCACTAAAAGAAGCCCCCAAACACATCCCTAACAGTTAAATGATTCAAATGGTATAAATGGTTTGTCTGATTGCAGGGTTAGCTGGGACTTGTCAATTCCACATGACAGTGTGGAAGAAGGGGGCCAAACACATCAGAATGACTATGGAAGAGGTACGCAGTCTCTCTGTGCTGCACCACTTAGGAGGATCAGAAGGCGCGGTATCACAGTCATCGTCCCTGTCTTCCAGAACTTCTTCGACTTGCTTCGTGCAAGTGGATTGACTCGCCGTGCTGATCCAATGCAAATTTCGGATAATTTAGACTATGTGCCACAGCACGTACTAAACAAAACAATTTTCTCGTCCGACTGAAGACCTATTTGTTGCTACTTCGTACAAATAGCGAAATTCTGATGCGTGGCTATTTCAACCGTAGCTATTTGTCACAATTGCGCTGACTTCAAAAAATCGTCATGTTGAACCGCTGGTAGATTACCTATTAGGGATCTTCGAATTAATCCAACATGAAAGTTGCGAGAACGATTGTCCATTTCTCTTCAAACCCCTACCTGCTCTCAATGCCGACAAGCTGTAGTCGGCTTCCATCTTTGCTGCCGGCATCGAATACAATTAGTGTACATTTCGCTAAGCGCTATGCGAGTCCTGCCACCTTTGTTACTCTTGAGCCTTGGTACTTGTAGTTAAGTGTCGTCTTTCACTTCTTGTCTCATCCTCTTCCCCATGCTGTTTTTTTTCACATGAAATATCTAACCTTTGTGCCAAATGATTTATGCAGCAGAACCGTAGCATCGGCAAGATCAGAAGGCAAAAGTTTGATGCTGCCTGCATGTTGATGACTTTTCAGCTGCACTGATGGATCCGCGAGCCAGAATGATGCACTGAGCACTGCATAGTGATATGTGCATTTGCAAAGCAGGCGAGGATACAGCAGTTGAGTCTAGATGCCAAAATTTAGTTTCGATTCCGCACATCCCGTTCCGTAGTTACACACACTCTGGCACTTTGCGATGCCTGCATCCACTAACATAGCAAAGGAATGCTGGAAGAGAAAACTGCATAAAATGAGAAGAACAAAGCAATGCCGTGGCATTCGATCTCTTTAATTAGTGCAGAAACGAACAATATTAAACAGCATGGTTTATGGTGAATGGAACACGTCGACATTTGATGGCCGTGCAATTGTTATGGCCATCTTTGATGTTAGGAAGAACTGGGTGTAGGCAGTTGAAATTAGAGCATCCAAATAATGGTAAGGGATGAAGCCCATTCAAATGGCGATTAGTGGTATTCTTAATGCGTACCATTGATGATATACTTACCAGTGCCAAACGGTGTGTACTCACTTAAACTGGCGTAACTCGCATCGGCAGCTGCTGGTTGCAAGCCCAATGCAGAGTTCTCGGGAGGCAAGGCAAAGCACTTAATGAGAAAGACGGTTATGCAGAGGTGAAAATGCAATGCAGCCAATCTTCCATGCTAAGAATGTAATGCCTGTAACGGAGTTAATAAAGGTATTTTAGAGGCGGGCAAGTGTCAGTGTTTGCAGACGGAGTCCAAGGAGAGTGCGACTGTCACACTCACAACGTCTATTCTGCCTCTGCGGTTCTCCTTTTCCTTCAAATCTTGTGAGGTGGTATGTCTCCTGCCTGGAAGACTACTCTGAGGTTATTGACACCCTTCATTTGTTATACACTTAGCTCACGACAAATGAAGGGCATCAAATTTTGCTCAGATATGCAATTGAAATTATTCCTAGGTCACTTTGAATAATTGGCATACCCAACTAATGCATGGTAGTGACAAGACAATAGCATGACCTCGGTGAGAAGGTCGGCACTGTTTTGACCTACGTAACTGAGTGAAGGAGGCACGATGAGCACGCGCATGTCTGGCAAGTGGACAGGACTAAAGCCTTTTGATCTCCCTACGTGCCCACATTCGTGTTTAGGCCATACCAGGTTCTTGTGCGCTGATGTATGAAGACCATGCCAACTGATCTAGTAGAGGCAATTAATGACCACCCAGCCAATCTTAGGGGACGACACTGCAGATTCGTGTTTCGTTCAAGAACTTAGTATTCCTATGATTCTGATCATTCAAATCAACATTTATTTGAATATCTCATGTCTCTGTTCCACCATCGCAAACTCCCTTCTCATTACCGCTGCTGATACTGATGCTGAAGCTAAAGAACCACCGAAGGACCGGCGTGCTACATGGCTTGGTAACTCAGCCCTTAAGATTGCTGACAAGCACTGAGTTTTGACGGGGTTTCAGATCAAATAGCCTCCATCACCTACCATCATTTCAATATCCTAATCTACTTGCCCGATCTCAGATGCAATTATTTTTTTAGTGTAACGGATACATAACTTCGTGAATATCGATGATCAGTGCAACTATAAGGGAGGAAGACCGTATGCTTGGCTATTGCGGCCTCTTTGATCGATGTGGCTTGACGGGTGTCAGTCAACTTGACAAGTGTGTCTAATCGGATGCCTCGCACTGGAGTGCTACACAAATGGTCAAATTACATCTACTGTTTTGGAAAATAAAATGAAGGAGATTCAGAGGTCTTAGCGCCAGATGTGCATAGCGTTTCGCACTTGCATCTTTCCTTTCACAACCTCACAATAAGCAGGCTGGTTGGGATAGGTTACCTTTCGTCACAGAGTTAACCTACCACAGGTTTTGATTCGTTGTCGCAAGGCTCATGTGCAATGCATGCATTGTCGAATGCACCCTTTTAGATGACAGCACAAGTGCCAAGTGACGAAAAACCTCCCAGAGGGAAGCATGCTCTGAACCAACATAACACTGACCACAGCATTCCCTTCATGACGCCTGCGTTTGTAGCAACAGGAAAGAGACACTGAGAAGGAAGCACCAGGGTAGAAATCAGTGCAACTTACATCGAAAGTACACATTCTTTGACGCATTTAAGCACGAATGCATGAGTCGATGTAGGCAAACAGCATGCATGGTCTCCGAAGTCGGAGAGATCGGCTCATTACATAAAGGTCTTACGTAGTTTCGATTCACAATGAAAAAGAAATTGTAAGTTGACGGTCCAAGGTACCACATGGAAAGAAAAGCCATTTTGAAGCCCACGCCATCATAATCATCGTGAGTGACCTCTACGCCGCTAGTAGTTCCACTTTCTGCTTAGAGGGATGTTGCATGTGTTCAGCTTGGCCTAACTTGTAAAAACGACAACAGTGAGAGGTACCTGATGGAATGAAGAATGGCTTCTCAGCTTAGACATTACAACGGAGGCCGCATCGCACTTGCTAAAGCACTTCTAGGTTTTAACTCCTTTCCATTCCTTCTCAGTTTATTATCAAGTCTGTATGCCATCAGAGAGTGAATAACTAGGGCTAGCAATTCAAGGCAGAACCAGCTATTTTCTTTCTGCAATTACCAGTCCTGGCAAGCAGCCTTGCAGATAAAAAACTAGAAGTCCTTATTTAATTTAAACAGTTAGATGATGAAGGAAGTATCAGCGAGATACACAGATGAGTTGCTGGTCAGTAGTCTATGCAAAGCAAACACTGTAAGGGCGTGATGCATAATACTGTCCTCAGTTTAGCATCAAATATTCCGAAACACCAGGCTGCTACTAAAAGCAGGAACCTGGCTGGAGATACACTTGATTGTCTAGAGCAGGACGCCAACGATGCAGTGAATTCAATCGAGCCGTGTAGATTTCATTCCTCACCATCTCCAGTATGCACAAGTAGTGTGCTAGCAAGGGAGAAGATGTCTGCTTTACCTTTGGGAACAAATGCTTTAGTGTTGGTCAGAAGCGAGTTGAGCATTGCGTAAGTGCGTGGTGGTGAGTGTTGACCTGGATGTCCTTCGATTGACCATTGGGATTTCAGTGGCCATTCTGCACTTTCAACAGTGCAAGACCGTACTCGCATTTGTGCTTTAGGATGGATCGCTTGCACCAAGCGAACCTCTTCATGTGCGACCGTTGGGAATGCTGGAAAACACATGGCCGCAGCATCACTATGGTAGTGACGTGAAAGGGCCATTGAGAGACCAACTGATGTCTAAATGATTTGTCCAATTTCAGGAGGTTGCGGAAAGGAATAGTACATAGACACGCTGATGCACTACAATTAAATGGAGCGAAACACATCGTTCTGACTGCGAACGACAAGCGTAATCCCCTTTGGTCCCTTTTTATCTTCACTTTCTCCCAACGTAAGCAAATAATGTAATTGAGCACTAAAGGGAGAAGTGGCGTTTCATCAAATAAAAGCTTTACCTACTTCATTTTTGGCAAAAGAAATTACTATTTGACAGCCTAAGAGGCCTAGTGGTCTTAGCAATAATTTTGTTTACGTCAGGAACCTAGCAGAAAAGACGGCGTTCGGTCATTCTCATCCACCTATGGTCATCAACGTATTCGCATTTCAAACCAGTCTCCTGGCAGACAAGGCGTGAGGTGGCACCTGAGAAGACCTGCTCTTTTAGAGTCCATATTGCCAGCGTTGTTGGTCTCCACATTTCCGTACAGCGAAGCTCTGTCAAAAGGGGATTCTAAACGCTCTTGTGAATGAAAACACAGATGGATAAATGTGATGACGCTTCCAACTTTGTTGCCATCACTGTGCTGTGACTCTGACGATAAGTGCTTCAATGTGTCCCGTTCACTGAGTTGAAGTTGCCTCGCCTATTGATACCTCTCAGCATTGGCCTCTTCAAATATTACCTTTGAGAGTGATTATCAAATGTAGTTGGACATAAAATTCAAGTTTGTCATCAAACTTTGCAATTAACGTGCTTCAATTTGGAAGACTACTCTTTAAATAGGGCCTGCTCCAAAGCATATTCCTTACCATTCCTCATTTTCCAGTTGCCAATATCATAAGCGGTACTCAACCAAATCACCTCAGCATTAACTTACCTGCTTGAGGTCTTTCAACTCAGCTGAACTCATGCATCGTCAACAACGATTTGGGAAGTCAGCACCCCAAAGAATACTATCTCACAACATCAAATTTCTATTGCATTCTCCTTAATGTAAGGCAATGCCCTATTTCGTATAAAACGCTTTGATCAATCGGTGTTCACTGTAGTTCGATTCATGTGTCCATATATGCGGATGGTGGAGCATATCCTACCATGTAATCGCACGCTTCGCTGATGTTTGACTCGCAAATCACGCGTGGCTAAGCGACCGCTTCCGAGCAGCATGAGGAGTAGAGCGCGCTGACCCAGGCGGGAAATCGTCACTTACCTGATAACGTCAACTGTTCTACGAGATAGTGTTTAAACCAACGATATTTGTGCGATCTTTTTGCTACCAGGAAACGGTAGGGGACGAATAATGATTGTGTCAAAATGATTAAGAGGCGCAACATTTCTTTATATGTTTATTTGTGCTAGCATTTAAATGTACGAATCACTGCACACTCTTCAGACCAATCTACACTCACCATTCACAGTTGCGATCCCGCCACTGCACCACGCGTGACCCCTAACACCTCGATGTGCCCTTCATGCCAACTGGTGGCGGTACGCAATGAGGTAGTGAGAATTTGATTTTCAAACGCAGGAAGACTTTGTGGAGAATCCGGTGCATGAGCATGGGAAAAAGGAGTTGACAACCAACGAGAAGCCTGTCAGCCTTCTTGGATAGGCACGGGAGATGGAAAGATGACCGACTTTGCCTGAATACACAGACGTAGTAATAGATCCGTCATTTGCGTTAATCACTTTCGGCGACTCTATCACACCGACTCGTTGCCAGCTCGTGCAAAAGGCCTCCTCAGTAGGACCCCGATGTGACAAAGACGACGTTGAGTGAGACTAGATGGTAGAAACATCGTTGAAAAACTAGAATTCCATCAAGCTAACCCCTGATTAGGCTTGCCTGCTGCAGGATAAGGAGGGAATAAAGGAAAATGTGAACGATGCGGTGAAGTACAAGCAGACTGATAAAAGGCAGAGCAGTGAGATGGCAGCAGGGAGCTGCCTCTTCAACACAAACAAAATGGTAAACCACGCGTCAAAGAGCAAACGTCTGAGAAGTTCCAAATCAACATAGTTACGATGTGCAGGAAAGCGATGGAAAGGCGTCAATGAAGGTCCACGCTATGACGAGGGGAAAGTCGGATGGGATGTGCAGCTCATCATGTCAAAGCGAATACTGATTTTGTGGACCTGCAGGTGCAAAAGCAAATTAAAGCGATTCGCACATCAACTCGTCTCTTCTATTCACCGTACATAGTTCAGAGGCGCAAAAGGCGAAACCGTTATTATTAAGAGACTAGAATGTGTAAATTTGCCCATTTGAACGAGGCCAGATGGGAGAAGAGTGTGAGCTTACCTGCCAAATGCATAGGCAGAGAATTTGACTCTCAGTAACGATAACCTGAGTAGAGAAATGAATTTTGCAGGTGAGATTAACTTTTATGGTCCACTTTGTTCCAGCAATAAATGGCATTAGACGAGTAAATTCAACATTAGCTAATAGACACGAGTAGTAATTTTGGCACAAAGAATGTGAAGAACGCATTCATTCAGTCACACAACGGTAGGAGTTGGAGCTGTTTCGAAGTACCCTACCTGCTCGATTCACTCACGGTCAAGTCGTAGGCCACGAATTAAAGATTAATTGGCATGTCTGTAGGGAATGCTTAGCAAGCACCTGACAGCTTAAACCAGTGGCACCCAACCTTGGCGCATGTGCGCAGTCCTGTACAACTCTACCTTATCTTCTAAGCAGCATTGTATCGGTGCTCATTTCTACACATGCAATGTGGCATCTGATAGCCGAACATAGGTCACCAACTCTTGCCACCAGCACATACCAAAATGGCTGTTAAGTCTGCGCATTTACATATGGAACAGAAAGAAATTATTGCTCAAAGTCGAAGAGGGCCGGCACATTGATGGCCAATTACGCAATCGAAGGCATTCAAATAGCAAATACTTGAGAATAACTGCATAGCAGCTGAGTGACAACGATCCGGGTGCGTGGCATTTATGTCGTCACTTTGCTCCTTGTGTCCACACCAAGATGCAAAGGTGCTACCTCTAACAGCAGCTGTTTCTGAGTCTCCTAATACCTATCAACGGTCAAATTGGCCACTAGCAACGTCCTCCACACCCAACTGCCTCGTCCCAATTTACTGAAAGGGGTAAGAGAAGAAGGTCCGACTGCTCCACACAATCAAATGGTAGGACATGTCGAATTCAAAACTGAGCAATGTTTGCCCGTATTTGGATGAGGCGAGTGCAAGCGATTTGGATTCGCCTAGACCCATATTCGCGAACCACATGGTTTTAATTTGCGTTCAAACTTGGTGATGAGGGAAAGAATACTTTCCCTAGAATTGGCATTACCATTTTTGATGTGTAAGTCAAATTAACTACTTTTAAACACTGGGTTCTAAAATAAGAAAGAGCAATTTCAGATAGTTACAAAGTCAGGGTAAAGAGCGTTTATATGTCCCGAAATTATGCGGTCTGGACGGATAAAAGCAAACCATTTACCAATTTCAATGACTTTGGCATGCACTTACTGACTGATTTAACAGTATGGCATGGCAATGAAAATGTGAAGTGCAAAACATAGAAATGAATGCTTTTTATAATCATGGCAGTTTCAGTGTCCCTCCCTTTCACCTCTGCCTTCTTATCCTTGGACCGAGCATTGGTTAGACAGAACATCCTTTATCATATGGCTGCTAAGAAAGTGTACAGAAAAAGAGGCAAAATGGGTGCGAATTTCGTTCCGTCGTCAAGGATCAAAGGCGTCTGCTAAGCCATTAAGTTTGTATACACAGACTGCCACCTGCTCCCAAAGGACCCAATTGAAACAGCTCTTATTACGCAAAAGAATACGAGAAGTCATTGTCTATGCCCTGATTGCACCCAAGCACTCACTTGGAGTCCACCCTTTGTTTAGGCTGCAATTTCATCTTGAGGAGAACCACAGTTCTCCTGTGGGCGAAAGCACTGATAATACAAATGTGACTATGTTCCCACCATCGCTCTCGTCAGACTTGATAAGCGCCATTTAATGAAATTGAGTTATCCCATTCATTGTATATTAATGACCCAACTTTTTCTCACTACGTTTGAGAATGCTTGCCAAACACCATGAGGGATTCGCCTTCGTTTGCTGTCAAATTGACACCATGCCCCATTTCGTCTACAAATTATGGAGTCAAGAATCTACTCCATAACAACTTTTATAGCATTCTCTGTATCACATTTGTCAATGTTATAAACATGTCCTAAACCAAATCACATCGGAGGTCGCTGGAATCTTCTGTCCATCAGCAATGTTATTTAAACTGTCCCAACGAAGCCCGGTCAACACTTCTACATCCAATTGAAAGGGTAGGCCATTCATTCTGCCTCCCAAGGGCTAACTGCTGACGCGCCATAGGTATATTAACTTCTGACATATTCGCCGCAAACCATGCTTTCCTCCTGGTAAGTCAAGACAATAATTCACATAAAGTGGTCTGATAATCCTGCTTTTTTCGCAGCTAGATCCTGCATGCATGCACGCTTATGTTCAAGCACATCCTACTATGGACTTACACTCTTTGATGATGCTCGGCTAGCGAATCACTCGTGACTGAGGCGATGTGCCACTGTTTGACGACCGTTTGGGCACGTGAAGTGGTTGCAGTTGTTGATATGATAACGTTGGCTGGGTGAAGTTGCTTGCATCTGTAATACAGCTGCTGGGAGGAAGGACGCACTTGGGTCGGCTTTATGCCATGCATGGCGTTGACCTGAAGACTACGTTTCTCTGGCTGTGATTACCAGATCAACGAAGTAAGAGCTCACTAGCACAGCGTAAACTCGCCAGTTGCACGCTTGTACTTGGTGCGGTGGCGGGATTGTGTTTGTGAATTGTGGATGAAGTGTGGCTTGACTTCCACCTTCAGCAGCTGTGCCTGAGAGGCACAGTGTATTGCTTCCATTCAGACCCATTTCTGTCAGCTACAACCGCATGAGCCCAGGGTTTCGCACTGCTGATATTTCTGGCTTATGCTTGTCACCAGGTGCTGGATAACGTCGGCTTCAATGCTAAGTCATATTCAATTAAATGATTCACTCGCAGCCTTAATTTGATAAGAATAGGCATGAGATTGTTAGGGTAAGTTGATAGAGCACAAAGGCGTAACAACCTGTTACAGGTTTGGTTGGAAGAGCGGCTAAAGGTGGAAGTCGACGCACGTTTCCGGTCGCATCATACCCACCATACACATTCGCGGTCCTACCATTGCACTAAGCGTGATACGTAACACCTCTAGCCATGCGATGCCTCCCCAAATCATTTCACTTTACACTGTAACAGAGAACCACTGATTCGCACAATTCGCACGAACCAGTTGTTTCTGACAATGCCTGTTAATAGGTATAAGTGGGCTGACTTACTCACAGCTGGGTTAATTGCGAGGCAATCAGATTCTGCATAGCAAATACAGTGTGTCAGTATAAATAAGTTCACAACTCATTTAATTTGTTTTACTTACATTTAAACAAAGTGCATAGTGCTCATTTGAAGCCCGTCATTCTTAGTAGATGAGAAAAAGGTCACCGGGTGCGTGATGGCGAGTGCTGCTGCTGCTGTTGCTGTTGTCCCTTTGTTGACTAGTGGGTTTAATTTGCCACAATTAAGTGTAAGGGTAGCGTGAGGTCATGCTTCCATTTTTATCTTGAGAAGCATTGCATTCGTCACGATAAACTCCTCTGTGTGTGGTGGTTAAGATGTCAGTAATGCTAGAGCAATAACGTCAAAGTGTTATCAGGGTGGCGAGTGATGTTCAAATGATTGTTCAACTTCGGGAGAACATGGAAGTAGACGTCGTTTCAATGCAGTAAGCGATGCACTCGAATGACCCCAAACTCACCGTCATCAATGCAACGATGCAAGTGACCACTCGTATAGCGTCGGTGAATGGAGGTCCAAGTCCAAGCATGCAACTACCTTTTTTAGTTCTCATTTGCATCTGCTTCCTCATCCTTCCTCAATGCGCTGTGAGAAAATACAAAATGAAGAAAGACGACGAAGATGAAGCAGGACAGTGGCAAGGGGTGCGTGTGTGTGGCGCAACCTACAGCTGGTCGCATACAACTCGTGTGTGTACATGAATATGAAGGGATGAATGAGGAGAAGTCTAAAACTCGTTTTGATATCCAAATATCTCCCTCGATGCTGTGATGACTTCTCGACAGTGCTGTATGCTTCTGTAATGTTTCCATCTTCAGTAAATTAAATGTTGGTACTAATTTGTCTGTGTCCCTCTGCAAACAGAAGAGTGTGAGGATATAGCAGATTTGCGTGGGTGATAATACTAAAATGGAAATAAAGTAAAGATGTGGGGGAAAGAATGGATCATTTAATTGGCCTGCTAAACAAAATATTAGATAATCATTCAATCAAATTGTAAGTCATTGTGCATGGACTAGTTGGGGAATCGGGAGATCAATCAGTGAGATTGGGATTGGGGACAGCAATGGTAGCAAAGCACAATGAAAATAGGTAGCAAAGACGCCTCCTCAGTCCCTTAAACCACCAGGATGACAGAAGAGTCGGAGAAGGAGAGAGAAGAGACGGAAAAGATATGCGCTCTTGGGCAGGAAAGACGGTGGCGTGGTAAACAAGAGGAGCAAAGTGTAGAGGGTAAATTGACTGAAGGGTGTGGGCGAGTCGGGGGAAGTGGATGGTGAGCTAGGAGGAGAGAAGCGCAGTAAATGAGTTCTCAGCTCAAGTATTGTGACAAGCACTAGATATCCGACTAACTGACTTGGTTTCCCTGCAATAGCACAAATAGTAGAGTTACCCGCTGGGGTAGTTTAAGTTGCAGGGTGTCTTGTATTTTCCCTCCTGCCATTTCCTCACCACACCCACATCCTCCCCTCATCCTCCTCCTTCTCCTCATCTGGCTCCACCTCCGCCTCCAATTTCATATCCATCTCCTCTGTCATCTCCTGCGTGGTCGATAGTTTGCTTGCCGACAACGGTGTCACTGTGGTGAGCGATGACGACGTGGAAGAACTGGATGTCAGCTGGGACGGTTGAGCGACTTCGACGTCCATTTGCACTGCTACTGGTGCAGGTGACAAGACGGGCGAGTCAGTGTGAAATCTACTTATGCATGAGCGAGTCGCCTTCTGCAAAATGGTCTTTTCAAAAGTAGTGCTGCCGGTGGGAGTGGCAATGAGGAGCGAAGAATCGGCGAACAACCTTGCAGCGACTCGACATTTCTAAAAATTCGGGCACATTACAATGTGCCGTGTATTGATGCGTTCTTGATGGGTCAAAATTAATCATTGTTCGGTCGGTCAATAATAGAAAATGACCTTGAAAAAGGATGGATTGCACCGTTTACAAAGCAGTGTGTAGCTGCATTTGTAGGCGCAAAGCGGGATTATCTTAAAGTGTTAGTTAGCCTACGTGGAGGGACAGGCATCGAAAGGAGAAGGAAGTAAAATGTGCCACAATGAAATCGGGGGCTTTACTGTCCGTCTGGGCTTCTCGTCGTGTCATTTGAGGGTCATTCCAGTGACAGAAATCACTTGTGGGTTTGAAGTGAAGAGAAGGAAGTGAGGAGAGGGGAGTGGGATAGAGTAAAATCAAAGGACATAGCATAGTACAGCCTAGGTGGTAAGTAAATAGGTGGGGAGGGAACAACTATAGGTCAAGCTGAGTTAGCGTTGGGTGACATTAGCTGTTGTTTGCATGCCGGGCTTCTCAAGCAACAGTATAAAGTTGATGCAGAGTAATTGTATTATCTAATTTTTGGGTATTCACTTGACTTCTTTGATCGAAAACTGCAATTATAGCGATTATCTAGACTATGCATTTGCTAAGGCGTCTTGATGAAATTAATCGTCAAATAGACTGACCCTACCTTGCCTTGGTTTTGCCTCTGGCTTTCTTTGGTAGGGAGTTACTTCAACTTAGGTGCTTCTGTAAGCGATTTCTCAATGTGGCTTCGAATCTACGGGCAATTGATCAAGATCGTGCAAATAAATGGTCAAGAACTTTAGTTCAGACTGTAGCGTTAGTTTTGATCTTGTGATACGTGAGTTTTTCACTGCATAACTTTTCGGCTGGACCCTAGAGTTCAACGAGCTGGTGGCGTGGATACCGCGAACGGCTTTTTATGGTTGCATACATCCTCCTTGGTGTAGTCTCTTGATGCCTTATTCATGAATGCGTGCGATCTGTATCTGTCAGTATGAGGCGTTCAAATCATGCCCTAGATGAGATGACTGGGTGTTCTTTTGGAATGTGGATGCAACTGATGTTGCCGCCGCTAGGAACAGTAACGCAGGAGAGGGAGGAGACTAAGGCATCTGCTCGAAAATGGCGATGAATTGTTAATTAAGGAAGAAAGTTTTTCAGTTACCAGCATGACGGCAGCGATTAAGGATGATGGGTCAGAGAAGTGACCTGCCATCTTACGTGCTTCTGCTTCAAAACTGCACTGTGCTTCCATTCTGCCTATTTACAATGTCATAGTCAGTGGCAACTGCAATTTAGGATCAAAACTAAAACTATTCAAATTGATTGGCCTAATACTTCATCATACACGCAACACGTAGTAAATATTTTGGTGTTTTTCAATCATACACGCAACGTATCGCCTGCTTTCATAGGTGCCATGAGTTGGCATACTTTGTATACGTGTGTACCCGTGGTATAATATAGGGCAAATGGATTGGAATATTTCGCTTTTTGGACAAAATTCATCGGCAAGGAGAATAATTGAAAATGTGCCAAAAGGAAACGCGTTCATGAGATTGTGCTTACTTGACGAGGGGAGGAGGGGGAAGAGTATATTGTCTACTTTGATTAACGCTAAGTTCTCGAACCGACTACTTCCTACCATCCGACCAATCTCCTCGGTTCTGTGTAAAACAATGCACATCAAGCGCTAAAGCTCAAAAGCATTGTTGCGAACTAAGAAAGGATCAACAAAGTGAGATCAAACACAGGCTGACAGAATGGAGTACTGGTGATACAATCTTGGCAGATCTGCACCATCCAACATTTTGAGGAAGAGTAAAATTCGTATGCCTCACAACTTATGTTTGATTATTTGTTTTGACAGCATAAAGTACAAAGGAGGTAAAGACAAAAGTAGGAAATCGGGTGAGGCACCTTAGACGGTTTACCGAATTCCACTGGCTAGTAACTCAATTTGTAGTAATGCTCCTCTTCATCCCTCCTTCGTAGCCGTGGAAATGAAATAAAGCGACTTAGTCGAGCCTTCATACAGATTTTTCTCTGTCCTCGTGGGGCTGGTGATATGATGGCGAAGGACTTAGTCCTCCGCAACTTAGCCAGGACGGTGAGAAAGGCAAGGAAAATTGCAATGGAGAGGACTGCAGACAGCATCGAGGCGTGTGCGTGTATGTATTGATGTTCCTTTGGTGAGAACCCAATTGGTGCCAGTAAGATACACACTTACACCAGCCTTTTATTCTCATCTTCGGCCTTGCGAATATCGCCTGATTGAAGTTGTTGGTTGAAGGTTGTGTTTACGTAAATTGTGTGCTGTTCGATGTGCTGTCAGCTTAATGCGCGAGGTCATACGCTAACATAATCAAAAGGGTTTGCTTTCGGTGAAATCCTCACCTCTTTGTGTGTATAGATTGCGTAAAACGGGTGATTAGACCCAAACCATAGCAATTTTATGGATTACTTAAGAATTAAATCGTCACGCAACTGCTTGCATTATTCTACTGCCTGCACAAATAAGTAGATGTTATAGGCTAAAAATATGGCAATAGCAGAAGGAGACTAGTATTTACATCGCATGGGTAAAAGGTCCTACTTTCTCATAAATTTTCGGCTTTATATGGGCCGCATTGCTCTAAATCACTAAAAAGAATACCCTAGTTCATGATCTTATGGTCTCATTTCAGAGTATTTAATCGAGTTGCATGGACCAATTGCTTGGCCCATTTCGCTACCTTTGATTTTGTGACTCCAAGTGCCGCTGTTCAAGTCCCTATTTCGCAAGGCGAATCGATTCTTAAAAATTTTGCCAAGCTCATAAATTTGTTTTGTGCTCCGTCCAGTATTCTCATCCATGCGCTTAGCAATTCTGCACACGCGGATAAGCAGGTCGTGGAATCAGTGTTCGTCGCACCGGGTAGTCCCATAAAAATCGTTGGTTAATAGGCAACTGCACTTAAATGACTTCACTGACTATTCGATCCTGTGCTCCTCTGCGCTTTGCATCAACGCAATTGAAGACAATTGCACCACGTGGCGTTTGTGCAGTTGCGGGCAGACAACCTCAATTTCTAGGATTTGCTACTAGGGCCAAGTAGACGTGCGTGTGCTAAGCTAACAATGCCGAAATTGAAAATGCACATGAATGCGTCTAGATGGATGTGTAGATGTGGTTGAAATGTGTGAATTGCACTGCCGCTGCATTGCCTCTTCCAATTAGCCTGTTACTAATGCTCCCTCTGTTCATACGCACCGACTTCTGACATCCCCTTTTGACCTCGCCGCTGCCTCAACCTTGCCTTCTCTGTTGGTGTCATTGTTAGTGCTTATATGTGTGGCCCCACCTTTAACACCGTCCATGGTGGATACAGTGCATGGTAAGATCCTTCCGTTCACAGACCCATCATTGTAGTGGAAAAGCCGTCAACGGATATAGAGGGAGTGGAACAGCAGGCAGCATCACGTAACTTGGCGTCTTTTCATCTTGCCGATGTTGTGCCTTCTCTATATACGTGATCTGACGCGACGAATACATTTACTACGTTAAAGCGTATATTATTAGAAGTATGAATTGACAAGAGTTTTTGGAAAGCGCTTTATTCCTTGGTGCGATGCCCGCGGGCAATGAAAGCGATAGGGAACACAAAAATGATTAGCTGAGACGACGAAAGACGACTGGAGCTTGTCGGCACTGTGAGTGAACGAAGGTGTAGAACAAAAGTGATAATCGTCTCCGCAGCTTCTATGATGCATTGATTCGAGGATTCTCAATGGGTAATCTATCAGTGACCTAACTCGATAATATTTCACAAGCCAGTGCAAACGTGCTGAATTGCCACTACTACCACTGCAACATATCAGAATGTCGCCACCTCTAAAAGGTGGAGACACAATTTTAGGCAAATCACTCAAACCAAGATTGCTTGATTCTAACCCTCCACAGTGTCGTTAAACATCATTTGAGTTTGGATTTACCACAATTGGAACTACGTCACCAGACTTAGCCTTCCTGTTGCCACGATTGCAATGTTGTGAGGCCTTTCATAGTGCTTTTATCGTACATGCAGTTGAAGAAGTAGAAGGACTCTGTCCTTAAGCGTGGAACCTCATTTTTATCTTCTTCGACTCTAAGGATACCATTTATGCATTTTTACGTTTTACTAAATTAACAGCATCACGATCATGTGCCTTAACTTGCTAGTAGACGAAGGCACATGCATGAAGCAAAACAACCCACGATAGACAACGACTCAATGGTAATTTTTGACGGCATTTTGGGAACATGTTTTCGTGCATTTGTCAGGAACAAGCTGCATGTAGGCTGCAAATGTGCTAAAACAAGTGTCCTTTCGCTTTAACAAACCATTTCGCAAACTGATACAATAAAAGGGAATTAACTAATTTTAAATCGCATTTTACACACTCCAAGCAACAAATTGTTTTTTTGTCGAACGAGAGAAGATGACGTTTAGTGAAATGACACAGGAATTGGAATTACTCTTTTCAATACATAGGCCACGGGTTAGACTCAATTTCTCCACACACAGAGCTGAGCTCTTTTGCCTTTGTTTCTCTTATTCTTTTTTTACTTTCTCTGTTTACGCTATGCCTGATTTCCGCACATTGCTTATGAACACCACCCTCGGTTACTTTCTTCACTCATCCACACCTATAATTTGCGAACCCATGATGTTGAATTCCAATTGGCTTTAAAATACCTGGACTTTAAAAGTGATTTAAAAACGTACAAAAGCATTCGTATAAGGAGTGATGGGGAAGATAACTTGACGACCGTCTCAAAGGAAAAGTGGACGCTAAAACATACGAAAAGTCTAATGCTACAAAATAAAATATAAATATGGAGGAAATTCTTTTATTAGAGACAATAAGACATTCGCTCCATATTAACCTTGCAGAAATTCTCTTGAGCACACGAAAATATATACCAGTGGGCAAGTTCATTCACGCCCTCAGCTCTGTAGTCAAAAAGCGAGTCTCGACCAATGAGAGACCTTACTACAATGGCTATAACTGTGCAGACAGCGGTACCGTCAGTACCATTGAACAAGGCAGCACTTTGAACTCATGAGACTTTACGCGAACCACATCTAAGCATTCGTCCAAACAGAAAATTTCTAAAGCGTGATTAGTACTTTACTCATCGATGCTTAGCTGGTTGATTGGGCATCACTCAAGAACGTGTTAGGACTTTGCTTAATTTGACCATGGGACCGAATCACCGTCGCCGGGGATATTCCATCAATTTAATGACTCCATACAATGAGGAAAGAAGATCAAACACGCATACACCTGATTGATTGCGTCCAGGTGATTAAACCTTTCTGTTGTGCCACTAGTTCCTTTCCTCTATTGCGAAGCCGTAATAAAGCTCAATTAGGATTGGTACATTCCAATGTCTGTAAGAGCTAGACAAGCGTCCCGTGACTGATTAGGTGCCATTTGCCCTTGAAATGAATGTCAATTTTGAGCCCATATAGCCTTGGTCAGGTTCGCACAATCCCAATGCTTATTGGCTTAGCATATGTAGGTTTCTTTGGAAATTTGGTTCAAATAAAATGCATAAACCTGTCTACTTGACAAAAGTGACTAAGAAACTTTATGCAACTTAGCCAACATAGGTGGTCTCCAACAACACAATTCCAAGTTGATTTGAATTTAAAGGTTAGTAATGTCCGCCTACTCAAATTGATTTCTAACGCCTCCACAGTTAGCAACTTACGTTCGAACACAACTTATCAAGGAGCAGGAAGAGGCAAAGTAGAGAGCTTTATTTCTACCAGCAAGCCTAGGAGCAAAATGATAACAGGACCATGTGCTTGCCTATTACAGCCCCTTTGACAGATGTGAAACAATAGGTCCTTGTCAAATTAGCAGGTATATCCAAACAGATGCATCGCGCCGGATTGTAATAAACATAGTCAGACTCAATTCACTACATGATTCAGGCCAACTGATTGACAAAACGTGTTATGAAGACTAATCTGGAAGGAATTGAGAGGCTTTAGCATCAAGTATGCAGAAAATAACTCGCTTCCACGTTTCCATTCATAACCTCGGAATAAGCAGACTGGTTGGTGTGAAATACTTGTCATGGAGGTGGCTTACCATGGTGCACAGAATCGAGGTCAGGTAGGTTTTGAATCAGCTGTCACAAGGTTCGAGTGAAAAGCATGCACGATGGAATGGATCCTTGGGGCGACAGCACAGATCCCACGTGAAGAAAAAGGGACCTAGAAGGAGGTGTGCTCTAAACCAATCTGACTCAGACCGCAGCATTACCTTCATTACTGAAAGGAAGCACAGAGGTAGGGATCAGCATATCTAACATTTGGAGCGCACGTTCTTTGATGCGTCATTAGCATAAATGCATGAGTTAATGCGGAAAACAGGCATAATTTGTTCTGAAAGTATAAGTAAGGGCTCATTTACTAAAGGTCTTGCGTGATTCGTATTCAAAAAGAAGGAGGAATTGCAATTTGAAGGTCAAAGGGGGCATGTGACCCCAGCAATAGCATTGTTCGCATTAGCAGCCTAGCAAAATAAGACTGCATTCGTTCATTGTGTGTTATCTTTGTGCACTCTGCCTGCCTGTTGCTTTTAGCGTGTTTTGGGAAGTGAGTCGTAAGGTATCGCATGAGGAAGAAATGCTCTTTCAAAGCCCAAATAATCATCAGCACCGTGAGTGTCCTATGTCGTGAGCGTTCAACTTGGCCCAACTTGTGAAAACACCAAAGGTGAGAGCCACTTGATGCAATTAATAACTTCTCACGCAGACTCTGCCACAATGACTCAGTTACTTCTGATTCACAACTCTTTACCATCCCCTCTCCATTTGAAATCAAGACTGTTCGTCGTAAGAGAGGGTCCATTTGAAGTGCAACTTTTACGGACAGAATCGACCGTTTTCTTTCCATGAAGGTTCGTCTCAGCAAACAACTTCGTAAATGAATAGTCAGAATTCTTTATTTGAACTAAGCAGCAAAGAGATTGAATTATGCGGTTAGAAGTCGAAGACAGTACTTGCGAAGTATACAAGTGAGCTGCTTGTCAGTGAGCTATAATAAAAGAATATTGTAGAAGTTAAAACTTTGCATGGCTTTTAGTTCAGCATTCAACATTCGATTTGAATACACCGGAACATTAGGCTACCACCGAAGGCGGACATTAGGAATGGAATATACCCTATTGTTTAAAGCCCGACATTAGCGATACAGTGAAATCGAAGCAGACGGGTAGTCTTCATTCACCACCATCCAAATTGCATGCAAAAAGCGTATTAGCAAGGAAGACGGTATCAATTTATCCTCACAGTTGCCTTCGCAACTAAATGCCTTAGTATTGGTCTGAAGAGAATGGAAGCTTGCAAAAATGGAAAGATTTTATGTACATGATGGCGAGTTTTGGTTTGGATGTCCTTTGATTGACCATTAAGTGTCTACTCTGCAATTTTAACAGTACAAGATCACACTCACACTTGTGCTCTAAGCAAAATCATCATAACGCCAGCATGCCTGTTTGAGCCCTCTCGACGCAGCTAAACTCATATTACATCAATAACAAAGTAACAGCCAGTACACTTATTCTAAAGTTCAACCTTTCAACATTAAATTTCTAGTACATTCTCCTAAGGATGAGCCAAGACTCGGAATCGCATGGAATGCTTTAATTAATCCATGTGTGTGCAAATACGCTGCTGATAGAGCATGTCCTGCCATGCAATAATCTTTTTCGTTGTTGTTTGTCTTGCTCACCACACGCGGCTAAGCTATGATGCGTCAGCATACGCGACTGTTTGTGAACAGCACAAGAACTAGGAAGCGTGTCGTTGCCGGGAGCTCTGCACTTCACTCGTGCATGTAAGTCGGGCGTCCACGCTAAGCACGAAGTTGATTAGGAGATCAAGTCGGAGGGCTATAATCTCCGGGTTGGGCAAGGGGGAAACCCAGCAGCTAAAAGCTCCCAAGTGGTACAGTGGAGAGATCGCGCCTGTGAATTGTGGGCGCAGGATGCACGTAAAAATTGCGGCGACCTTTAACTTTGCAAAGCGACTGAGTACAAGACACACCGATTATCAATTGTCATCACTTCCAATTCTGTTACTAATTTAACCGGTCAAGATCACATAGTCTAGGCATTCCTGTAGAATCGGGATTCGTGAACGAGGGTGATCACACCTGCCAGATGACGTCAGTCGTACTGCGAAATAATGTTCGCTAAAATGTTGTTGTGCTGCTTTTAGTTAGTGGCGGTTATGTATAAAGGATGGAAAGGTATGCTATCGTGTCACAATTTTGGTCTGATCAGCAGCTAACTGTGCAATTTATGCGCATTCTTCGGACCAACATGAACCCGCTTTTACAGGCGCGGTCTCACCGCTGCACCTCATTTCTCTTAACACTTTGACATCAAATTGAGAAGTCCGGCATGCAAACAACAGCTAATGTCACCCAACGCTAACTCAGCTTGACCTATAGTTGTTCCCTCCCCACCTATTTACTTACCACCTAGGCTGTACTATGCTATGTCCTTTGATTTTACTCTATCCCACTCCCCTCTCCTCACTTCCTTCTCTTCACTTCAAACCCACAAGTGATTTCTGTCACTGGAATGACCCTCAAATGACACGACGAGAAGCCCAGACGGACAGTAAAGCCCCCGATTTCATTGTGGCACATTTTACTTCCTTCTCCTTTCGATGCCTGTCCCTCCACGTAGGCTAACTAACACTTTAAGATAATCCCGCTTTGCGCCTACAAATGCAGCTACACACTGCTTTGTAAACGGTGCAATCCATCCTTTTTCAAGGTCATTTTCTATTATTGACCGACCGAACAATGATTAATTTTGACCCATCAAGAACGCATCAATACACGGCACATTGTAATGTGCCCGAATTTTTAGAAATGTCGAGTCGCTGCAAGGTTGTTCGCCGATTCTTCGCTCCTCATTGCCACTCCCACCGGCAGCACTACTTTTGAAAAGACCATTTTGCAGAAGGCGACTCGCTCATGCATAAGTAGATTTCACACTGACTCGCCCGTCTTGTCACCTGCACCAGTAGCAGTGCAAATGGACGTCGAAGTCGCTCAACCGTCCCAGCTGACATCCAGTTCTTCCACGTCGTCATCGCTCACCACAGTGACACCGTTGTCGGCAAGCAAACTATCGACCACGCAGGAGATGACAGAGGAGATGGATATGAAATTGGAGGCGGAGGTGGAGCCAGATGAGGAGAAGGAGGAGGATGAGGGGAGGATGTGGGTGTGGTGAGGAAATGGCAGGAGGGAAAATACAAGACACCCTGCAACTTAAACTACCCCAGCGGGTAACTCTACTATTTGTGCTATTGCAGGGAAACCAAGTCAGTTAGTCGGATATCTAGTGCTTGTCACAATACTTGAGCTGAGAACTCATTTACTGCGCTTCTCTCCTCCTAGCTCACCATCCACTTCCCCCGACTCGCCCACACCCTTCAGTCAATTTACCCTCTACACTTTGCTCCTCTTGTTTACCACGCCACCGTCTTTCCTGCCCAAGAGCGCATATCTTTTCCGTCTCTTCTCTCTCCTTCTCCGACTCTTCTGTCATCCTGGTGGTTTAAGGGACTGAGGAGGCGTCTTTGCTACCTATTTTCATTGTGCTTTGCTACCATTGCTGTCCCCAATCCCAATCTCACTGATTGATCTCCCGATTCCCCAACTAGTCCATGCACAATGACTTACAATTTGATTGAATGATTATCTAATATTTTGTTTAGCAGGCCAATTAAATGATCCATTCTTTCCCCCACATCTTTACTTTATTTCCATTTTAGTATTATCACCCACGCAAATCTGCTATATCCTCACACTCTTCTGTTTGCAGAGGGACACAGACAAATTAGTACCAACATTTAATTTACTGAAGATGGAAACATTACAGAAGCATACAGCACTGTCGAGAAGTCATCACAGCATCGAGGGAGATATTTGGATATCAAAACGAGTTTTAGACTTCTCCTCATTCATCCCTTCATATTCATGTACACACACGAGTTGTATGCGACCAGCTGTAGGTTGCGCCACACACACGCACCCCTTGCCACTGTCCTGCTTCATCTTCGTCGTCTTTCTTCATTTTGTATTTTCTCACAGCGCATTGAGGAAGGATGAGGAAGCAGATGCAAATGAGAACTAAAAAAGGTAGTTGCATGCTTGGACTTGGACCTCCATTCACCGACGCTATACGAGTGGTCACTTGCATCGTTGCATTGATGACGGTGAGTTTGGGGTCATTCGAGTGCATCGCTTAGTGCATTGAAACGACGTCTACTTCCATGTTCTCCCGAAGTTGAACAATCATTTGAACATCACTCGCCACCCTGATAACACTTTGACGTTATTGCTCTAGCATTACTGACATCTTAACCACCACACACAGAGGAGTTTATCGTGACGAATGCAATGCTTCTCAAGATAAAAATGGAAGCATGACCTCACGCTACCCTTACACTTAATTGTGGCAAATTAAACCCACTAGTCAACAAAGGGACAACAGCAACAGCAGCAGCAGCACTCGCCATCACGCACCCGGTGACCTTTTTCTCATCTACTAAGAATGACGGGCTTCAAATGAGCACTATGCACTTTGTTTAAATGTAAGTAAAACAAATTAAATGAGTTGTGAACTTATTTGTACTGACACACTGTATTTGCTATGCAGAATCTGATTGCCTCGCAATTAACCCAGCTGTGAGTAAGTCAGCCCACTTATACCTATTTACAGGCATTGTCAGAAACAACTGGTTCGTGCGAATTGTGCGAATCAGTGGTTCTCTGTTACAGTGTAAAGTGAAATGATTTGGGGAGGCATCGCATGGCTAGAGGTGTTACGTATCACGCTTAGTGCAATGGTAGGACCGCGAATGTGTATGGTGGGTATGATGCGACCGGAAACGTGCGTCGACTTCCACCTTTAGCCGCTCTTCCAACCAAACCTGTAACAGGTTGTTACGCCTTTGTGCTCTATCAACTTACCCTAACAGTCTCATGCCTATTCTTATCAAATTAAGGCTGCGAGTGAACCATTTAATTGAATATGACTTAGCATTGAAGCCGACGTTATCCAGCACCTGGTGACAAGCATAAGCCAGAAATATCAGCAGTGCGAAACCCTGGGCTCATGCGGTTGTAGCTGACAGAAATGGGTCTGAATGGAAGCAATACACTGTGCCTCTCAGGCACAGCTGCTGAAGGTGGAAGTCGCCGTACTTCCATCAAGCCACACTTCATCCACAATTCACAAACACAATCCCGCCACCGCACCAAGTACAAGCGTGCAACTGGCGAGTTTACGCTGTGCTAGTGAGCTCTTACTTCGTTGATCTGGTAATCACAGCCAGAGAAACGTAGTCTTCAGGTCAACGCCATGCATGGCATAAAGCCGACCCAAGTGCGCCCTTCCTCCCAGCAGCTGTATTACAGATGCAAGCAACTTCACCCAGCCAACGTTATCATATCAACAACTGCAACCACTTCACGTGCCCAAACGGTCGTCAAACAGTGGCACATCGCCTCAGTCACGAGTGATTCGCTAGCCGAACATCATCAAAGAGTGTAAGTCCATAGTAGGATGTGCTTGAACATAAGCGTGCATGCATGCAGGATCTAGCTGCGAAAAAAGCAGGATTATCAGACCACTTTATGTGAATTATTGTCTTGACTTACCAGGAGGAAAGCATGGTTTGTGGCGAATATGCCAGAAGTTAATATACCTATGGCACGTCAGCAGTTAGCCCTTAGGAGGCAGAATGAATGGCCTACCCTTTCAATTGGATGTAGAAGTGTTGACCGGGCTTCGTTGGGACAGTTTAAATAATATTGCTGATGGACAGAAGATTCCAGCGACCTCCGATGTGATTTGGTTTAGGACATGTTTATAACATTGACAAATGTGATACAGAGAATGCTATAAAAGTTGTTATGGAGTAGATTCTTGACTCCATAATTTGTAGACGAAATGGGGCATGGTGTCAATTTGACAGCAAACGAAGGCGAATCCCTCATGGTGTTTGGCAAGCATTCTCAAACGTAGTGAGAAAAAGTTGGGTCATTAATATACAATGAATGGGATAACTCAATTTCATTAAATGGCGCTTATCAAGTCTGACGAGAGCGATGGTGGGAACATAGTCACATTTGTATTATCAGTGCTTTCGCCCACAGGAGAACTGTGGTTCTCCTCAAGATGAAATTGCAGCCTAAACAAAGGGTGGACTCCAAGTGAGTGCTTGGGTGCAATCAGGGCATAGACAATGACTTCTCGTATTCTTTTGCGTAATAAGAGCTGTTTCAATTGGGTCCTTTGGGAGCAGGTGGCAGTCTGTGTATACAAACTTAATGGCTTAGCAGACGCCTTTGATCCTTGACGACGGAACGAAATTCGCACCCATTTTGCCTCTTTTTCTGTACACTTTCTTAGCAGCCATATGATAAAGGATGTTCTGTCTAACCAATGCTCGGTCCAAGGATAAGAAGGCAGAGGTGAAAGGGAGGGACACTGAAACTGCCATGATTATAAAAAGCATTCACTTCTATGTTTTGCACTTCACATTTTCATTGCCATGCCATACTGTTAAATCAGTCAGTAAGTGCATGCCAAAGTCATTGAAATTGGTAAATGGTTTGCTTTTATCCGTCCAGACCGCATAATTTCGGGACATATAAACGCTCTTTACCCTGACTTTGTAACTATCTGAAATTGCTCTTTCTTATTTTAGAACCCAGTGTTTAAAAGTAGTTAATTTGACTTACACATCAAAAATGGTAATGCCAATTCTAGGGAAAGTATTCTTTCCCTCATCACCAAGTTTGAACGCAAATTAAAACCATGTGGTTCGCGAATATGGGTCTAGGCGAATCCAAATCGCTTGCACTCGCCTCATCCAAATACGGGCAAACATTGCTCAGTTTTGAATTCGACATGTCCTACCATTTGATTGTGTGGAGCAGTCGGACCTTCTTCTCTTACCCCTTTCAGTAAATTGGGACGAGGCAGTTGGGTGTGGAGGACGTTGCTAGTGGCCAATTTGACCGTTGATAGGTATTAGGAGACTCAGAAACAGCTGCTGTTAGAGGTAGCACCTTTGCATCTTGGTGTGGACACAAGGAGCAAAGTGACGACATAAATGTCACGCACCCGGATCGTTGTCACTCAGCTGCTATGCAGTTATTCTCAAGTATTTGCTATTTGAATGCCTTCGATTGCGTAATTGGCCATCAATGTGCCGGCCCTCTTCGACTTTGAGCAATAATTTCTTTCTGTTCCATATGTAAATGCGCAGACTTAACAGCCATTTTGGTATGTGCTGGTGGCAAGAGTTGGTGACCTATGTTCGGCTATCAGATGCCACATTGCATGTGTAGAAATGAGCACCGATACAATGCTGCTTAGAAGATAAGGTAGAGTTGTACAGGACTGCGCACATGCGCCAAGGTTGGGTGCCACTGGTTTAAGCTGTCAGGTGCTTGCTAAGCATTCCCTACAGACATGCCAATTAATCTTTAATTCGTGGCCTACGACTTGACCGTGAGTGAATCGAGCAGGTAGGGTACTTCGAAACAGCTCCAACTCCTACTGTTGTGTGACTGAATGAATGCGTTCTTCACATTCTTTGTGCCAAAATTACTACTCGTGTCTATTAGCTAATGTTGAATTTACTCGTCTAATGCCATTTATTGCTGGAACAAAGTGGACCATAAAAGTTAATCTCACCTGCAAAATTCATTTCTCTACTCAGGTTATCGTTACTGAGAGTCAAATTCTCTGCCTATGCATTTGGCAGGTAAGCTCACACTCTTCTCCCATCTGGCCTCGTTCAAATGGGCAAATTTACACATTCTAGTCTCTTAATAATAACGGTTTCGCCTTTTGCGCCTCTGAACTATGTACGGTGAATAGAAGAGACGAGTTGATGTGCGAATCGCTTTAATTTGCTTTTGCACCTGCAGGTCCACAAAATCAGTATTCGCTTTGACATGATGAGCTGCACATCCCATCCGACTTTCCCCTCGTCATAGCGTGGACCTTCATTGACGCCTTTCCATCGCTTTCCTGCACATCGTAACTATGTTGATTTGGAACTTCTCAGACGTTTGCTCTTTGACGCGTGGTTTACCATTTTGTTTGTGCTGAAGAGGCAGCTCCCTGCTGCCATCTCACTGCTCTGCCTTTTATCAGTCTGCTTGTACTTCACCGCATCGTTCACATTTTCCCTTATTCCCTCCTTATCCTGCAGCAGGCAAGCCTAATCAGGGGTTAGCTTGATGGAATTCTAGTTTTTCAACGATGTTTCTACCATCTAGTCTCACTCAACGTCGTCTTTGTCACATCGGGGTCCTACTGAGGAGGCCTTTTGCACGAGCTGGCAACGAGTCGGTGTGATAGAGTCGCCGAAAGTGATTAACGCAAATGACGGATCTATTACTACGTCTGTGTATTCAGGCAAAGTCGGTCATCTTTCCATCTCCCGTGCCTATCCAAGAAGGCTGACAGGCTTCTCGTTGGTTGTCAACTCCTTTTTCCCATGCTCATGCACCGGATTCTCCACAAAGTCTTCCTGCGTTTGAAAATCAAATTCTCACTACCTCATTGCGTACCGCCACCAGTTGGCATGAAGGGCACATCGAGGTGTTAGGGGTCACGCGTGGTGCAGTGGCGGGATCGCAACTGTGAATGGTGAGTGTAGATTGGTCTGAAGAGTGTGCAGTGATTCGTACATTTAAATGCTAGCACAAATAAACATATAAAGAAATGTTGCGCCTCTTAATCATTTTGACACAATCATTATTCGTCCCCTACCGTTTCCTGGTAGCAAAAAGATCGCACAAATATCGTTGGTTTAAACACTATCTCGTAGAACAGTTGACGTTATCAGGTAAGTGACGATTTCCCGCCTGGGTCAGCGCGCTCTACTCCTCATGCTGCTCGGAAGCGGTCGCTTAGCCACGCGTGATTTGCGAGTCAAACATCAGCGAAGCGTGCGATTACATGGTAGGATATGCTCCACCATCCGCATATATGGACACATGAATCGAACTACAGTGAACACCGATTGATCAAAGCGTTTTATACGAAATAGGGCATTGCCTTACATTAAGGAGAATGCAATAGAAATTTGATGTTGTGAGATAGTATTCTTTGGGGTGCTGACTTCCCAAATCGTTGTTGACGATGCATGAGTTCAGCTGAGTTGAAAGACCTCAAGCAGGTAAGTTAATGCTGAGGTGATTTGGTTGAGTACCGCTTATGATATTGGCAACTGGAAAATGAGGAATGGTAAGGAATATGCTTTGGAGCAGGCCCTATTTAAAGAGTAGTCTTCCAAATTGAAGCACGTTAATTGCAAAGTTTGATGACAAACTTGAATTTTATGTCCAACTACATTTGATAATCACTCTCAAAGGTAATATTTGAAGAGGCCAATGCTGAGAGGTATCAATAGGCGAGGCAACTTCAACTCAGTGAACGGGACACATTGAAGCACTTATCGTCAGAGTCACAGCACAGCGATGGCAACAAAGTTGGAAGCGTCATCACATTTATCCATCTGTGTTTTCATTCACAAGAGCGTTTAGAATCCCCTTTTGACAGAGCTTCGCTGTACGGAAATGTGGAGACCAACAACGCTGGCAATATGGACTCTAAAAGAGCAGGTCTTCTCAGGTGCCACCTCACGCCTTGTCTGCCAGGAGACTGGTTTGAAATGCGAATACGTTGATGACCATAGGTGGATGAGAATGACCGAACGCCGTCTTTTCTGCTAGGTTCCTGACGTAAACAAAATTATTGCTAAGACCACTAGGCCTCTTAGGCTGTCAAATAGTAATTTCTTTTGCCAAAAATGAAGTAGGTAAAGCTTTTATTTGATGAAACGCCACTTCTCCCTTTGGTGCTCAATTACATTATTTGCTTACGTTGGGAGAAAGTGAAGATAAAAAGGGACCAAAGGGGATTACGCTTGTCGTTCGCAGTCAGAACGATGTGTTTCGCTCCATTTAATTGTAGTGCACCAGCGTGTCTATGTACTATTCCTTTCCGCAACCTCCTGAAATTGGACAAATCATTTAGACATCAGTTGGTCTCTCAATGGCCCTTTCACGTCACTACCATAGTGATGCTGCGGCCATGTGTTTTCCAGCATTCCCAACGGTCGCACATGAAGAGGTTTGCTTGGTGCAAGCGATCCATCCTAAAGCACAAATGCGAGTACGGTCTTGCACTGTTGAAAGTGCAGAATGGCCACTGAAATCCCAATGGTCAATCGAAGGACATCCAGGTCAACACTCACCACCACGCACTTACGCAATGCTCAACTCGCTTCTGACCAACACTAAAGCATTTGTTCCCAAAGGTAAAGCAGACATCTTCTCCCTTGCTAGCACACTACTTGTGCATACTGGAGATGGTGAGGAATGAAATCTACACGGCTCGATTGAATTCACTGCATCGTTGGTGTCCTGCTCTAGACAATCAGGTGTATCTCCAGCCAGGTGCCTGCTTTTAGTAGCAGCCTGGTGTTTCGGAATATTTGATGCTAAACTGAGGACAGTATTATGCATCACGCCCTTACAGTGTTTGCTTTGCATAGACTACTGACCAGCAACTCATCTGTGTATCTCGCTGATACTTTCTTCATCATCTAACTGTTTAAATTAAATAAGGACTTCTAGTTTTTTATCTGCAAGGCTGCTTGCCAGGACTGGTAATTGCAGAAAGAAAATAGCTGGTTCTGCCTTGAATTGCTAGCCCTAGTTATTCACTCTCTGATGGCATACAGACTTGATAATAAACTGAGAAGGAATGGAAAGGAGTTAAAACCTAGAAGTGCTTTAGCAAGTGCGATGCGGCCTCCGTTGTAATGTCTAAGCTGAGAAGCCATTCTTCATTCCATCAGGTACCTCTCACTGTTGTCGTTTTTACAAGTTAGGCCAAGCTGAACACATGCAACATCCCTCTAAGCAGAAAGTGAAACTACTAGCGGCGTAGAGGTCACTCACGATGATTATGATGGCGTGGGCTTCAAAATGGCTTTTCTTTCCATGTGGTACCTTGGACCGTCAACTTACAATTTCTTTTTCATTGTGAATCGAAACTACGTAAGACCTTTATGTAATGAGCCGATCTCTCCGACTTCGGAGACCATGCATGCTGTTTGCCTACATCGACTCATGCATTCGTGCTTAAATGCGTCAAAGAATGTGTACTTTCGATGTAAGTTGCACTGATTTCTACCCTGGTGCTTCTTTCTCAGTGTCTCTTTCCTGTTGCTACAAACGCAGGCGTCATGAAGGGAATGCTGTGGTCAGTGTTATGTTGGTTCAGAGCATGCTTCCCTCTGGGAGGTTTTTCGTCACTTGGCACTTGTGCTGTCATCTAAAAGGGTGCATTCGACAATGCATGCATTGCACATGAGCCTTGCGACAACGAATCAAAACCTGTGGTAGGTTAACTCTGTGACGAAAGGTAACCTATCCCAACCAGCCTGCTTATTGTGAGGTTGTGAAAGGAAAGATGTAAGTGCGAAACGCTATGCACATCTGGCGCTAAGACCTCTGAATCTCCTTCATTTTATTTTCCAAAACAGTAGATGTAATTTGACCATTTGTGTAGCACTCCAGTGCGAGGCATCCGGTTAGACACACTTGTCAAGTTGACTGACACCCGTCAAGCCACATCGATCAAAGAGGCCGCAATAGCCAAGCATACGGTCTTCCTCCCTTATAGTTGCACTGATCATCGATATTCACGAAGTTATGTATCCGTTACACTAAAAAAATAATTGCATCTGAGATCGGGCAAGTAGATTAGGATATTGAAATGATGGTAGGTGATGGAGGCTATTTGATCTGAAACCCCGTCAAAACTCAGTGCTTGTCAGCAATCTTAAGGGCTGAGTTACCAAGCCATGTAGCACGCCGGTCCTTCGGTGGTTCTTTAGCTTCAGCATCAGTATCAGCAGCGGTAATGAGAAGGGAGTTTACGATGGTGGAACAGAGACATGAGATATTCAAATAAATGTTGATTTGAATGATCAGAATCATAGGAATACTAAGTTCTTGAACGAAACACGAATCTGCAGTGTCGTCCCCTAAGATTGGCTGGGTGGTCATTAATTGCCTCTACTAGATCAGTTGGCATGGTCTTCATACATCAGCGCACAAGAACCTGGTATGGCCTAAACACGAATGTGGGCACGTAGGGAGATCAAAAGGCTTTAGTCCTGTCCACTTGCCAGACATGCGCGTGCTCATCGTGCCTCCTTCACTCAGTTACGTAGGTCAAAACAGTGCCGACCTTCTCACCGAGGTCATGCTATTGTCTTGTCACTACCATGCATTAGTTGGGTATGCCAATTATTCAAAGTGACCTAGGAATAATTTCAATTGCATATCTGAGCAAAATTTGATGCCCTTCATTTGTCGTGAGCTAAGTGTATAACAAATGAAGGGTGTCAATAACCTCAGAGTAGTCTTCCAGGTAGGAGACGTACCACCTCAGAAGATTTGAAGGAAAAGTAGAACTGCAGAGGCAGAACAGACGTTGTGAGTGTGACAGTCGCACTCTCCGTGGACTCCGTCTGCGAACACTGACACTTGCCTGCCTCTAAAATACCTTTATTAACTCCTTTACAGACATTACATTCTTAGCATGGAAGATTGGCTGCATTGCATTTTCACCTCTGCATAATCGACTTTCGCATCAAGTGCTTTGCCTTGCCTCCCGAGAACTCTGCATTGGGCTTGCAACCAGCAGCTGCCGATGCGAGTTACGCCAGTTTAAGTGAGTACACACCGTTTGGCACTGGTAAGTATATCATCAATGGTACGCATTAAGAATACCACTAATCGCCATTTGAATGGGCTTCATCCCTTACCATTATTTGGATGCTCTAATTTCAACTGCCTACACCCAGTTCTTCCTAACATCAAAGATGGCTATAACAATTGCACGGCCATCAAATGTCGACGTGTTCCATTCACCATAAACCACGCTGTCTTAATATTGTTCGCTTCTACACTAATTAAAGCAATCGAATGCCACGGCATTGCTTTGTTCTTCTCATTTTATGCAGTTTTCTCTTCCAGCATTCCTTTGCTATGTTAGTGGATGCAGGCATCGCAAAGTGCCAGAGTGTGTGTAACTACGGAACGGGATGTGCGGAATCGAAACTAAATTTTGGCACCTAGGCTCAACTACTGCATCGTCACCTGCTTTGCAAATGCACATATCACTATGCAGTGCTCAGTGCATCATTCTGGCTCGCGGATCCATCAGTGCAGCTGAAAAGTCATCAACATGCAGGCAGCATCAAACTTTGGCCTTCTGATCTTGCCGATGCTACGGTTCTGCTGCATAAATCATTTGGCACAAAGGTTAGATATTTCATGTGAAAAAAACAGCATGGGGGAAGAGGATGAGACAAGAAGTGAAAGACGACACTTAACTACAAGTACCAAGGCTCAAGAGTAACAAAGGTGGCAGGACTCGCATAGCGCTTAGCGAAATGTACACTAATTGTATTCGATGCCGGCAGCAAAGATGGAAGCCGACTACAGCTTGTCGGTATTGAGAGCAGGTAGGGGTTTGAAGAGAAATGGACAATCGTTCTCGCAACTTTCATGTTGGATTAATTCGAAGATCCCTAATAGGTAATCTACCAGCGGTTCAACATGACGATTTTTTGAAGTCAGCGCAATTGTGACAAATAGCTACGGTTGAAATAGCCACGCATCAGAATTTCGCTATTTGTACGAAGTAGCAACAAATAGGTCTTCAGTCGGACGAGAAAATTGTTTTGTTTAGTACGTGCTGTGGCACATAGTCTAAATTATCCGAAATTTGCATTGGATCAGCACGGCGAGTCAATCCACTTGCACGAAGCAAGTCGAAGAAGTTCTGGAAGACAGGGACGATGACTGTGATACCGCGCCTTCTGATCCTCCTAAGTGGTGCAGCACAGAGAGACTGCGTACCTCTTCCATAGTCATTCTGATGTGTTTGGCCCCCTTCTTCCACACTGTCATGTGGAATTGACAAGTCCCAGCTAACCCTGCAATCAGACAAACCATTTATACCATTTGAATCATTTAACTGTTAGGGATGTGTTTGGGGGCTTCTTTTAGTGCGTAAAGAAAAGGAAAAGAAAAAAGAGGTAAAATGTGTGAAAGAGGAAAATGAAGAGGACGCAGGTGCATAACGGTGGCTATGCCCATATACTCCGTCTCGGTATCCACATTGTGTTCTCCCCTCCCTCACTCGCGGCTTTGAGCTCAAACATTGCGCGACCTGATTACAGCTTCAGACTATGGTGGTTGAGACAAATGCAATTCTACACTGTGATGACCATTCTGAGTAGTAAAGATCAGAGAATAATAGAAGATATGATGACAAGATATCGTGTTGGATGTGCTTACAATTTGTTAGAGAAGTGGATGATAGTTCAACCCTTCATTCATCATGGCGCATGGATGGTGCGTAGTGTCGTGGCCGCTCTCGTTGTGTCACTTGCTTGACAGATGCTTATTAACAGTGCTACTGTAACGCGTATTTCAATGTCAATGGAGAACCACATCCAGATCATTAAATGCACTCAAATAGGCGTTGTGTAGATGCTGCTGTGAGGTCGTCAATTTGGGTGGCGCAGACGTTTCCTCACTTCAAGTTGTCAAAATTCCTGCTTTCCATTATTGTGCTGACAGTCGTACGTGAGCACAATCACGTTATTCAAAATGATGGTGTTAGGGCTAAGCCAGTAAATCTCCAATGCCACAAGGTCGTCTGAGGTTGCACTGTAAAATCCTACCTCGAAGTGATGTCTGCACTTCTGGTTCATACAAGAAGTTAGTGAACCTATCAAGGTAGGCAATGAGGGTATCTAAAACGGTTTTGTACCTGGTATGGATATCATACGCGTAACTAGTGGTGTGCACACATGTGACACGATTGACAACTGCAAGCGCTTGAACCACCATTCATCGTGTATCGCAAAGTAGTGGTATGCTCAATTGGTACACGAACAAGTACCGCTGCACTTTTGCAAATGATGCACATTACGATGTAAGTAGAAGTGAAGCCTCAAGCCTTGCTTAAGCCGCAAGATGGCCACTTAAGCCCCATTGCCATCCAGCGGTCTTATGAAGCCCCACGTGACCATGACGAGGTCTCCCCATACCCATGAAAATTGACCTCAGGTGATGATCATACAATGTAATTAAGAAATGCTTGCAGCGAAACTGAAAAATGTAGCTAGCATGAGCAACATTGTGGTGACTCGAACAATAAATGGCGCAAACTGTAAATCAGTTGCATTGAGTTACTGCTCCTTCCCAACCAGATTTATGGCGCAAATGTGCTGAGCCTGCCGCGAAGTGCTTTCTTCAATGCCATTTATACCTGCACCGACGCAAGACGCTGCACGCCACGACCTCAGCTCATGCGTCCATGAACCAGCACCGTTGTGTCTGATATTGGATCCCTGCAAACTCCCAAGCTGTCATTCAATAGCCTGTCCTCCATACAGTGTTCATCTTTTACAAAGTATGGGCTTAGTAAAGGAGTCTCGACGGGTGCAGGCTTGCCGCATAGCGTCGACAATCTCAACCACTGGGCCACTTCAGTGAATCATGTTTATGATATCTGGTCGGCCTTGGTCTCCGGGTGATACTACTTGCCCATACGTAGCCTCAGCCAATGAGGCGAGATCGAACGTGAGTGTGATTCGCTCAAATCCTAGGAACTTTGTCATGTCGATGGAATCTTTTCGCTAAATATAACAAACGTGTTTTGCTATGTTTGCAGATATTTCCCGTAAAATCCACGACCAAGAAGAATGGAATTGCACGAGGTGGGACTCATCTTGATCGCTAGCAGTTTTCAGTGCTGTTTGGTCAAGTTAGATGGAAGTCTGTTTTAATTAATTTATTTAATAATTAACGACTTGAGAATTCCCATCAATCTGCACTCAATAGAATCTCTTTTTCCATATTCTTGCGTCAAGCGACAGGTATGAAAAGAACACTCGAGGCAATAACTTAACAGCCATTTATCTTTGATAAAATCTGCCGTGGTTATTCCAACATTAGAATATTCAAGTCCCAATATCCAACTGATTTCAGCAAGCAGAACGATTAAGGATTGTAGCAAAAAAGAACACAATGCTGATTGTAGGCAACGACAGGTAGATTTGGAATGTGGTGTTCTTTAAAAGTCTAGGGCTAACAGAGGGAGAGAAAGCTATTACTACTTTTCTACACGATGTTAGAGCCATCCTTTACTTGCTGTAACTCTGAAGCCAATCCAAAGTTTTGGTGCTGAATGAAGGTGTCAATGCCACTGTTGACGTTTTTATCCAAGGCCGTAGCCATACCGGTGCGCATCATAGAAGACACTCTCCCCATCCTGCTCACGGCACTGAAGTCAAAAGTAAATGACTTCGCTAGCCGCCAGTCAAGTATGCAAATGAGATTTGAAGACAATGAATTTAGGCGAAACGAAATCGATTCGTGTAGCACACGACGGACATCGGCGAAGCCAGAGCTGATTACCAATCATTCAGCTGCATTCTACTTCACTGCCAAAGGATGTGCATCATCACAGATGAGGACATGAATCCACGAATTCGTCACGGGCGTTTGTAACAGCTTTGGCGAGGAAGAATGTCAGCGACCTTTGGATGTGAGTTGACAAGTGGATAGGGTACACCGTAATGGAGGAAGATGCCTTTTCACAAATTCGCATTTGCGTCTCTCCAGATTTAAAATGCAAGTCAAATTGCTTTACCACACTTGATACGAAAGTAGGAATTGTGGCCCATAGAGGTGGCATAAGAGGCCAGAGAAGAGATTGCTTTCATGCAAGTAAATGGGCTTTGCGCATTCCACTTAATGTGCTAGCAAGTCTGTAACACCGCAGCCATCTTATGATGAATGATGCAACCCGCATTCATTAACTTATTATCCAAACACTGAGCGATCCATCAAGATGGTCTTCTCAGTTTTGATGCAGTTATTTAGGTCATAGCGCTTAAATTAGTTCTGGACCACTTGCGAGGTGGTAAATGGAGCCTGATTTAAAAGAAACACCAGTTGCTGCAGTGCTCGGTGAGTATCCTGGGACACATCGTGCATTCAGGTAGGATGGCATTTACCAAAGACCGTACAGAGCAAATAAGAACGGTGTCAACACCAGTCGATAGGACGGAATTCCGCGGACTAGAGGTCTGGAAAGCAAGTACAGACGTTTTGCTAGAAGTTTTGTAAGGCTCTAAGGCTATTGTACTGCTCTAATCTATGCTCAAATAGGTTTAAGTAAAAAGGCGCGCATCAAAATCATAGGTCCTTCATTGCCAGCCTTGATGAGGAACCGATGCTTTTTGCTTATGTTAGACCACTCCACTCCATGTGAAACACAAGGCATTGAAACAGTCTCTTTGGTTTCCTTAGGAGGTGGGTTTGTCGAAGTGAAGTGCCAGCAACGAAGCATTGCGATGCTGCTGCTAATCGTAAAGTCAGGATTCGCAAGTTGGACCATCAGGATCTCGAGGGTGCACATGATACCTGGGCAAGGTAATGAGGAGGCAAAATATCAACATTACGATATGGTTGGTATGCTGAACGTGTTTGCGAAGTATGCACAACTGCAACACTGAAATTTAGGCATAAGCCGAAGTCTTCTAGTATATTGAGCCACAAATCATGCATCCACCGGCTAATTAAAACGCATTGTGGACACGGACCTTAAAGTGGGAGTACGTTTAATCATCCCTAGCTAATGCGAAATCCTTGGCCTTAATGCTTAAGAGTACAGTGCTACTATTGAAAGAAGGTATACCGCGAACCAATGGCACATCAAGAAGACACTTAGGCATCTCCTCTATTACACTCAAGAAATATTAGGACATGCACATCCGGACAAACATCATCTCAGCAGGAGACCTCGAACAGCTACACAAATTAATCTCTTTGCCTGATTAACATCGCAAGTTCCATCGTCCGAGGAGCATGTATGTATTTCGGGTAATCGAATCGCTTACCAGGGAACCACCTTCTTTCTGATGCACAACCAGGGATGTCAGGAGGCCATGAGGCAGAGAAGTGCTCCGATCTTCCCATTCCTGGCACCTGTTAGCAAAAGCGCAGGATGAAAATATGAATAATGATAGTAATAATAGTGATTGTAAGAAAAGTTTACGCTGTTTCTCGAGCTTGCTAGTGATCCCGTTCGCAGACGATTGTGCTTACACTTCCCATGGTTGAATTTCTCCCTAGCATAAATCCGCACGACTTAACGCCTCGAATATGCGTATGGAAGCAGAATTTCGACATCCTGGCTAAGTACCCACACAAATGATTGCCGTGCCATGAGGTGGGAAAGACACCACCTTGGTCGAATTCTCCACTTATGGAACTGCAGGTGATCCTCCTTCTTGGCTTACAGAACACAGGCTAATTTCTCTTCTGTAGATGACTGTGCCTCATCAATGCATTGTACTTCATAAATACCATTGGGTAGGTGTCTGTAACTTTTACTAATTTTGCATCCAACTTCATTTGTCACTCAGCACTGTTCTATTTTGGCGCTCACTAGCACTATTACTAGCGATTAAAGGCAATAATGTCTGCGCTGCTTCAAAGCTGGTCTTCTGCAGCAATGGGGTGCTGATGTCCCATCCTACATCGGAGAGTTGACATGCAGTCAGTTTCGCTCAATGCTTTTCATTGAAAATACTTCTGTTTCCGCATTTTGCTCGTCCACTACAAATTGCACTTAGAAACCCGAAATTCAATTGCATGCCGTATCTGCTTTTGTGGAATTCTTCAATGCCGAATTTATGTAGTTAAATGTCAGACCAACTAATATAACTACTTGGATGAGTTTGATCTCGACAGTTCTTCATTAATTTAGGCAGTTTCACCAAATTCACATTGCAGATTATATGTAGAATGTCAACTGGCTTGAAGGCTCTGCAGGAGATCTCAAGCTATCAAACGTGCATGGCAGGTGATTAGGTAGTCTTTTACAAAGTCTTTCATAATTTTGCCTGAATCGCACCAAGGGTTTAGCCAACTAACCACTTCATTCAAGCTAAACGTAACAAGTGTTCGAATGCAGCATTCGAGTGAGGGATGGTCTGCATTTTCATGCCTATTCAATAAACGGATGCCCTTGACCTCTGGCACCAATCCAATCAATGATGTATTCCTAATTCCTTTTCCCACTTTGATGGTGTGAAAGCAAGTATGAAAAAGAAGAGTCCTTGTCCTAATGCAGTTATCATTAGAGGCTGTGTATGTCTGTGTTTTGACCACGGATTATTCATGTCCCGCTGTGCGGTTGAATCACTTTTGCAAATCAGTGGGCAAAATTCAGCAGTATATGAGAATATGTGCTGATGTTTGATCTTATCCACCATTAAATTGTAGGCAAAATGGATTTATTTTGGTTTTATAGGTTGCAGTACTTTCCTGCCTACCTGTGAAACGATTACTGAAGAGCATTATCTTCAGCATATTTCTTGCATCACACACAAATATAACAAATTGTAGGGCTTTGTAAAGGGTTCGGCTTTCATGCCGCGGCGGTATTCTACCATGATGGATGGGCAGATCCTGTGTCGCAGTTGGACAGATAGCCATGCAGCGGCTCTAGCGTGAGATGAGCTAGGGAGTGCCATTGTCATCAATGCAGTCCGTTTAATGCCGGAGAGGACACCGGTGACATTTTTCAGCGCCTTTTTAAAGCAGCAGCTATCCTGATGTCACTGACAAAATGGATGGGCAAAGCAGAGCCAGATTTTGGCCTGAGTTAAGCCTCTATGTTCCTGTCCACTTCGCGGACATTCACTTCACGTTGACAGCGCTCAACCATCCTTTGTCGTCTGATCTCACGCAGTTCCATCCATTTCAACACTATTTATGCTCTTTTGGCTTTATGGTACAACTCTGACAAAAAGTGGAATTGGAGCCTTTCGTGAGCATGATCGCAGACCCTCATACAATTGTACCCAATCTAGTGGAGTGAGGTCGTATTTTTGCCTTCTCAGTTCCACCATCATCGTCCTCTTCTAAACTGTTAAGGAAGGATCGCTAAATGGGCAACGTTTTGAGGCAAGCGATCGCAATTGACAGTGGATGCCATTAAATCCAAAATAATACTCTTGATTATGAACTTGTGTTCTGCGGCAATTCCTCGAGTCGCTTCGTTGTTCACTTGCCGACCCTATGAGTATACTTGTACCGTAATGACGGCTATAAAGCTGTTGGAGTATTTCCTTCAGCGGCATTCTTCTCCGCATTGATACGACGGACCTTACGTCGTGCATCCACACCTAATTGAAAGCAACGAGTATCATTAGTCTCTCTTTTAGGCCTACTGCTTTTATCCACTTATTTTTTGGCATTTTGGCATGAGAAAGGGGAGTTAAGTCGAATTTTTACGTTTAACGCTTTTCTGATTGATTCCTATTAAGAATTTGTATGCTTATGATCGAGTGTATCTCACAAACAGTCCATGGTCTTCAATTCTGCCTGACTTGTGCGTCTCACAGTGAAATCACAAGGGATAGTTGGGTGGACAAAATACATAGGTATATGTGGAAGTCTGTTGATGATAGATTTCATCCACCTAGGTCATGACAATCGCGTAACGGATTGGCGCCTTTCCTCGTCATTTTGTAGGCAAAGTAAACTTATTTCGATTTGATGGTTTGCTGAACTTTACTTTCAACCCATTGGATTCTCACTGGTGCACTTCTTGCATCTCCGACCGCATCAGTCTTGGCAGAAATTGGGAAATGAATGAAAATGGTTAGAATAGAGTGGTGTGATGCAGTCCGTACACGGAGACCCAGGCTAACCACAAGCGGTGTAGAAGCACTCACACCGACTTCAATATGAGCTTTGGAGGAGGAGCGGCTCTTGATTATGTAACATCTCACAACTTACCTGCTGAAAGACGTTCTGCGATGTTAATTATGATTGGATTCCAGAGCGAATGCTCTGGTGGTCAATGCTTACGTGGGACTTCTCACTTTGCCTTCCAGCAATCAAACACTATGAAAGCTATTTAAACCACCTCTCACCTCTAATGCGTTTCCAAGATAGTTTAGTCATTAGAATACAGAACAAACGAAAGTGCTAAGTAGACATTTGACTTGATAGATAACCTGGAACACTAGCACCGCATTGCCGCTTGTAGATGTATATAGAGAGGGGGAAGAATTAAGCGAAATTTAAGAAGTCAACAGCAATTTTGATTTTATTAGCTGCACACAACATCTGCCAGGCACAAAATTACTCACAGTATAAAGCCGTCCGAGGAGTCCTATATTCCATATCCAGACTTTGACGAGTGCAATTGACGTCACACTTTTGTGCTCCAAAATCTTGTTTCGTAAAGCCATCAACGACGCCTACTCAAAAGGGCTATGTAGCCCTATTTTGAGGCAGCATCACAGATAGGTACGGACGCAGTACAAATCGTAGAATTTGTCTTTATCAGGCTTTGGCTACGGGGCTATTTATAGTTTATGGTTTGTCTTGGAGTGGAGCCCTTTTCATTTGATTTTTATTAGCATGCTAGTCGGGTGATTTCGCGTAGCAACGTGAACAGACACCACACAGTCCTAGTCTGTCTAGCATGAGCCTATTGTGAGTGAAATACCAAATAAACTTGATAACAAATAATGCCTCGCATGGCTACAGTAAGTAAAGCTTGTAGTCGTAGAAAGTAGTAAAACTTCAAGTGCTACATCAAATCATAGCACTTTGGTTATTAGAGGTAACAACTTTCTAAACAAAATGCTGGTGAATTTTTAACTGGAGAGCCTTTCCTTTTAATCTAAACTTTAAAAACGGCTAAGGGATGGATAAAGGAGAGGTAGGGGAAGAAGAAATAGGTGGCTTGATTTTGGCAGGGTACATTTCTATGGTTGCTGTCAAAAAGGCACCCAGTAATATGAGGTGTTTAGACGGCAAGAGTTCATTGCATGCGTCTATTCCTTGCAGGCACGCAAGTATATAAAAGCATGAGATATACGACTGTGTGCATGCGATTACCAGCTAGGTGGACCGTACAATAAAAAGTATTTTTTTTAACCTAACCATTATATGAAATGCGCGCAGAGCTTCGGCACTACATATAGTATTCATCGCTTACAGTCCGTTAAACATATCACTACGTGATGACATCAAACCTAATTGCGCAGCTTGACAATCAGCGGTCTCTCGTCATAACATGCATCTTGAGCAGTGACCGTGGCAGGTAGCCGAGGTAGTTATTAGATCATCGAACACCGCATCAAGTTTCACCTGCAGTGATAATCTAGTGTGGTGTAATATGATAGGCAAGACCCGCCATAGAATTTATATGTAAAAACTTAGATGTATGCTTCGGATCGAGCCAAAACCAAAACAGAACTTTGATTCTATTGTCCATCGGTCTGCCCTGACATCCTTCTTTCAAGTCTGAGTCTAATACTGGCAGCCGATTTTTTTTAATGATGACCATCAAAGGTAATTGACTTGCATGACACTCATATCAGCAATAACAACTATCCTACCTCCTAGCTAGTTTAAAAAGACTGGCTGACAACTCACCACACAGCAATATTTGTCAACTTAATCCGTAGAATTTAATGCGTTACCTGTAACCTTCTATGTCTTCTTTGATGAAAAAGAACCACCCAAAATAATGACTTGAACATCATTTTGAATTCAACGTCATTTAACCATCAGCTTGAATCGCGCTATTGTCTGCGAGGTACATAGTGGTGGAATATAGCACCTCACTAAGCAGCAGCATCTTAAATATTTCCTAATATCCCCCAGTTATCACGGCTTAATGTGGCATAGAAAAAGCTATTTTTTAGTTAATCGGCGGCGAATGAGCAGATCAAGCACTCTATTTAGTGCAAGCGAAAATGGACTAAAGGTATATTCGAGATTGCGGCTGTGAAAATAAATGCCCCTGCAATGCACAATATTTCGTTATAAACGAAAATGCAACCCATAGACAAGAAAAGGCTTCCTATCCCTGCCAGAAAAACAGAAGCAAAGGAATAGTCTCACTCGCAGCAAGGAGCATGAATATCACGATTCATTGATAAAATTCACACTGACTATCTGCCGCAATACATTGCAAGGTGGCCAGACGAAGAGGAATACTTCAAATGATATTAGGCAGCATGTAAAGTGCATACAAGTAGGCTGTGGGTCCAGGCAACTCCACCAGCCCAATGAATTGATGATTTATCAAGCATCCTCTCCACTTAGTTTACTGCCCCATTCACTGGCACACTATTTTACCGACCTTTGCAAAGGAACCAATATGAGGGGCACAAATCTAGGGGCCAAATTTGGGCAAATGGTGAGCCAATGACACTAGGTCACTGCCGCAGTAGCGCTACGACCGTATGTATACCTGCATCCACAATGTTTGCACCTGAAGATCTTTGAGTGGCAAACGCACGCCTTACTTATTCCACGTCGCGATCACCGCAACTCAAATGCCAATCTAAGAACCTCCAAAGTATCATTTAGGCACTTGTACACGACGTAGTCTATTCATACTCGCAAAGCAAAATTCACGAAAATAAAACCGCCTACGGTTTAATGAGAAAGAATTTGCAAAGTGCAAAATTAGTTGATGGGAATAAACATGTAGAAGCGTGGTGGGCAAAAATAGGTAGCGTTAGACTTTCGTCGCATCCCAATCATAATCAAATGGACAGCTTTAGGCTGCATTTTAGCCGTTCCCTTTATTGTTTACTTCAACTTCAGTGTTACTGAATGGGCTCAACGCTGGCACCACTAAGCACCATGGTGCTCGACACTTTCGACGATAATTTTATGTCCTCGCCTTGTTCTTTAGTGGCAGTGGTAATGTATGTGCATAGGCAACGATGGTGGATAGGGCGGCTGCGGTTGTGGCAGCAGTAATGACGATGGCAAACCACCTAACAAGGAAGGCTGCACCACTGATGACCCCTGTGTTCCTTCTGGCTCGATCACCTACACCAAGAACATGACATTTAGGTAGCAATGATGAATGCAGCTGCGCGAATTAACAAACTCTAGATTTTAACAAAATCTTTTTCAGGCTAATTTGCATGCTACAGATTATTGCAAATGTGATTCTAAGCTAGAACGGCTTCGTATTAATGTGCCTTAGCGAATGTTGTAAGAGGATGGATGAAAAAAGGTGGGAACTGCAAGGTACCTGTACTAGAGGATGTACGAGTAAAGCATTCAGTGAGTGTGGGTTCAATTACCAAAATAATAATGTCCAAAAATTCCACGACGCAGATAGTTTTACAATCGCTTAGACCATAAAAAGCTGCGTCCACACTTTAATAGCCAGTTAGGCTATATATCACTCCTTCATTCTCTATGTCGTTTATGCAGCGAGTTGTGTGGCCAACACTCGAATTCTGTTCTCGTCGTTACAGATACTCCTCAATCGTTGTATACGCTTCCCAAATGTTGAGCCTTATAAATTGTCCGTTGCACTTGTGTTATCGTCTGATGGGTCCTTTTAAACTCCAGTGCCCGTTTGCTCCTGTGTCGACAGGAAACATTTGATCTAAACAATGAATATAGGCACGGAAGGCATTGGGGCCTGAATCAATGAAGCATTGTTACAAGAACGCGTTTACCTATAGCCACGGACAAGCACAGAAAGAGCCGAACATAATCCTTTGCTATCCTTGGCCTTGACGTAAAGTGAAAGGCATCATTATGATCTGGGTGGGCTGTTGCCATGTGGTGCGTCACACTTAATTTCCGTTTACTGCCATAGTCACAAAAGGAGCACTGATAGCGTTTTGACTGGTCCGACTTTGTCGCCTTTTGCGAACCACCTTGCATTTTTGCTTCCCTCTTGACTTGCTTCTCCAACTCTCCTCGACAATGCTCCTCGAACTCGCCCCACTTGTAGGTTTGAAAGGAGCATATCTAACGTTAGTGGAGAAATGGTTCTTCTTCACACTATTCTGACGCATCCGCATTCGAGCGTTGGTTCTGTTTGGCTTTCAGGAAATATAGTACCTTCAAATAATCAACCAGACAAAAAAGTGATTGTCTTTGCCTTATGTATGCCTTGCATCTCAAGAGACACTTTCAGATGCACTCACACTGCTGTTATCCACTGGTAGTGAGACTCTACGTCAACGCCTTCTTCAATTCTAACGAAGAGACCGCTCTAGTCGTGAAATGCATTAATTCAGGAGCTGTGTAGATGCCTTGTTAGAAGCCACCACCTGCTGTGGTACGCACGTTTCCTTACTTCGTGTTGCCAAATTCCCTTCCCATCTTTGTGATCACAGATGTAGGCAACCAAATCATTACGTTAATCGCGGTGATACGATTATCAGTACACGAGGAAGGCTGCAGTGTCACGAGGTCATTCAAGGCTCAAATGCAAAATCTTCTTGTAAAGCGATATCTGCACTCCTCTTTCGTGCATGAAATTAGCTGACTTTTTAATGTTAAATGAAGAAAACTACTGAAGCGCAGCTGTCACACGTGGTGGCATGCATGCGTGTACTTGGCGCGGTTGACGACTACAGGCTCTTAAAACATCACTAGTCGTGTACCGTGGAACAATGACATAGTTGACTGATACATTAGCAAACACTGCTGCATCGTCACATTCTGAAGGACCACTTTATGCAGGATTCAACTTAGCTGGATTCACTCCAGAGTACTTGCTTACAAGACATCAAGCTAATTGCATCAATGGAATGTATCATACAGAAATGACACTCACCAGGATTAGCCGAATCTGAACCGTCAATATCTGAATCCAACGTATGAGGTGCGTCAATTCTCAAATGCTCGAGTCTAATTTGAGGACTCGGAGTAAACCAACTCTATTTATGCAGCAAATAGATCCGAATTTTGATCACTTTCTATTCAGTAGAGTTCTCGGAAAACGAGTGTTTACCAGGTCACAGCCACCTTAACCGAACATGGTGGTAAATGCATCAGATCTAGTAGGCTAGGAAGCAAATCGCAAGTAGACATTACACCTCAGACAGCGAATAGTCACTGCAAAAGGTACACATCACTGACTGTCCATCATAAGCATCACCTTTAGGCGGCATCAAGTCAGATTGTGTAGAATAACATTATAGCGACCCAATATTGTAAGAGACATTTAACAATGATCACGACAGGTGGCTAGAGTAATTGTGTGGCCATCAAATACCAGTGGAAATCCAAAGAACACAGACCAGGCGCATGCATTGCTTTCTTCATCACGCTTGACGATGAAGAGTGGTGAGCGTTTGGAAGGGTGCCGCTATGTGATTTCGCCACTGTTTCCTGTTACCTAGATAATGGTAGTATCATAACGGATGAACGAGCCTTCTAAAGCGCGAATGAGTTTTAAACTATGGTGCGCAAGTAAAGAGTGCATAAGAATATACTTAAGTTAAACATCAGATGCTGCGGTGTGGCAGCTTGTTCTGCTGACAATACAAAAATCAGTCCGGTGTCGCTGAAAACAAACAAGTGCCATGGGCAGATTCGCAAAAGTTACAAGGAGTTTTCTAATTAAGTCATTCCGAATATGAGAGAAGAACTTCTGTCAGCATGATACGCATCCTTTTACTAGCTTCCGCCTTATATGCATTCTGGACATTGTTTAATGAAGAGCAAACACGCCATACAAGAGCGTTGTCTTTTCAATATTCTTCTGCGACAACAGACGAGTTGTACTTATAGCCTTTACATACGCTCTTGTAATACGGACTTGCGTATATGTCTGTGCAAAAACGGTTTCTAACGAAGCTAAGTGGTAAGTGGACCATTTTTGCAGATTCGCCAAGCATTGCTCACTACTACTGTACCGGCATCTTTCAATTCGTCTATCTGCTTAGTTTTTAACCGTAAAACTCATTATTTGCTCCTCTGACCAAACAGTGAGCTTTCTCTTATAAATAAGGATAGCGCACTTTCACGCTCTTTTTCGTTCTCAACATTGGCATGCCACGCTTTTTAACGGGGACAGCACTTAAAATGGAGGCGAGCAGTAGATCACGGATCGTTTACACTATCTGCGGTGGGAAGTATAGTGGCATCGTTACGGCGTTCAGAAATAATAAACATTTGTCTTTCGGAGAACTTCAGAATTCGATGGATGAGTTTAAGAATAAATGGAGTAAAAAAGTACCGCAGGATTGATTGATTGACTGAACAGTGCAGCGTCGACTAGCGGAAGTAGGAGTCGCGTTGCCTGGCATAAATACGATCAACAGATAAAGAAGAAGACAAAACCGCAAAGCCAAACTCAATTTCTCTTGACTACAAAATGTCGATAGAAAGCTCTTTTATCTTATGAAATATTTACGACCTAAGTGGATGAACTCAAACCATTCGACTAATTTTAGGATCTATGTATTTTACGTACAGATTCACAGAATTGATTGGGCTGCAAATTCCGGTATAGAGAACCTGTTGTAACTTTATGCAGCAATTTTGTTGGGGCTCTTTATCGCCACTGGCTTTGCACCATTAGAACGAAAAAGGAAGCTAAAGGAAGAAATCTTTTATTGGGTTAGTGCCAGAGCCTACAGCGTCCGCCTATTGAAGAGGTGCCAACATTCAAATACTTATCGCATTAAACTACATCTGTTCTAGAAGCCAAATGTAGTGCTGCGCATGCAATTTTGATACGGATACTCAACTTGTTAAACTCCTTATGAAATTAGGCTAACGTTTAGGAGCACTTTGGAAATGACTGTCTAGTCTTCTGTCAAGTAGTTTCGGTAGCTCGAGGTTTCCCAAAGAAACTTCGAAATACTTGACGTCCTAGATGGTATCCGTGATTTGGAATGAGTAGGAATACCTAGTCATATCAAGAGTATTGAAGTTTATTTATTTCGACATCAATGAGTCCTATCAAAGCAGATGCCGTGTAAAGTAGAGTTGGTAATTTCAGAATGTAATGTAATTCTGGTAATGCTGACTTACTATTGGCTTTGTGGCCTACGAGACGACTGCAGCATACGTCAATGCACCAACACTTCGTTGCTGCACCAGGTCAACATTGCAGCATCACAGACATTACTGCTTTCGATTGCTAGAAATAGTGAGTGATAAATGGAATTTTATGTACCAATTAGTAAAACTACATGTACCTTCTCGAAAGCAGGTTTGGAGTAAAATAAATTGGTGAAGCGCAGCCAAATACAGAAGCAAATTTATTTGGGCCTTGCAAGCTAGATAGGACAATTGTCTCTAGCCTCATCAGTAAAGATCCTCACCGAGGCGGTGTCTTTTTTACCTCATAGCACAGCAGCGATGCCAATATTCTGCCCCCATGTGTGTCTCATTCACGCATCGAGTGTTGCAAAATTGAGCAAGACACGAATTTTCCACGGGAGGCGTGAACGCAATCACCTATTAATGCGATCATTAACAATTTCAGGATCCTTCAAAATGGGTTCGTACCTATGTTTTTGATATAATTTCGTCTTTTAATAGCCAAAATATTGTTGCCAAAATCCGAACGTAAAGCGTTGATATCTTGCGTGTGCCAATGTAAAGGATCTTGAGTTCATTTTTCTTTCCCACTTTTTACTTCATATTTTAGGAATGCGAAAATCTGGGCAGTTCTCTGTCTAAAGGCTTGATGACGACATCGTTGCAATATTCGTAATCACAGAACAAATCTCGGGTAAGAGGCGAATTCGAAAGGGCCTGTGTTATACACCCCTTCGGCTGCTAAACATCGTCTCTTATGCTGCCCTTATGGGCGGTCTTTGCATGTCAACAGAGGCGGTCGATTTACCTTAGTATGAGTACTCCATCTTCGCAGCTGACAGGTGGTGTACTCATCCACGGGTTCTCTTTTAGCTGTGTTTTTAGATTTTTGTGCATAAAATCGTGCATCATGAGGAAATTAGTTTGCTAGTGATGGGTTCTTTGACCCTAACAAGATTGGTTTGCCTAATTCTTCTAGGTCTCTAGCCAAGGCAACGTTAGTGTAGATGTGCTCGTCTTTATATTTCTTCAATATGATGAGTGAGAAACCTTAGTGTCATCGCGCGACGATAAGAGTTTGCTTCATATCTTATTTCCGTAGCGTCATGTATCTGAAACATTGTGATGACCGATTTTGCATTAGTTAGTGATGATCAAAATAGATTACTATTTTGCAATTCGCGGTCAAATTGTGCGTTGGTTTGCCGGTAAATGCGTGATTTATGACTCTTTACACTAGAGCAGCTAGACTTATACATGTATTTTAATATTCCAGTTGTGAATGCTTCATTAACTCCTTCATTCGACAAATCAAATTGTAATTCTGGTAGCTCAACACCTCCATTACCTGTCGACGCCTAGGTATTATACGTATCCTTGAGATCCGGGAGTCTTGCTCCCGTCTATAATTAGGGACCGAATTGCAAGGCTCCGTTTCTGGCGCTCCGTATTGACAAAGGCACCGCTTGAGGTAACCTAAAGAGATTGTTTCGGCATCCCGTCCTTACATAGATTTCGCCTCGTCTACTTTCGTCGACTGGTCTACCATGAGCAAAGTGTATCGGTTTTTCATCCCGGCTGGCAGTGGAGAGCCCATGATTTTAACGCATGGGTTGAAGTGGTGCGATCGCTTGAGAGCTTTATAAAGCTTTGCCATGTGGTGTTTTCCAAGCACTGCAGCGTTCGGCATTCTCTTTGATTTAGGCTAATTCCTCCGCCTTGCACACGTCCCGGAACTGGATTTGGCACTATGTTTTCAAAAAGCAACATCAAAGTTGTAAAAATCATCGTGCTGAATTGCTTCACTTATGTAGAATAAGTTAATTGCTGCGGCTTGCATCACCTTTTAGGTTATAGCTGCGGCGTTACATTTATTAAAGGGGAGGGTGAGAAAGGCGCCCGTTTTTCGCCAATTCGCTAACGAACAATCCTATTTTTGCATCAAGCGTAGAAAATCTGATTGACCCATATTAGCAATCGATGATTCATTTCCTTTAGCAGGGACACAGAACGTGTCTGAGTAACAAGGGGCTGGTTCTAGCCCCGCTTACATACATCGTATGCTACGCGATTTATTTTCGTTTCATCTTATTCTTTTGCCTCGTAAATGCATTTATATACTTGACTAGCCCCTCGCAAATTTATTTTATTTGGATACAACGAAGTGAATTGTTTGGGGGAGGGGATCTTCCTCGTTGTTCGCGGGTAGAGCTGCTGTTTTAAAGAAGGCGTCTTTCTTCAGTATCGACAGGACTGTATTGGCTTCAGTATCACAGCGAGCAAGGAGGGCGCGTCCTTCGAACTTCAGAAAATCAGCGACAACATTCACGTCCCCTCTTAGTTCTAGATATGAGATTCGTTTCGCCTTCAAGATTCACTTATGTTTGTTTACAATTCGTTACAATTCCTCATCTGTTTCAATCCCTTTTCGCTTTGCTAAATAAACTCATTTAAATTTGGGTTTGGTTATTTTATAATTAGAATAAATGTCGGTTCGATTGTTGTCTAGAATGAATGTAACATCCTTCTGCTTCTCATAAAAATGTAGAAGCAGGGAGAACACTGAATGACAATTATTTAAGTAATGAATTCAAACACATTTTCCCATGGCTAGATTCAATATTACCGAGAACTACCAGCAACCAAGATGAGTTTCGCCTTGGTCAGTTTTATTCTTCTTAGTCTCCTGTTTTGCGATGGATGTCTGCTAAAAACTCTCATCGACATTGCCTATTTTCGAGTGCTCAAGAAAAACCGAGCTTACAATTGATCTCTTCTGATTAGCTGAGGCCACGCATGGATGCGCACTAACCACGCTTGGCATCACCCGGAAACCAAGTTCAATCATAGACCATAAATTTTGGTCACTAAAGCGGTCGAGTGATTTAGATAGTCTACACTATGCAGACAAGTAGCTACTTCTCTCGACCCCTTCGCTGATTTACAAGCTAGCGAATGTCGTCATTCGTACCAAGGACAGGGCATTTAATGGCTGCTTAAAAGCTTGCAAGGGCCTAAGATCAGGCACAATAATGTCACTTCATTGCAATTGTTTTTAACTACTTTCTGTGCCCCATTGTCTTTGCATTGAATATCAAGACAGTGAGATCATCATATTGCAAAAATGTGGACGTGGGCACGTGAGCAAAGAGGAGAAGAATGAGTTCGAAGTTTACCGCCTCATTTGCAATTACAGATGACTCAGGGTACATACGTCTGGTGGGTAAATGAGAGACATCAGGCATCCCTCTCCTCCAAATTGCAGCTAACTCTGCTCCTTCAGGTTGCATTTCAGCCATCTTCTTTGTTGTCATTTCTAAGACCTCAACATCGCCACTAACAGGCGCCACTGTGCTCTACCCTTCCGAGGATGCTTGGACGTCCTCGGTGGTTCTGGAATGCTTATGGCAATGGCTGTGCCACCAGCGCTGACGGTGGAAGGGTCGACTGTAAATGCTATGGCAGTAGAAATTACAAGGTATCTGCGCCAAAAGAGGTCCAAGTAAAGCAGTGACTGAATGTGACTTTAGTGATCAGCGGGTTGATGTCGCTGATAGCTTTACATTCACTCAGTCAAAAACACGACACGTCGTAAGAGATGTGCCCACAGTATCTGCCCATTCGTGCTGACAGTATCCGTTCTATATTTGCCAACCATTCATCTTTAGTTGCACTCGCCTCTCTGATGGTGATCTCTTTTATCTAACCTTTGTCATATCTGCGAACCAGTTGTTCCTACATTAAGACAAAACAATGGATGCGAGTTAAAACTCTTACCACGGGATGCATTAGGACATGAGTCAATAAAGTAGCGCTACAAGAATGTGCTTACCTGTTGCCACAGGCAGAACACATAAAAAGTCGAAAGTAGCTCTCTCTCTTTCTATTCTGTGGGATAGCTTTCACTGTGACAATGTAATTTGATAGCATCTCCTTCACTGTTCATGAACTCAATGCAACAATGTTGACACCCCTGCGCTAGGGCGAGATACTTCCATGTGTTTTGTTAAATCAGAACTTTAGTTGGCGCGATAATTACAAAGAGAGCACTGGAAGCGTTTCGAATGGTTCCATTTCCTCGTCTTTTGTGGACCACTGTTTGGCTTTGCCCTGGACGTGCAGTAGGCTACATTCCGCTTTTCTCTTGACTTGCTTTACCAATTTTCATTGCTAATGCACTTCAAACTCGTCTTATTTGTAGGCGTGGAAGAAGCATATTGGACACTGATGGAGGACACTATCTTCCTCACGGTGCTCCGAAGCCACCGCCTTAGTGCTCTAATTCTGTCAGTCTTTTAGAAATCACAATATCTTTTAACAACCATTTGGGTGAATAAAGGATTATCTTTGTCGTGTGTATGTCCTTCACCTGCAAAAGCACATTTTCACGTACGTTTTTTGGCCAAACCCAATGTCTCCTTTTCAATTCCCGTGCCTGTCTTAGACGGCTGACAGGCGTTTCTCCGGTTGTCAAACCCATTTCCTATTACTCATGCATGGAATCCTCCATTAAGTCATCCTGCAGTTTAGAGCCTAGTCTACATTACTTAGTTTTCTGTCACCACCATTTCGCGCGAAAAACATTAAATTTTAAATAATCATGCGTGGTGCATTGGATTGTTCGCGACTCTAAATGGTTTATGCAGGATGTGCAGTGACCTCCACCTTGAGCTATTGATCGGACTAAACTTATAACAAAATATTACGCTTTTTCACCCATTTAACATAAACGCTAATTGGTCATAGCTTTGTCCTGACAATTAAAAGACTGCACAACTACAGTTTATTGAACAGTTTTTAGAGGTTTCTTTGACGTTATCAAGCAAATGGGGCTTAACTTAAGCCAGGAGCACTGATTGTGCAGGGATCCTAAACTCATGTGATTTCGGCTGAGTGACTTGAGAATAAAAACAGTTACTCAATGGTGTGTCTCATACTCAGCTGCTAAAGATGGAAGTAGTTGCATGTCCTCCGGGCTATCCTGCACCCACCACTCACAGGCGAGATCCCACAACTGCACTATGTAGGAGCTTTTGACTGCTGAGTTTCCCTCGGCCTAGTGCGGCCTTATATTCCCCTTTGCCTCTTAGGTGGCCTGGAGACCACAGCTCTATGGCATAGCCTCCATATCAGCGCCATGCAGCTTAAATCAGTGTGCTGATATGGTTTTGTGTTGTTATAACCCTAAAAATTGTAAAACGATTGGTGGTATATTAATTTATTGGGATGGAGCCTTAGCTAAGGAACACCTGTGTTCAAAAGAGTTCACTGCCAACTTTGGCCTCAAATCTGTTTCCACGGATCCTTTCAGTGTAACCACCACCTGATCCTTGCTTATTCCCATTAACCAAAGTAGCACATATTTGTGGTTCAGACTGACCACATCTGCCAGATGACATAAACCGTACCAGTGAAATAGTATTCAATATAATGCATTTGTGCGACCACCAAGCTGATTGTGTGAACTGCAACTTGGTTTTGCATCTAAGCTCAACCACTGTGTACCTGCCTACTTTGCGAGCATATATCTCACGAGGAATCAACTCACCCATCACTTGCGCTACAATGCTCTCGTTCAACACGTGACATGGGATGTAACCGCATTTTTATTTTAAATGCACACAAGCATAGACTGATTAACAAATAAGAGCATCTGCTAAGAACGTAATGGTGAAGTCGATGAGCCGTTATGTAGATGCGGTTAGCCCTATCGCAGATTCACTGCATTCTCTCCGTCTTTTTTACAGCCTTTACTTATGCTACTCTATTATTCTACCCACTTTTGACATTTCTCAACTTTTTGCTGTTGTATCAACTTCACCTCCATTTTCTGCGTCATCGTTGACGCTTATGTGTGTGGCCTTGTTTGTGTCATCGTCGTTGGTAAATGCAGTGCAGTGCTCGGTAGATTATTCTGGTTCAAGGATCCATCAATGCAGTTGAAAAGTCGTCACTAGACATCGAGAGAATGGTACAGTGGGTAGCATCAAACAAACCTTTACCTTTTTATCATGCCAATGCTACAATTTTGCTGTGCAAATCATCTGACACTAAAATAAGATTCGCTGTGTCAAAAAACAATATGAAGTAGACAAAAGAGACAGGAAGGAAAAGATGGCGCTTTATTTTCAACTACCATAGCTCAAGAGCAGCAAAGATGAAACGCTCAGCTAGAGGTGCACGAATCGCATGTGATGCTAGTGGCAAAGATAGAAGCCGACTAGAGCTTGTCGGCATTGTGGGTCGATTAGGGTTTATAGCAAAATGGACAATCTCATCCACAGCTTCCATACTGGATTGATTCATAAGCTTTTAGTAGGTAATCTATCAGAGGTTCAACTCGATGCTGATTTACAAGCAAACGCAAATGTGTTAGATTGTCACTGCTGAAATAGCCACGCATAAGAACGTCGCTACTTATATAAATGTATAGTACTATTTTGGACAGAGGGATTACTGTAAGATTGTTTGAGTAGAACGACAAAGTTGTAGTAGCTTCTGAGTCAGACGGGAAACTTTATCGCTGCCACGAGTACCTTGTAAAAGGGGAATCTATGTTGCTTTTACTGAACGCGCAGTCGGTGATTTGGGGAGATTTTGCCCTTGGATCCTTGACTTCACCTGCATCTTCGACAACGAGTTTAGCATTTACGACAGTGCGGAAGGCGTCCAGTCCTTTGTTTCAGGCCCTGCCGTCTAGAGATAATGCCGTTTAAGTGCTTTTATCTGCTCAAAGCGATTAACCGAAAATATTTATGAACAAGCCAAGTTCAAGCAATGCGTTTTTCTTTGTAAAATCTAGAAATTTTGCAGAACAGCCAACGTTAAATCTCTTTAAAGCATTATTTTGCAAACTGGTGCTGCGAAAGAAACTTTACTAATTCTACTTTGCAATGGGATAAATCAAGCAATAGCAAGTGCGATTTAAGTCAGATGATGGATAATTTTGTCTGGTCCTTGTAATCGCACTGTGATAAAATTAGCAGAAGTTGGCATTAGATCAGGATGGCGAGCCAATCCACCTGCGCTAAGCATCCGTCACATACATGCTTTTCGTAGAAAGGGATGGAGGCTTTGCTTGCACTTGAGGAGGTCGAATAAGTATTCGAAGAAAATGATGGTGATAGCTGTGATGACACGCCTTCTGGTCTTTTCAAGTGATGCATCACAAAGGGACTGCATGCCTAGCTCTTAGTTAATTTGATGGTCTTGGCCTCATACTTCTAAATTGCTGAGCGTTGCTGCGAAAGTGGCAAGTTGCAGCCAATCCTGCAATCAGGCAAATCATGCAAACCTCAATCACTCTACTGACCGACAGATTCATGGCATTATTACAGAGTTGTCATAAGCACATGTATACCTGTTCCCACAACAGTAGCAAATGGAAGGCTCTGTATGGCGGCAGCAGTCCATCGAAACTCACAAACGGGCGTGCGATATCGCATTTTACTTACACTGCAAGTTGACCGATCAAACTCAGCGGTCAACCAAAGGTCAGCCAAAACATCATTCGCTATCGTACTCTTCACACATGCATAGCAAAACTCGATTAAACAGCGAAATAAAGACATTTGTTGTAAAAAAGCAACCATTTTTTCAAAAAAATCGGCTCATTGGGGACAGCTGCTTAGCAAGTCTTTTGCACATCTCGCAGATGCTGCATTTAACTACAGACTGTTGAAATGAATGCAAACTGCGTTTGAATCTGATTATGCGATCAGGTTGCTTCAACCATGAGAAAATTTACGCCACACTGCGCCGGCATCCGCCTCCACTGCCTGCGATTTCCAAAGCGCAAAATATCTCTTTAGAAAATCATACGCCTGGTCCTTGTGTGACATTTTGAGGCTTCCATAGAGAAAAATAAAATACTCTAGTAAAATGTATTTTTGGCAAGCAGAAGGAAATGGAGCCACTGGTGTGGCTCAGAGGCAAATCCACACTCCGCTGGAGTTCTCCAACTATCTGGGAGGCTACAACAACTTATTGTGTCAACCTCTTGTCCAAAATATTACTATTCAGTTATATACCTAGTGACATTCCCATGCAGGCTATTTCAGCACTGACAATTCATCCAATTTTCACTGGTTTTTAATACGTTATCTGGTTAAAATGCTCATGGATCACCTAATGAGAATCTCTGAAACAATCCAACGTGGATGTTGCGGAAACCATTGTCCGTTTTGCTCCGAGCCCTCATCCTCATGCGATTTTGACAGACTGTAGCCGTCTCCTTCTGTCTGTGCCAGCATAAAACGGTGGATTACCCTCCAGAGGAGAAGTGGAGTGATAACAGAACCGAGACTCAGTCTATTCCAATTCGTGTCCTCGGTGGTACTAGTTAGAATGCTAGACAGTGAGGCAATACCATCTTCGGACAGCTCTTTGAAATGCGCACATGATTTGATACTAGCATAGAAAACGACACGCCTAGCGGCTATGCAAAGGAATAAGAAGTTAGAACAACAGTCGTTTCTCCAACGGATTGTGTCTAGAAATGCAGTGCTAAATCACTGAACGGATGATACAGTAGAGTTTGTGGCCAACTGGATCCAACGGGTATCATTGATAAGACATTCCTTATCCGTAAAAGCGACATGAAAACAACTGCATTTCGGCTAAGCAGCACGGTTAGTTGCATTTTGCTGGGTTTTAGACATGAGTGTTAAGCATTATTACGTCTTCTATGACAAAAGACCATATCTTCTTGATGCTGACCATTTTAAGAGAATGAATGTCAAGCCAATGAATTCCCGCACGGTTTCCCCGAGAAACGTAGGTAGATTGCTTGTCGCGATCCCACAACGCCGTATGATCCGTACAAAGTCGCTCCTGTAGAGAATATCAAGTTCCCTTAGCAGAATGTTGGCATCTTGATGGACCAATGGTGGCATTGCATTTGAACTGTTTGCAAGTAGTCGTTCCAAAACTGTTAGTCATATGTCTTTACGTCAGCGTCGATTGCAGCCATGGTGATTTTCACCACTGCTGCAGTGCCTAGCGTGACAGCTTTGGTAATGCATGTGATAATGTAGGCAGGCAGATGAGTTGGTGGGTAGAAGGGCAGGAGGACAAGCAGGCAGGCTGTCCTACGTTGGTTCAGCTGTATGGATAGCACTCTTGATTCCAAGCTCCTATGCAAAAAGCTGGTAAGATACAGTGCTATCCCAAATGAAATTAGCTTCCACGCCTTCATATGTATTTTATCTACGGTTTGTCCAACGTGATGGACCGTCATGTCTACGCAAATTCCCATCACCATCACCATCTTGACGGAGTGGCGCCACTTTTAATGCTGCTTTTTGGCATTGCACGTGCATTTACAGGCTTGATGACCGGAAGACTGGGGAACAGAAGGTAAGATGCTGACTGTAGATGCTTCAGGCTGGTCAGTGACTTTCCTACCACCTCACCAATTTAAGTCCTTATTTGCTCTGCTTATTTTGAAAGTTAAACAGGCCAAATCAGGGCTTACTGAAATCCGGATGGGTGGTCAAGCTTTCGTGATTATTCAGAGGAGGCGTTCTGTAAATAGCCTTGACCTTAGTAGGAGTAAAGACACGCAGAGGGCTTGGTTAATGAGAAGAGACAAAAGGAGTTACAAATAAACTGATAGTCTCGAACGTGTGTATATTTAGGCTGATGGAAGGAACATTGACTCTCCACTTGTCGCCTTAACCTTCTTAACACCAGCCACTTTGTTGTGTTAAGTCTGCAGTCTTTATGCGCTTCTAACATGCTATTACACTTTTGCTACGAAACATGCGTAGGTTTGACATGCCACATTTCGCAGGGAACTACTCTAACGGGTAACAGCAGGTTAACTTTTCAACAAGTCGATTCTATAGTTGAATTGAACACTTGGCCCACTAAGGTCACAAATGAATGGCATTATTTTTCTGAGTTAGCAACAACTGAATGAATGGTTCCTTACTGCAGTCATGTCCTGTCCGTATAATTCATTGTGGATCAAAACGTGTGTGCAGCCAATTAGTTAGTAATGTGCAGTGGAGTACTTTCATCCAACAGGCAGTGTTTTGTATCTGTACCTGGTAAATGTTCAACCAAGTATAAGTCTTTGCATCATCTTGTGAAGCTAAGTTCGCCTTACGGATCATAAATTGTGATCGTAATGTGCGGTGAAAGGACTCCTCTTCCTTCTCGCCTTATCCTCTTCGTCTTACCTTTCTCGAAATTAACCATTTTTCTTGGGTACTCACTCCTCTCTTGCATCCCATTTGTATTTAAAGAAGCGTAGGCATCCCGGGAGGAAATCAACTTCGACATGAGGGAAGTACGCGTCTTATCTTCTTTCAAGTTGGTGAGTTTGGCTCCGTTTGTGTACATTTCCTTGGAGTAATTATACATTATCCCCTCATTAAACTTGCTTTTGAGATCAAATAATCCACCCAACTATCACTAGCTAACTCACTGATACTTATAATCAGCTTCGATGCAATCCTTTAAGTGCGTGTGTGCTTGAATTCACTGCGGCTGCACACATTAAAATGAAGCATGGAGTGATTTAAACAATCAAGTTTGTAAGAGAATAAGGAGAGCTTAGTAAATGCAAGAGCTGTTAAGCTATAGATAACAAGTGGTTGTCAAGGTTTGAACTGCACGAACGGAAATAAATTGATTTGATAAGCTGAATGGTATAAATTAGCAATGCATTGACTATTATGAGTAAGTGCATGAAATAGCAGGTTCTCATTAGCGACCGGATGCCAGTATGACAGTATGGGTTGTAGGAATACAGCAATCCAATTGTTGACGATTAAGTGTACATATGTTCCGCATTCAGTGCAATCAGGAAAGGGATGAGACTAAGTTAAACACGTGCATTCATGCAAACTCCATCACTGTGCTGTTCGAATGTGTCATGATTTCAAATTGACACACTTTCAACTTCCTAATGAGACCTCAGTCCTTACCGTGAATGACAAGGGTGGGGAATGGGAGTACCACCTTCTTGCTAGCTGCTCACAAACAAAGACGTTTAGCACTCCACACGGTTCAATTACAGCATTCATCATCAGCGCGATTGCTAGCAATGGGATTGGCAATATCCGTAGTGCTCAGAAGGTGATATAATGCAGCACTGGGTTGGAGGCGCATCAATAGGCACCATAGTCCTATGGTATGGGAGAAGGCTGCAGCAGGTCAGTGTTGCTTGGCACTTATTAGCAGCGTTACTTTTGGTTACGCAGTTTACTCACTCACAGCGAATCACAGCCAGAAATTTGCAACTTTATTGCATAAAAAACTAGCCATGATGGAGTGCTGTAATGTCGAGTACCAAAATTACGCTTGCAACTTTGACCTGCACGGCGGTTTTTCAACTGAATGTAGACAACTCACACCACCAAAACGTTGACATCATCTTGAGCGCCAATTAGCTCGAGGGGTCTATACCAGAACTTAAGATGTCGAGATTACTTAATATGAAATGAATGTAATTTAACAGATTTGATATATCAATGCCGATCATATTTGGTGTTCTTAAAAACGTCGGCCAAAATCGGAAAGTAGTTGAAACAGTTAATCTGTAACATATCATGGGGTCGCTTTACTTGATTTCATAATCAAACACAAGTTTGTAAAACGAATGCTGTTTCAAACGTGTCCTTTGTGTGAGAGGCGATCTGTTTAAGCGATTCGCAAGATTTAGAAAACACTGTTGACATCCTGTAATAAAACGAATTTTGAACCCGTTTAACCTCTTTTTTGGTCTACTTTTACAGCGCTCATCCAATAAAGGATGCCCTTCTCTAACGACTGCTCGATTTAAGGATGCGAAGACAGAGGTGGAAAGGAGGTGCACCGAGCCTGTTTCAAATATCCAGGAGTTTATTTGTGTGTGTTATGCATTTAACTCATTCATTCGAACCAGTCATCAAGTACACAGAGAACTGCCAGAATTCGTTAGATGGTTTGCTCTTATTCGCTTTCTATCTTGACTTTGTAGCCATTAGCAATTATTCTTTTACGTTTTGCTGCTTGGCTTGTATTATTAATTTGACCATTTCTTACACTAAAATTATTGCTAATTCTAGGAGAAATATCACTTATCTCAGCAATAAGGATGGGCGGAAGTTAAAGCCAAGCGATCTACAATCGTTGATCCGAAATGTCATAATTCTCTATTCTTCAGTCTCATCCAAGTAGAGGGCGACGTTGGTGAGTTTTAAATTAATAATGCCCTGCCAATTGATTGACTGGAGCAGTCGCGCCCCTTGTTGCATACCTTTAGTAAATCTGAACGACACAATTGGGTTTAGAGGGACGTTGCTGGAAGCTATCTCGACTGGTGACAGGAGTTAGGGGGCTCAGAAACAACTGCTGTTGCAGATGGCTCATTTACCTCTTCGTGCATAGGCACAAGGCTGCTATTCTACTTAGAGGATAAATGTAAGGTGATATGGAACTGTGTACATAGACCAAGGTTGGATGCAGCTGGTTTAAGCTGTCGAGTGCGGTAGTCCACACTCTCCACAGATTTTCTGTGAGCGAATCGGGTATGCAGAATGCTTCAAAGCAGCTCCAACTCCTACTGCAGTACAAATAAAATGCATATGTTTATCGCATTCCACTATGGTGAGCTCATATTTATGTTGTTGAATTCATTACTTGTGGGTATCAGCTAATGCTGATAGGACTGGAATTATGCCGTTTATTGCCCAACAAAGTAGACTGCGAGGCCCACTTTTTATCCGTAAAGTCTACTTCTTTATATAGATTGTTTTAACTACGAGTCAAGCTTATGCTCTACTCCAGTCCCTTCTAAAGTATTGCAATTCCGCTGTTCACGACTTTACACTTTGTATGCTATAACTTGCTTTACACAAGGGCTGAAAACTTGTGGGTGCAATCCAGGCACTAAAAATTGGTTAGCTCATACGACGAGTTCATTACTACCTCTCCTTCAAACGCACCTGCCTCAGACGACTGGTGTCACAAATTCTCCGTATTCACTCGGCCTTTTGCCACAGCTCCCAGACAGTTTACTTTTCTTTTTAGAAGGGAAAACTTTACCCATCAAAGACCATTCCATGGCAAGTGTGTGATGTCAAACTTCTTTTTCAGCGCACTAACTTGGCATACACAATTACATCAAATTTTTGTCAGCTGTGAGGTGACATGAAAATTGGGTGCAAGCGAACACCGTCTGGGGGGTGGGACATTTCCCACGTGCAGTCCAAATTCATAACGATATGCCTGCTTTTAGCTACCTTGCCTTTCATAGCCAATGTTCGCCGCTGCTTGTAAACCAAAGATTTATCCAGGTGTGGTGAGTCCTCCTTCCTAAAATGCAAAGAATTAGAAGTTGGGTTGTCACTGAACGATGTGGAAAGTATGTTATAGTTTTTCCATTAAGCCTTTTGCGCAATTTTTACTGCTTTGAAAATATATTAAGACGATTTTACCAAAACGATTTCAAAACGATTTCCCAATATAAAAGCTAAATAGTCGAATGGGCTAGTGGCAGTCAACGCATCGATTAGAGACCAAGTCATAGATAACAAAATATGGTGCAAACAGGCCAGTCTGCAAAAAATGCGGTAGAAAACGTGTCCGCAATGCACAAACAAAAGTGCCCTTGCTTGCATTTTTAAAGCATATTTCGATTTTAAGCCGACTCAAAACTCGTTAAGGGTATGCGTGGCGGTTAAGCATCAAATATTCGCCTGTAGTTGTTTTTCGATCTCAAAACAACTAATGAAATGCACAATTTAAGAATAATTGAACTGAATATGGCAAACAGTATTGCCATAATTGGTCGTCATATGGAGGAAGACACCATGATTTTAAATAAATCTCACTGAAAACTTAAGAAACTTACAATCGCAAATGCGTAACACCGCAATCGTCCAAACGGTTCATTGCATGTGTCTGTGAAGCAGGAAACACGAAAACATGTATCTAAGCAGCCAACGCGAAGCAAGCCTGCTAAGCAAAGGAAAAAGTACGGGGATTGTACGAACTCTCTTAATGACTCCCACGTCAAAAAAGCATAGGGCAAAGATCTGTTGCATTAATTATTGTAATCTAAGCTCTAGGTTAAAGCGATGCGACATAATTGTAGGAGTGGCAAAGAAAAAAATAATCTGTCTGGATCATCCAAAAGCTCACCAATGTGTTTTGCAGCACACGAGGTGTTGTGCACCCATCTACAATCATACGAATGTAGAACGAAACGCCTAACTTATTATTTCTAACTTTTCTTGTGCTTTTGGTGTATTAGAGCCTTTTTAACGATATCTTGCATCGTAAAGCACGCTGGATAATGCGCGGAAATCGCACTAAACCATGTAAACAATCTTTGGAATTCAGCGTTTTTTCTTGTCAGTGGCTGTAAAGGTGAAACGGAGAGTTAACTTGGGAAAATGAGAGCTTGCTTGGTTAGATTATTTGTTGCGATTATGAAGAGATAGTAAAATTTGGCGCACAAAATCTTTTTATTTATAAGCGAGATCAAGGGAAATCCATGCACGTACATGTGTCTTCTAGAAAGAAAGGACGCTTACCTCCTTGTGTATGCAAAATGTGAGCTCAGTAAGAGATGAGGTTACTTTATGTCTCATTATATACTAAAGGGGTACGCATTTTGCGAAGGAGCTGTTTGAAATACAATAAATCTTCCAATGCCTCGTGCATCGCGTCTAGCTCAAAAGGGCAAAACTCCACTAAATCATTTCCCTGACACAAATGGGGATGCAAATCTAGAGACTACAAGTCAAGTATTTGAAACCCACTATAATATCACTTTTTTATGTTTATGCATGTTAATCCTGAGAGATATATATAATCCTTCACACTAGTTTCCTGCCTTATCGGTGGCAATCTTGCAAGGCATGTTGGACTGGTTCATGACGTGCTTTTGAGCAAATTTGCTTTCTACTTCACTTGTTTTTTTTCAGTTCTAATTTTAGCTGCTTATTCGTTCACTGCATGCAGTATCTTAAAACTCATGCTTTTACGTGGCCGACCGCAGTAGCGCAAGAGACAGATTCTTTCCTTATAAATCCGCAATTTTTTATTAAGTGGCAAACATACGTCTGACACCCCCTCTTCGTGAATTATTAGATCGTATGAAGCATTGGGCCTGGTGGTGCAAGCCTTTCTATTGAGCACTCCAGTCGAGTCATTTTCGTGAAAAATACCTAATTCTTGCCTGAAATCGACTGGACAGAGAAAAAGTTTATGTGTTTTATCATATTTATCAAGACAGATGTATTTCTGGATGCGTGCATGCATGAATGTGCTCAAAAATGCATGCCTGTGTTTTCTGGCTGTTCAAGCAGCATTCACATGCAAGTCAAATCAGCAAAGCAAATGTAAATACGAATAGGAGAGTTAAAATACGGTTTTTTGGTGTTGTGTTTTTGTAGATTCCTTTCTTTATTCAGGTAAGAAGGGGCATTCTTTCGCTTTTCGCACTTCTGCGTTTCATCATTGTTGGCTTCATTCGGGTGGACTATGGCCAAACTCAACCCAATTTATTCTAACGAAGGAAGGTGCAAATCAAATTTTGGATATGTCGCACTGATGGGTTTGAGGATGAAAATGAGCAAAAAGTGGCAAACGATTTGTAGCATTTTCTTTGATAAACTGAATCATATCATTTCCAATTCATCCATGAGGTCGGCAACACTTCTATTGCTTGCAAAATTAAGTAGGTGAAGTACAAAGTATAAAGCAAGAGTTTTAGATCGTTTCCAATCTTTGCATCTATTTACAAGTTTGCCGTTTAAGCTATGCGAGTGGTCTTAAGTCATACGTAGGTTGTTTCGGTCTCCACTATCAATCGTAATTATATGAATGCTGGCGCATTGTGCATCCTCCAAATAACGGACAGATCTCGAAAGGCGGGTGGCAATGGTGTGTGTCTCATAGCAAAATACTGCACAGCAAAGTAAAGTACCTTGACAGCATTGTGTGCTCCTTTATCCACTGTTATAATTTTAAAAAATTTTTGCTTTGAAACATTCCTTTGCTTTCTACACAAATACTCCTCGAATTCATGACAATATACCTTTATATTATGCGCGATTTACCATTTTCCCACAAGGCTTTGTGGCGTATCTCACACTCAGTGAGCGATACTGCAGCAATTCTTGCAAATAAATGATAATTGCTATGCAGAAAGGCAGAAGTGTTACCATTCCAGAGTGTTTCTGTTTCATGTGGAAGGAACTATGCAATTTTTTACTCAGCCCCATCGATTTCTTGCACATACGTCCCTTCGATCCGTCCGAGAAGTAGTAAAGAGAACAACAATGTCCTCCTTGTCAGCAGCACACCAAATGCTGAAGTGTCAGCTCATTCGTGAAATCATGCCGTTTGCGTGCAGGAGGCATTTTCGTCACATCTTCTGATTTGATGCCTTTCTATTTAAATGTGGCTGGATACCCTGACGCCAATTTTCATTAGGATAGTATCTAGCGCCTACTCCAGCGTCAAGACTTCAATAACGCTTTACTTATGTGCAGTGCCAATGCGCGTGTCAACGCTTTCCACTTTGTGCCAAAGTAAGTTTCGCTAGTTGCGCATACCTCCACTTGGTTGTGCACTGACCCATGGGCAACACATAGCTCTACTCAGTTGTCTAGAATGCTGAGCGAACACATATTCCATCCATGAACTTAGTCTACTAATAGTTCACATGACCTACTCTGCCTACAAAGTCTTCCATGATCACAACGTTGCTAAAATGACACCATTTCTTGTCGCATAGACATTTCCATTTAAAATTATGCGCAAATTTGTGAATCTTATCATCAACGCTTTACAAGACAATAAGCCATGCAGAATACAACGAAATCCAAGCAAAGCGTTGTCGCTACATGTAAAGTGCTTGCTAATTTAATAATTTAATTCGATTCCAAAATGAGTCTATTTAGCTTTGGTAATTGCCAGTCATACCGAGTGGTCGGTATTTGAGAGCTACATAGGCAGGCACAACGCAACCCTAAATATAACTTTGCGATTGAGGACTGGGAAGGCACATACGACAGCGGTTCACAAAGGCCAGTGAATGCTCACCACACAGAATTCAAATGTAGGCCATTGACTACATGATAAGCCGGATGCTTCTCATCAGTGGAAGTCTGTTTGATAGCCTAGTAGTCGAAACGGAGAGGGGAGGAGGATACTCATGAGCTGCTAAGCGTGCACATACAAAAACAGACGTCAGCACACACATTTGCATCACGTAATGCCAGAATAGTAGTTAGCCTAAAATTGTCTGCGCGAAATCCTCCAATCTAAAGCAATGCCCACAGTTGCGGTAAAAATAATGCACACGAAATGGAAAGAAGAAAAAAGTGCAACGATAAGTGCTGAATGTGGCGTACGGTTCAGAGTGCCATAGTAATTGTAAGGGCGACTTAAAGCGTGAGTCCCACAGTAGTAAAGCAGAAGTATGCAGAACGGCATTTAAAGCATAGCTTGTAGGCTATCATAAGCAGTCTTAGGAAGGTTTTATATTTCATGATCCCGTCAGTCGTTGTAATTCAGCTGAGGTTCATTCCTCATAGGCTGTTGGGAAATAATGGTCCAAAGGGCAATGCTGATCTGCAAATAAACGCGCTTGTTACACGAACGCGTCTGCGGGAGAGGTTAAGTGGAGGAAAAGGCACACCATTGGGACAAATAGCACTGAACATTTGAAACGAACCTCGATGGATAGGGGATGAGACGCATTGGTATATCGTTCACAATAACTCCCCATCGTAAGCCAGTCCAGCGATGACAAGAAGGCATCAAATTAGCGGCGCGAGTCGCACGCGGACCTGATCAGGATTTCAGCTCGGGACCACTCACACCCTAAGCGCGTATCATGCCCCACACCACCAGGCCAGCCATTGCGGAATTCTTTAGAGGTTGATTTGAAAATATTATGTTGTGTGTAAAATCCTTACTTAATCACCAAGCAAAACAATGAAATGAAATTTACTCAACTTAAGCACCATGAAAAGCTTGCGACATACAGAGGGATCAAAGCAGCACGACAGATGTGGGAGGGTTTGGCCTTAGCTATGAAACAGAAGTATCTACTCATGCTCGCCCTTACTCTTCTCATTCGCTCATCATATTGCCACCTGTTCCTTGCCTCAATGCATCACATGGAAGCCAAAAATTAAAAAGATGGAATTTAAGTGATCTAGAATAAGATGTACCAAGAACTCCATTGACTCTCCTGCAAACAAACACATTATTTGCAGTAAAATTCGCAGGAGATCCACGTTGCATTCGATGGGGTCTTAGAGTATCAGCTGGGCTGCCTGCAGTTCCGCATAAGGTACCTATTCAGCTCAGCAAAACCCTCAGGTATGTAGTGCGCTGCCGGCTCGATTATGACTACTAATTTGGGGAGCTTGGGAAGCTAAGTCCTTCTTACTTTTGCTGGCTAGAGCCTTTTCCTCCAGTGGGGTGTGACAAGATTCCTAAAAGTCTTGTTCTTCTTCGCATCTGTGGTGTTTATGCAAAATTACGGGCATTTATCGGTGGTTAGCTATAGTGAGGTTAGTTTATCGCGGTAGTGATGTACGCCCTAGGCAGCTATTTTATTAAAAGACCGGCACTTGGTTTGGAAATGTTCAGTTGAGTGGTAATCGAGGCATCTAACTCGGCCTCAGAGGCTAGGTGAATCGAGAGATGACACTTTACTTGCTTTTAATTAAGGGTACGATTGCTGTTAGCTGTTTATTCTTTTTTGATGGACCCATGAAACCTCAGAAGTTGTGGCTCACTATGGTTTAGTCAGCTATTTGTTGCAAAAATTAGTGTCTTAAGTGGAATTTTCGGGGCTGTATTAGGCCTCCAGATTACCATCATCAAATAAGATTTTATTGATATCGATTTGCGTGCAATTCCACGCCTTGCTATTTGGCCTCGGGGACGACATCGCTGGTGGTTTTGAGGTAGTGCGACAAGCTGTTGGCTGCTGAGGTTGGTCTGTGGTAGCTGCGCGTAGCTGAATTTACGCCATTTAAGAACTTCAAGGAGACAAACTTACTGCTTAGCATCCATGCGGTTGCTGGAAATGGATCACAACCAGTGCTGTGTCGGTGTGTTGCCATGACGAAACTAAGACCGACAGTGTAGTCGCACTCTTTCTCCCCAGCCACACCACTGTATTTTACGAACTACTTGCTATTAAAGAGAATTCAGTGGAATAAGTGAACAAAATAAAGTGATTGAAGCCTCAGGGAGTGGCAATTTAATGTTGGTCGATAAAAGTTTAAATGGGCAATTAACTGTGATGTTTGCTGCACTTGGAGAGTGCCACTCCATATAGGAGTTCCCATTTAGGATGTTCAAAGTGGGAGATGCGACTACCTCAAGATCCTATTTATAACAGTGGGTAATGTAAATCTCGGAGGATTGACCGCAATCCAAACAGGCTAGTCTTTCATTGATACGTATTTCGTTCCATTAAAATCACAAGAACCATTTCTAATCCACATCACGTGACACTGGAGGGCGGCCCCTTGTTGAGTTGCAATTCTTGAAATTTCAAGGCAATAATCGCTTAATAATGCGTGCAGTCAGCAAATCAAGCGGAGGCCTCGACCAATCGATACTGCTTATGCCTACAGGATTTCCGGACGAACAAGTGGGTATAGGCATCATGGGTCCTCTACCACTTACCAAGAGGGGAAACCAATATATCCTAGTTATGTTTGACTACTTCGCAAAAGTAGCCGAAACAGAATCCATGAAGTCGCAAGACGCCGAGACGGTCGCGTCAACCTTCTTCAATCGTTGGATCTGTCAATACGGAGTGCCTTAATCAACCCATAGCGATCAAGGTCCTAATTTCGAAAGCCGACTCTTTGCTGTACCATGCGGGTCCCTTGGAATCGCAAAGACGCGCACGACACCCAAGCATCCTCAGGGCAACGGACAAGTAGAAAGAACTAATCGGACCCTAACAGGACTACTAAGGGCTTTTACGAAGGAGACTCGACCAAAAATTTGGGACTTAAACCTTGGACGCGCTTTTCTCGCCTATAGGGCTACGGTACATGCATCAACCGGTGTTTCCCCTTTCAAGATGCTAACAGGTCGCGCAATGAGAGTCCTCTCCGAGTTAGGAAGTGGCCGCCGACAATGTCTCATACCAGACAAAAGAAATACTACGACAAGCACAGTCGACCCAACGTCTACCAGGAAGGAGATCTGATCCAAATATATAGGCCGATTACCCGCCTAGAGCACATCGCAAATTTTACCACTATTGAATTAAAAACTTCTTCTGCGTAGCAAAAGTCGTCTCTCTCAAGAGCCACCTCGTCCGGAATGCAGAACTCCGTACCCAGCAAATTGCATTAAGGTCAGACCTTACAGAGGTGATCCGCCGGTCGGTTGAGGGGATGAAACCTACGTAATCGCAGAAGAAAGAAAACCACCCGAAGGTTTACAAAAAGCGAGCCGAGGACAGTAGCATTGAAAACGGCGCTCAAAAGACGAGAGTGCTGTGTAATACTTATGTTCTTTGAGTTCACATTGTAGGCCAGAGGCGGGACGACAAGTTGAACCTGGTTGCAAAGCCGCGCGGTGACTCCCAAGAGCGCAACAATACCTGTCTTGAACTCTCCTACGAGATCTCTCTGTGCCCCCTCCCTAACTTCTAACAAAGATGTCGAAGCGCGTGCAGACTTTTAATAGCAAGGGCTGAAAGATGGAAGAGAAGAAACCCTCCAAAATACTAACGCATTCTGGTCCAAGAAAGAAGTAAAGCATAGCATTCGAAAGTAACAAGTAAAAAGGGAAGTCATGGAGCGACAGTTAATTCAAAAATAGCGCAGCATCGAAATTCTTTAACCTAATTTTAGGAGGTTCAGCAAATTCACTAATGCAAACTGAAATCCATTTAGATGCACATAATATCATACTTCTTATAGCCACGCGATCTCAACGGCACACTAGCAAAGTAGCTTTTAAATTTTAGAATTCCTTTTAATTTTTGATCCCATTTTCTATTTGGGAGAGCAATCTCATTATTACCCCAAACTGTCCTCAAAACAACGATTCGGTTCTGACATTTTTAGTTTCGAGTTATGCTTTGTCATAAATTAACCTATCTCACCTGTTTTATATAATTTTTTAACTGCCGCATTGTTTAAATCCGTTGGTAGTGAAACGTCTTTGTCGTTTTCGCCAACGCTGGGTGTAATACCTTGTTTGTTGGAACTATCGGTTTCGATGAAGGTCACAGAGGTGGCTGTACTGCCCTAGCTGCGTGGGCTGGCCTCTAGGCCATGCCAGCAGCCTATTTCCCTCTGTCTGTTGAATATATATGTATTCTACCCTAGCATTCTGCCTTCTTTTGCCTTTGAGGGAGCCTCTGGACGCTACACTGGGGTTGTGATCAGTGCGGGTCTTGCAAAATGGGGTAACACTGTCAAAAACTGACTCTACTCGGTGTCAGTGATGGTCAGAACCTTAAATTTGACGAGGCTGTATTCGTCTTGATTGGATCGTTATCTGATAAGCTTGGAGATATCACTGAACAACTTTGAATACGAATCTCGCCTTTGTTATTACCTCCTACATTGTCCAAGTAAGAGTGCATTGCGTTTTTATGAGCTATACCCATGCATTTGATATTCTCATGATTTTGGCGTATGTGCTTTTCGGCTAGCATTTTGCGTCCCTGCCTTATGCTCAATTTTGTTTCCATAATTAAGGTATGGCAAAAGTAACGCTACCGAGGTTGCTACAGCATCCGTGTCTTTAGAATATGCCTTGCCCGTTGGGCACTTTGCCCCCTGGTTATTTATTGGCCTGTCCTTAATGTGACGTATAAAGTAAGGCTTTAGTAACAGCTTAACCGTGGGCGCAGCTTTGGCATGAATCAGTGCAAAGCAAAAGAATGTTCTCTTTGGGATTTGAAACTAGCTGCCTAGAATGCGTTAGAAAACCTTTATGCCTTGTGACTAAGTCATCTGGACTTCCAGTTGCAGCTTTGATTGAGTCCAACTTTATGGTGCACTGATTGCGCAGTTCAAGACGAGCTGTAGGCCATAAATGCGGTCGTGGACGGTTGGCAACAAAGGAATCCGTTTTACATGGTTTGCCGTTTGAAATTACTTTCATAATCCGATTTTGTCGGCATATCATGTAAGCGTTACTGTCCACCATGCACTTGTAGAATTTAAATTTACTGAAATGCCAAACCATGTGTAGCACGTTGATAGACATTAAGTAGACTTTATGGAAGTATATAGATGTGGTGTTTACATTTCGTCATCATTAGGTACCTTGGTGTTTTGAAGAGATTGGGACAACTATTAGCCCACTATTTGTTGTCTCTTGCAAATTTAATGAAATTTTACAGGACCGACTGCACGAAGTGCGCTTGAAAAGCGGAAGCATATATTGGAGGAGGCTAGGCATTCAGAGGAAAATAGGTGGAATGTGCAACGCGAGAGGGAAAGAACAAATTGGTAGGTTAGCTCCCTGTCAGAAGTAATTTTGAACAGATTCTGTCGAATCTTCTTTTGTTTTCTGTCTTCTACCTTGTACCCGGCTTTATGATTTCGGTGCCTGTTTGTTTGTTTGTTTGTTTGTTTGTGTTTGTTTGTTTGTTTGTTTGTTTGTGTTTGTTTGTTTGTTTTTTGTTTGTTTGTTTGTTTGGTGTGTAACATCCGCCTGCAAGTTGATGGAGAGGAGTGTAGTGTCGAGTTGATGCGAGAAATTGGGGCTATTACACATCTTTGACGCAGGTGGTGGTAGTAGGTGGATGCGCCGGTAGATTTCTGACTGGTAGCCATTTCAGGGGTAGGTTACTCTGTCGGAAGTGTGTTCTTGAGACCGTTATTTGACGGGAGTTTTACTCTTGCAGACAGCCGGCGTTGGAGTCGTTGAGGTTGGATACGAGCGAGAGTGCTGCGTCGCTGCTTCCAATATCATCACCTTTGCGATTTGATGGGCGATCAGTGAACCGAGGGCCGATTTTCGCTGAAGTGCATTGCGATCGTACCCATTCCTGCTCAGTGGCCATGAGGAGCGGGGTTGACCCTGATCCAATTCTCCCGCTCCTGCTGCTGATCCTACTCTGACACTCGGGTGCGGGTGTTTGGCCACTTCAGCTATGTATTTTCTATGGAAGGCTCAGACGAGATCCTGTCAGTTAGAATGCTTGTCCATTTCGGAAGTATTTGTCATATATTACCCTACCTTTGCTTTACTGCAGTGGCTTCATTTTGATTTGCTATTCTTGACTTTCCTTGTGTGCACATCGTCTTTGCGATAGTGTGGGTTGTCATCTGTGGATGTGGTTGGTTTCCGAACGAACTTCAAGGCATGTGTTGGTGATGTTGGTGCCCATTTGTGGGTTGTTGAATGTACCAGATAGGGAGATGTTGTAGGACAACTACCCTTGATGTGGTTTATAAGGGTTTGCTTCTTCCAGCTGAGGAGATGGTAGCCGAATGGATATGGCCTCACTAGTGTCTGTCCTATGCTTTACTATGTTTGTTTTCCTCCCCTTCACGCGCTGCCATTCGAGCATATTTGCGCACTCATTCGGAAGTTCGCGCAATTCTTTCCCTCCGTAGTTGGTGGCATGAGTTAAGTGTGAGCAAAGACCATTCATGTTGTTAATGGGGGGAGCTGAGGCTTCAAAAAGAGCACTGCAAATGACATCTGCATATCATTCATGTGGTGAAACAACTGCATTGGCTTCAGCACTATGCTGGGTAGGAAATCAGCACCAAGTGTCGCGTCTTGAGCTGATTCCGGGCAAGTGATAAATTCCGCCATCCACATTTTTCTCTATGCGAGCGTTTAACGACGTCTTATTTTATCCTCATTTCCTCATCCTCCTGCTAAGTGTGATCTTGTGGGGGGAGAAACAGCCTGAATCTTATTACAAGGGTTTGAGAAAGCTTGCAGGTTCACTATAGACTTGGCTGCACTTGAATGAGGGAGGAAGTTGCATGAACGTCCTTCTATTTTGCTTGAGTTTCGAATAAATGATTCAGATAAATTTAGATGTGGGGAGAATAAGACGAAGGGTAGCTCGTCTGATTTTGGAACGTAGCGTTGGAGAGCCAGAAGTGGGAGTGTGGGGTTAGGCTGTCCGCAGGGTGCTTGGGAAACCGATGTCACGCGTAATTCTTGGGGCATTCCGATTGCGAACCCAACTACCTGACTGATCTTGCCAGTTTATATGGCGTTAGTTTATCCAATCAAGGTGGGTGGTCGGACTCCGTCCCTGAACCATACAACCACACAATTAAGAACCCTGCCTGACGGCACACCTCGGAAGGTACGTTTGACTGGATGTTAAAGGTTTCTGGTGTATTTCGCACCATCCTTGCCATGTTTTCAGCAGTAATGAAAAGAGTGAGTGACGAGAATCTCCTCTTGCTGATCAGTGACGAGCTGATTTAGGGTCTTGCAGCATCGGTTGATGTTGGAGGCGTGGAAGATTCCAGAATATACCTTACGAGAGGCTACGAATACTGTGGTGCTTTTATCTTTGCAACTAGGAATGTGGACGGCGATTCGAAAGGTGAGAGGTCTGTTAGGACTGCCACCAGTAAAGCACTATCCTCATTCACCTCCCCTTCTCTGCGACTTCCCCTGACACGAGAAGGATGATTGCCTTGCGACATTTTTATTTTCTCAGCTTGAAGGGGATCACGGCAGTCTTATAGGGCACTAAAAGGGTGGCTTCTCCCAGCAACGAAGAACGCAATCTTCTACCCAAGCACCGAATCCGAGTTTCAGTCCCGCTTCTCGCTCGAAAGGAACATTTAGAGAAGCATCAATGTTGCGGATTAATCAAACTACCAGAAAGTTTGTGTTCGGTCCACGAGTAGCCTGGGTCCTTAGCTCCGGAACCTAATTTTACCACGGAAGGCAATTAGTGTCCGATACATGTTTGCTGCAGAGCACCGTCCATCCGACTTTGTCCTTGCAGTGTTGACCTCAAACATGCTTTTGATTGGTCCTGTGCACCACCCCAAATCCCACATCCACTAATCCTGCAATCCTACTAACCCCATGATGAGCTGCAACTACTTGCAATCTACTCTACTGGATCGTTTACTGTGTGGACAGGTAGCACAAGATGCCGACTGATGTTGGTGGCGCACTTATTGTAACAAACTTGGCAATGGCAATAAACGCATAACTTGATGCGGATGGGTAGGTGGATAAGGGGATGGACAGCTGATGGATTGTTGAATGAATACAGGGTGGGTGGATCCGAGATTGGCTTGACTACAGTCATCGTAAGAGATTGAAGACCATCCTTGATGCACGACTGGAGGCAAAAAATCGAGGCGTCTCACATATTTGGCTCTGTTCAAGATGCTGGAAAGATGTTGTGAGTTGATAATTATGCTTTGCGCTCAAGCTAAGCAAGCTACCCAGTCATCAGTCAGTTCGAGGTTGACCTGGTGCTAACTCTCACGACATCCGTCCCACAGAAGGTCCACCGTTTACCCAGGTTTATTTGCATTTCTTCTCGAATGTGCTAACAACTTGTGAATATACCTCAGTTTTGCTAGAAACCCCACCACCCGTGAGGTCGTGCGTATAAGTATGACCAAGAAGTGGCATAATACGCTCCTCATAGGCAATCCGCTTCTTAAATGGCCGTTTTTTAAGTTTCAGCCTTGAAAACCATCGTTCATCAATTTTGTTGTTTTAAATGCAAATAAACCTTTTGTGATACATACTTTGGCACAAATTTAGTTTTTCATTAGCTGCTGAGGAACACATGCCACATACGGACGGCGTGTCAAACAAATAATTCTGATGAAGGATGTAAAAGTCGTCTCTAAGCAGCACAACTTTGACCAGAAAGACAATTGAAATTATGGAAAGAAAAATCGCTCACACGGGCGAAATGGTAATTCCAAGGTGCAGTGAAACCGACACAGGAGTGAATTCAGCGACTAGACAAGCACTTTTAGCCTCCTAAGCAGAGGCGACGCGTGTGCGTTCTGCCACATGAATATCTGAACCATTATTGATAGAGAACATTACTTTTGTGGCAGGTCCCTGACCATCTAGGTTAGAGGAGGCCGAATCCACCGGCGTGGCTACCAGGGTAACGACGCAGCTTTTAATTCTTGCTGGAAGTTGTGTTGGTCCAATGGTACTTTAAGACTCCCTAGAAGAGTGATTTCAAGCTGTTTGGGGTTGGCAGGCTCAGCACTCCATTGGAGACGTGAGCATATTGAAACACACCATAACCCTAAATAAAAAGAATAAACACAGCCTTCTTTTATTTTTTAGGTCCCATTTTCTGTTCGACAAAGCAACATTGTGTTATTACGCCAGTGTGCGGATGCTTTAGACTGTCCCATAAACAACGATTCGGCCGTAGCACTTTTATTATCGAGTTATGCTTTGTCACAAATTAACTTGTCTTATCTTTATTAACGAATTTATTATTTTTCGCATTGGTTAAATGTTCTCCCTCACACTGCAAATAAGTTTAGCATCTGGGAGTAGGGCACTAACGTCAGACATAACATTGGAAGACGTGTTAGTTGCATACTGTGCTGCCATGCCAGCACGAGCCCAACTTCGGCCATTCGTACGCGTAGAATGGCTCTTGTGATGGAGGACAGAATACCACACAAATCACTCTCCCATGTAACAATGATTGGGTGGAATTAAAACGGTAACCAGCTTCCACATGCAGCTGCATGTCACCATAGCTCCTCACTGCGAAGGCGCCACAATTCCCGACTGAGGTCATCGAAACTTTGTGCATTGTGGATGTTGTGGTCAGATACGGGTAAAGTGGTGAGGTAAAAGTCATGCACTTCAATGACAGATTGGGACATTAGAAGCGTGGAATATTTGCATTTGCCTCGTGCATTGACTATGCATACTCAAATGAGTAGAACCTTCTCTATTTTCCCCAATAGAATTGCGTGCATTTCTTTGGATAAATCTTTCACGCAAGTTCACTTTAAAAGCACAATTGGCCCAAACTTAGCACCAGATTCAAAACATTCCTTGATTCTGTTCCTTTTGTCCTCACAATTGATATAAGCACCTGCATACAGCTTCTTTACATACCGCCACGAGGTGTTCGGATCGTTAGAAGGTTGGAGGGATCACCACCACCACCACCAATGCATTGCATGTTTTCCTATAATAACCGCATACATAACACATCTGTACAAATGGACACACTTTTCCAACATGATGATAGTCAATGTTGCGAGTGCTGCTTAGAGGTCCGAATCTACATCGCACATGCTACTTTTTGAATTGCCATGACTACATCTCGTCAACAGCGTCAAGTTAGTCTTGTGCACAAACGGGACTTGCAAACGCACAAAATGTGCCCAAGCTTTGAATGTCACGATGCACGCATTCAATTGACTGTAGGTGGTGAAGACGTCGATTAAAGATGGCAAAGCATCTGTCATCTGTCATCTTGACAATTGAGTCTGAGGTTGGCCCTGTTAGACAGATGGACTCACGCCAACCTTTTATAACTCCTCTTCTCTGCGCACAATCCTCACCAATCAATCATTCGTCCACTTTAAGTAGCGAGCATCTTAGTGCAACCAATGGATACGCGCATTTAAGCCGTTTTGAGCACAAAATCAGCACGCGTAGGGAAAGATTAAGAAGAACAAGCCTTGCCATCACTACAGGAAAATACCACGTCTGCTATTTGAAAGTACAAGCATCACTTCGTGTGACGTAACAGAACAAAAGATGTAACAGAACCGATCTAAAAAAGACTATTTTCAACGGCACTAAGCATACTGATTTGTGTTTTAATAAGCCAGAAAAAGGTGAATGATGTACAATTTGAAAAGAATATGCAAGAACGCCCATTTTGAGTTTCCACTGTGGTCCAGGTGGACAGCATGACGCCTCAGTCCACCTTTTTAGCATGGGTCTCTACATCATCATAGAAAATCGCACATTGAATTTAAATTTACCGTTTGAGATAGAATGTAAGGATGTGATGATTACATTGTTTACATTCCATGCACCATGAATAGGTCCTGCGCCCATTCTGTCTTTTGTTTTTTCCTTGAAACGTAGGCTAAATTTGGTAAGCAGAGTTGCATGCAGTTGAGGAGGCAGCACTCTTCAAGCATCTGAAAAGCCTTTCTGACATCAATTTGTTGAGCTTACGCTCGGCTCATTATTCGCCTTTCTAAAAATGTCACACATGTGTTGATTAAGGTTTTTTCCATTCCTCAACGATACGTTGACGAGATTAACACATTTCAATTAAAGGGAGTTTGTCCTGAACATTACAAAAATGACATGTACAAATTAAACGTCTTTTCTTGGAATGAAGAGAATAAAAGATAGGCCGGTATAATTTGTAGAATCATCCAATCACAAAGGCTCATTCATGCATTCATTGAGGCCTGGGTTCCAAGGTACTTTACAAAGTATTCTTAATGGCGGGGTGGTAAGCAGCAGGTCAGACTTGGTGCGTGTCATCATCATCACATCATAGTCGTGCTATTTAAATGCTCTTTGAAACTGCAGCACTGGACTTCTCCGCACAGCATCGTGGCGCAATTGTTCCAGCCATCGCTTTGTTGCGTCGATCTGGAATAAATCATAAACTCACTTGATCAGTGAAACCTTATCAAATGAATGAAATGCTAGCCGCATTTCGTGTTGCAGCAAAAATTCTCTGCTTTCTAGTCATCTGCGCGCTGATTGGATACATGTGGAACTTGCATGGATTCATTGGACTCCCTCGTATACTAACGCTTCTTAACACGCGTCCAGTTCATTGTAAATGGCCTCCCAAAACTCTGGACGAAATACGCATTGCAAGCAACACCTTCAACATCACACTCTGCACAAAACCGCATTCCAATGAGTCAACGTTTAGCTCAAACATTACTTATCAAATCAAAAGTATTTTCAATACCACGAAGGATGCTGACAAGTGGGTCTCCTTCAAAGAACTTGGAGAATATTCCCGATCCATCTGGAAGCGGGTTATTTATCCAAACATCTATCGAACCTACCCACAAGATGTTCCAATCAAGGAAATAGTCAAGGCAATTAAATCTGGCTCTTTAGTTCCTACAGTAAGTTAAACACTCAACTCCTAAAATTTAAATCATCTCCCTTACTTCATTTAAATGGGTCTGTCGATACAGCAATTTGACTAAAGTAAATGAAGACGAGAATGTGATCTTCTGCTTGAAGGTTACAACATCTCTTCCTATTAGTTTCGCTGCGTAAGGAGGTGCTGAAGGGGAAGAAGAATCAGTAGAGTTCACTTTATATGCTCTTTTGTCATACGTACGACGAGCAGTAGCTGCCTCAGCATCCAAGTTACTCACGGGCACCAGCAAATGAAGTTTAAAACACAACAATGAATCACCTTCTCTTTTGTTTTAGCTGCCCAACTATGATTATCCAATTCGCATCCTGAAAACCAGTAATTCAGTCTGTTCAGGCAACATCACCCACGATTTAGTGGTTGTTGTTAAAAGCGGAATTTTGAATTGGAAAAGGCGGAAGCAGTTCCGCGCATACATGCAACGTCAAAAGAAACTCAATCCAAACACAAAACTGGGAATTGTCTTCAGTCTTGGAATGCCACGGCAATATGGAGGACGCGAATTCGATCGTGATGGTCATTTAATGATAATAAATGGACCAGCCGGTGATATGATGGATAAATTCATGGGCCGAGGCAATGAAGTGATGCAGATTATAAAAGAAGAGGTGGAGAAATACGACGACATTGTGCTGGCAGACTTCGAGGACACATACTACAACCTCACACTGAAAACAGTCACCAACCTACGTTGGATTTCGGCCTTCTGTGATAAACGTCATAACGACGTTTTTATGATAATCGATGATGACCACAGAATGAATGTTTCTATGTTGATGGATTTCCTAGCTTCGATTCCAAGAAACAAAAAAAGGACAACAATTTTTGGCCGCGTATCCTATGGTGATGTTGCGAATCGATCGCCACAGAATAAGCTGTACCTTTCATACCGAGAAATTCCCTGGGATGTAATGTGCCCGTATCCACGCGGATTCTGCCAGTTAATAGGAGCTGATATTGTTGACGACATGGCTATCGGGTCGGCCTATACGCGGTATCCTTACGTACACGAAGACGTGTATCTGGGTTTGTTGGCATTTAAGCTGGGCATTCCCTTACAGCATGTTAGAGAGCTCGAGCACACAGAGTGGCCGAATACGCCATTTATGGTGGCAGAAAGTAGTTGGTTGGATACCACTTGGTTGTAAAACAATTTCTGTTCTTAAATCTGAAATAAAGAAATCCTAGATTAATTCGTTTGTTCCATTGTTGCTTGTGTTTGTAGAGGGTGTAGGAGAAATAAATGCTAATGACTATGGCTGTTTGTCGAAACTAGTAAAAACCATTCTAAAGGACGCTTTACTACAAGTGCAGAAGAATTAATGAATATTTTTAGAAAATAATAATGCATTACATATGCATTAACCTTGAAAGTGTTAAGTGGCTGACCAATGAGGCTCATCTCGAAGCGATGAATTGCATTTGACTTATCACTTACCTGTTGAATAGGTGATTATGGGGCAGGCTGGAGGCTGGTGTGTGTTGAGACTTCACTCAATCCTCTTTGGGGGAAGGAACTTCCAATTTGGTCATTTTATTTAAGGACAAACTATCGCGTTTGATGAAGTTATGATTAGAAAGATGGAAGTGTGAACAGATAAGTAGATGAGTGGTTAGTGGGCGATCCAAGCGGCAGGTAACAAATGGTCACATTGGCGGGCTATTTGTGAGAGTTTTAGATGTGCTTGAGTGATATAAATTGTGCTGAATGGGACAGGCTCCATGCAGATGAGCGTAAAGACCACCTCCATAAGGAATAAAATCTCATTTTTTCCAACTTTTCCCATGGAATAAACTACCCGTAATGTCAAACGGTGCGAACTTCAATTTCCTTGTTCTCGTACCTTCATCTTCCATGTTGCTGCATCTGAAAATGCATGTCGCTGACCCCCAACAAAAAGCAGAGTAGAGGTGAGGAAAAGGAGAATGTGAAAGCAATGGAGGATTAAGTGGAAATTGACGGATACAAGGCTCCATCTGCATCTTGCAAGTGATCGCGCTCAAGGATTGAAAACAGTCTAATGAAGTGTTTCGACGTTACTGCTCTGTGTCGGGACGGAAGTGAGGAGTGCGTGAAGACCAAGGCGTTGTAAACCTCCTCCCAAATCCACACGTGATGCAGAGCATTGACTTGATGGAATCATGCAAATGACAGATCCTTCTCCATTAGGCAGCGCACCAAAACGCCTAAGTCTGCATAATGCAAAAATGCAGGCGCTAATGTTGCAACGCACCCTGTACCCTCCCGCTACAAAACGAAACGTCGATTCGGGTGCATCTGTCTGACTTAGGCAAGTAGAATGTCACAGACTATCATTTGGAGGAGGAGCAGCTCAAGTTACTTTACCAAGAATCCCGCCACATTACTAGAACTTGTTTGCTGTCACATAAGTATGTGTAGTCAGAGCTTTTCGTGCTCTATTTTTGCCTAGTCAAATACAAAATAGATTTGTGACGTGTCTTGCTATCTCGCCTTTTTGTACACCCTAGATGCATTAACTCCCTACGATACTCAAGGAGCACAGTGATTGATGGCTGGATGAGGTGTCATCTTACCGTTCCCCTTTTCATGCTTTGGCAACAATCCAAGATGTTTCCATTAACTTCTCCCAATTGCCTCTCTGACCCATTGCGCTCCACAGACTTACAGTTTTACAGAATAAAATCCATCTATGGCAAATCAGGTTGCAGCAATCATACCAGTCTTGCTAGTGTCTACACGCAAATCGGCTCTTGTGCATTCTCGATGGCATCATGAGTGATGGAGAAGGAAAGCGGCATCAGCACAGTCGTGTGCGGCAACTGAGGGGCGGCATTTCCCACCCTTCTAACTGTAAAAGTTAGTATCATATCAAAACATGGGTAATGGGCATTACAAAATTTTCCAGTTGTGTGCTGCTGAGAGGGTGCTTAAATGTACGCAAACGCATCACCTCGCATCTTACAGTTTGTAGTATTTAACAGGTAGGACGTTGCAAGTGGCACACGAAATGTGGCAGAGAAATTGGAGCATCTAATTTGGCATTGTCGACTGTTGTTCACCTTGAGAAAAGACGGTCCCTAATGTACACCACCTAGTGATGCATTTAGTATGCCAAAAGCTCTATACATTGACATTTGGAAAGCAGTTCGCATTGTGAGTTTACGTCCTTGTCTACTTCGCAATTTCAACGTTGTCCATCGGCCCATTAATCTGTCTGCGTTGATGAGGATTGTGCGCAGAGAAGAGGAGTTATAAAAGGTTGACGTGAGTCCACCTGTCTAACAGGGCCAACCTCAGACTCAATTGTCAAGATGACAGATGACAGATGCTTTGCCATCTTTAATCAACGCCTTCACCACCCACAGTCAATTGAATGCGTGCATCGTGACATTCAAAGCTTGGGCACATTTTGTGCGTTTGCAAGTCTCGTTTATGCACAAGACTAACTTGACGCCGTTGCCGAGATGCAGTCATGGCAATTCAAAAAGTAGTATGTGCGATGTAGATTCGGACCTCTAAGCAGCACTCGCAACATTGACTATCATCATGTTGGAAAAGTGTGTTCATTTGTACAAATGTGTTAGATATGCGGTTCTTATCGGAAAACTTACAATGCATTGGTGGTGGTGGTGATCCCTCCGATGTTCTAACGATCCGAGCACCTCGTGGCGGTACGTTTTTGAATCTAATGCTAAGTTTGGGCCAATTGTGCTTTTAAAGTGAACTTGCGTTAGAGAGTTATTCAAAGAAATGCACGTATTTGACCACAACATCCAAATTTCGATGACTTCAGTCGGGAATTTGACGCCTTCGCAGTGAGGAGCTATGGTGACATGCAGCTGCATGTGGAAGTTGGTTACCGTTTTAATTCCACCCAATTATTGTTACACGGAAGAGTGCTTTGTGTGGTATTCTGTCCTCCATCACAAGAGCCATTCTACGCGTACGAATAGTCGAAGTTGGGCTCGTGCTGGCATGGCAGCACAGTATGCAACCAACACGTCTTTCAATGTTATGTCTGACGATAGTGCCCTACTCCCAGAGGCTAACCTTATTTGTAGTGTGAGATAGAACATCTAGAAAGAACTAACAAATAAGAATGGAGGAAATATTTAGCACTACCCGCATTCATGGGACTTATATGCCCTTCAATTTAACCTCACTACGTACTTGCATTGATGTTGAGTGTGAACATCCACATTTTCTTCCCAGCAAATTCAACTCGGCAAGTGTACACGCTCTTTTAGTAGGTTTGGGTAGATGTCTAGAAGTTCCGTGTAGTTGAAGGGATTATTAACGAGCTCTTGACTTGCCTTGACGTCATTCAGAACCAAGAGGTGTCTGCGACTAGTGAACTACAATGAATGCTCAATTAAACGTTATACCTTAAGGCAATGCGCACTAGTGGTGATATTTTAACCGGTTCAGACATGCACACAACTTTATCATGATGCTCCGGTCGGTTTATGGCTTCACAATACCTACAAGATCACCTCAGTTCATTTAAGTTCACGTGTGTGAATGAAAGCTTTTACCCAGTAAAGTATTTTTCAACGTTCTGTTCACGCGTATACTACACTAGGGCAATTCTAAACAGAACATGAAATGCATATCAGAAGAAGGTGCAATGCAATGAAAATTGAGTAGGCATAAAATAGAGAGGAGATTGTCGGAACTAATCTGATGATATCTACACCAAATATATCCATGTATAATTAATTTAAAGCATAACTTGACTGCGCTGAACAAGTCTTTTGAATGACAACTGACCGAGCCAGCTTCTCTGCATATTTGCATCATATAAGACCTGCGGCGATACAGACTTTCAAGGATAAGGCACTCGTTTGCATTATTGAGACACGTCGAGCAAAATAGGTGGTTGATGGGACGTTTTAAAGCGGGCGGCTGATCTGATGCCAAATGCCTTAGAGAGGCAAGTGTTTTCACTAGCTTCTAGCAATATAATGGCTGTCTGTAAGTGCCCCAATATGACTTTGTGTGTAAGTTAGCCGTCTTTGCGCCACTGTCAATACCAAAAACGTAATGATAGATGGAGGTGCAGTGCTTTGTTTGCTTGAACTACCGGTTTCGGCCAGGGTTACAGAGGTGGCCATATTGCCCTAGCTGCGTAGGCTGGCTTCCGGGCCATGCCAGCAGCTTATTTCCCTCTGTCTGTTGAATGTATATAAGTTCTACTCTGGTATTCTGCCTTCTCTTGCCTTAGAGGGAGCCTCGGGACGCTACAGGAGGACCACATGGAAGCCAAAGTTTTGTGCTTTTCTGTGTAGTTCCTCCAATTCTCAAACCTAGCAGCACTTAGTTAAACTGAGAATGGAAGTTGAATGTATTTACGGTGTGTTTCGGGGTGGATACCGCTTGCGTAGTGATAACAGCAACACTAATCATTTTCTTCCTCCTCCAAAAGCCAAATTATTTTTCCCAAGGAATGCTCAAAGTTACTGTTCACGCAGACTGTTTTAGGGTGTGTTGGTTCCAACTTCAGTAACGCTCCGAACCTCATTTATTCTACGCGGCATTGCTTAAAAGTTTAGGTGGCAAATTTGAAAGGGGTAACGAAATGCTTAGAATGAATGAATGAAACTTGATAAACCTTTACTTAGATGACAAAGACTGTCCCAAACTGCCTTTCATACTCGACGTTTCACCCATTGGTTTTGTATTAGCAATGCCTGTCACCCAAAGCACAATGACTGTAGGGGTAGCCGATGGCTGTGACGTAGTTGTTTAGATCTACCGGAAATAATTGATGTTACAAGAAAGTCATGTTCCAATACACTAGGCTGAACTGACAACACCCTCCGTGTTGAATTTCAGACAGGCGTTCTTAAAAGTTACATTTGTGGACCACGATTACAAGTACTCCAATCCAAGTAGTATGAGCAATGCCAGACGTCAAAGGGAAGAAGCAATGAATCACATCAAAGGCATACACGCCGATAGGTAACGCAGACATTGGGTAAAACGACTCTTTCCCTCTGATGCCTTACTGAACTGGTTCACCTAAAAGAGACCCATAGACGTGCAGAGGAACGCAGCACACAAAATAGGCAGCCTAAACGCATTACTTGAAACCTCTTTGGTGTTAGAATACTACCAAGTATGAATAAGTAGATTTGAGTCTCTGCGTTGCTTCATTCCTGTCGCCCCATTAAACGATGAGCTGTCCACTTAGAGGTGTATTTACATCAAAGTCTGCATTGTGCTGTGAGTCGCTGGCCAATGCTGAAAAGCTATAAAGTGTGACAATTTCAAGCTAGGTGAAAGCATTCTATCACTCAGCGCGCATTTTGAAAATGTTCTGGCGATTCATCCGCATTTGACGTGCAAGTCATCATTGTCAGGTTATACAGGTGCGTATTTGTATGTCCTACAAAGACATGCTAATTAATCCAGCTATTGGAAAGATAGGATCAATTGACAATGATCAAGGCTACGGCAAAACGCCGAGTTATGCAGCCTTCGCAAGTATGGGAGGTCTCCTAGGTGATGCTCCTAAGAACCAGGTGGCCATAAATCCCACCAATACGGTGTTTGGCGTAAAGCATCTGATCAGACAATCTTTCAATCGTGAGACAGAGCATTGACCATTTAAAGAAATGAATTCGAAAGGGACGGCGAAGTCTAAAGTATGGCACTGTGCTGCGGAGCTTGACTTCAACAGTAAATATGAAGAAATTTGCACTAGCTTGATAACGATGCACTCTCGTAGTCAGGGTCGCCGTGGCAACCACGCGACCCCATTACCAGGATAGCAACGTCTCCGAGTCCGCCCATTGTTTACATCAGAAATAACAAAGATGCGTAACCACTTATCTGACTTCAGAAATTGCATCTTTGGTCAAACTCACAATTGTCGGACAAGGTAGCATGAAATCTTAAAGAGCACTGAGATTGATTACTAGGAGAAAGGGCAACGTTCTCGCGAGGGTGGGGCGAATAGTTAATCCTCCTTCCTCCTCTAACCATCCAACAGTCCACATCATTAAGCTAACCCACATCAGCATCGTTATTTCGACGAGGGCGATTAGGCAGATTTTCCCTAAGAATCAAACACTCCAACCTCAAGAGCTGTCAAAGATGAAAATGCCACTTCGGTTCTCGACACATTGGAAACTGCAATCACCTCAAACAAACTTCTCCTACACCTCAAATTTCATGTAATAGCTTGCGGTCTTGGCGAAAACGGAGTGAACTCAGCTCCGTTGTCATTTGGTCTGCACAGACATTAAATTACGCCATGGGATTCGCATATTGAGTAATCGAGTGTCATGTGCATGGCGATTAAGGTAGCCTCTTACCAGCAAAGGCTTTGACCCTCAAACTACCAAATGGCTATATATAGTAGCCTTTACGGGCCTTTGTTCTTGTCAAGACGCTTCCTTTATTATAATGTCACCAATGCCCTCGAAACAGCCATTTTATGCAACCTCCGTCTCTCCTTCCACCATGTGGCACAAATCACACAAAGAAGGAAGGCCAAAATAATCCTTGAGAGGGTCCCAATCACGCAAACCGCCGAACCTAATAGGTACAAGGATTTTGCATTGATTCAATCAAGTTACGCTACCCTCATTCTTGGAACATTTGTGAGACTTCTACTTTTACCCAAGACCAGATGCATCCTCCAAATGAAAGCCAAGTGAATGCTATGAGTGCCGTAACATTCGGCAAGAGGAAAGGAATAAGCAAATTCTTTCACATTTCACATTTCACACTATTGTGCTGCCTTCGCATGTCTTCCCGAACACCTCCGAAAGACGTTACTCCTCTACAAATGAATGGATAGACTTGCAGATCTACTGAAGCATTCCTTAGAGTGTAAACCGCTTTGGAGCTCACAAGTGGGGAGTCCGAATGACGGTGCTTTCCCCTCAGTCGAAGATGTCTTGGCTCGAGAACAGCTTCCATACCTGTATTGTAATCATTGCCTACGTCCGTGACATTGCTGTGGCGAAGGGAATGCTCCTTTTAGGTCTGCTGTGTGGCTGGACGGTCCAACCACTGAAAAAAGGCGTAAAGTATCCACTGGTTCTTACGATCTTCCCGTTTTCACCACTGAAATGCACGCATTACCAATGTGCTCACAGCCGGATAAAAAGTTCCCATTACCTTCCTCATCCAAAATTGTGGGTCGAGACACTCTTGAGTCATCAAAACTATACATCTTTACGCTGTTTTGGAGCCAGTAGCATTTTTACGGACAAAATATATTAAACACTGCTCTAGTGCCTCAAGAATTTCGTCTGACACCGCTCTCCCAAGCACCCAGCGGACGGCCTAACCCCACACTCCCACTTCTGGCTCTCCAGCGCTACGTCCCAAAATCAGACGGGCTACCCTCCGTCTTATTCTCCCCACATTCAAATTTATCTTAACCATTTATTCGAAACTCAAGCAAAATAGAAGGACGTTCATGCAGCTTCTTCCCTCACTCAGGTGCAGCCAAGTCTATAGTGAACCAGTAAGCTTTCTCAAACCCTTGTAATAAGATTCAGGCTGTTTCTCCCCCTACAAGATCATACTTAGCAGGAGGATGAGGAAATGAGGATAAAATAAGACGTCGTTAAACGCCCGCATAGAGAAAAATGTGGATGGCGGAATTTATCACGTGCCCGGAATCAGCTCACGACGCGACACTTGGTGCTGATTTCCTACCCAGCATAGCGCTGAAGCCAATGCAGTTGTTTCACCACATGAATGATATGCAGATGTCATTTGCAGTGCTCTTTATGAAGCCTCAGCTCCCCCCATTAAGAACATGAATGGTCTTTGCTCACACTTAAATCATATCACCGATTACGAAAGGGAAGAATTTCGTGAATTGTTGATTAAGTGCACAAACATGTAATGAAGAAAGGTTGTCAACTTGAGGAAAAAGAGCATAGTGAAGTATGTGATAGATACTAGTGAAGCCAGACGCATTTGCAAGCACCAAAACGCATACCGCATCCTTTGGCGGAAGAGGTAGTCTGGTTGAACAGATGATTCGGGATGAGGTTATAAGACTAATAAAGACACCATGGGTCTCTACCGTCAAACTGACAAGGAAAAAAGAGCATAGTCTCCTACTGTGTGTTGTTTACGGGCAGATAAACACCGTAAATATTAAGGCCGCTAATTATGATATGTTCAAGTCTTGCTCTCAGAGCACTAGACAGTACCTTTATAAACGAAAAATATTCTTAGAGGAACAAACTGAAAGCTTAAAGAAGTAAAAGCTACAAAAAGTCGTACAAATGTAGTCGAATAGTAGAAAAGTACAATCCTTGAGCAAATACCTGTTAAAAATAAAGATTTTTGATGTGATTAGTTTTGTATCATTAAGAAGCCTTCTTATTTTATTTTATTCACCACTGCTATTTATCTTACCTTTACGCAATTGCCTTCTTTTATCTTATCACTTTTAAATGCATTGGATATTCGGATGACCAGTCGGCCCGTTTGCTCAGCCCTGTGCGGTGCAATGGGTTCCTCTTATGCTAAGTTGTTCATATCTCTACGAAGCAAGGTCAGTCAAGATTTCAAAGGTGCTCTTTTTTTGGCCCTGGGACATTATGGAAATGAATTGTTTGTGCCTCTATGCATGGTCCTTTGAGCTGGCTCGTGGTCAGTACGAGCATGCAAGAAGTACCGGAAATCCTATAGTTCTAAAGCCTATAATTAGAACTATTTGGTGTTGAAGGTGAGCTGGGATATGGTTTCTCTCCTTACACTTGTATTTTTACTCTCCGTTGTTTTGTTTTGGTTTTATGCAGGAGGACTAAATTTATCCATTTTCAGGGTTCTGGTGTGTGTCAATGCTTCCACACCTCTAAGCAGTGGTTGAACCTGTTAAATCCAAGCAGCTTGCAACTCGCAAGTACTTCTTTAGCAGGAATGCATGCGTTGTTTCCACTGGATTGATATTGCCTGCATTTCGGAGAACCCTGCGGATTCTGATGTGTCGCATCTAGACGGTCTGGGGCTTGCCACAAAGGTCATATCCTCAGTCAATATAATTCATCCATCGTTTAGGCAACAGAGACCGCTTGTCTAGTTTCCGAATTCGCTATTGTGTTAGTGCAGCTGCACAATGGGTTCACCACTTCATATATGTGAGTTTTTTTATTATACTTATTTCGACCCTCATTTTGCTTGAAGCTGCGCTGCTCAGGAACGGTTTTTGCGCTCCTACCGAGACCATTCGCTAGCTCTACGGCACATATTTGTGACATCTACCTTTGTAGCTCCTGATAACTGGGGTTGTACCGAATTATGTGTCGCAAAAAGATCATTTACATATGAAATAACAAGATTAATGAGGAGATGCCTGTATCTTTCTTTTTGAACTGGGACCGTGCCAGGTTGTAGAATTAAACTCAATTAATGTGATTATTTTTGACGATGCAATGATTGCGTTGCCTTGGTAGGTTTTCCTACCAGACAGACAAGCCTTAGTTGCGAGCGCATTAGGTGGTACCTGTATAGCTACTATTTTAAACGGTAAGGTTATACTATAACTCGAGTCCTGTTCGCTGATGTAGCCTTCTATTTGGTCTCATAACCAACCGTAGCTTATTGAACACGCACGAGGGGGTGGTATTGAATTTATTCAGTGAGAAGTGTTGAACTCTATTCTGCGATATTTAAATCGCTGGCTTTACGGCTACTTGGTTGGACGTTGTTTTGCTGGTATATTTTAGGGTCTTGTAATTTTCGTTACTGCGTGCGGGAGTTCGTTCGCTTGCCGCCTGCTGCACCATCACCAGAGGGTAGGCCTTGACGGTCTTCAATTCTTTGCATAGGGTCATTTTATGCCGTCCCATAAAATCCGCTTCTAGGGTTTCGTGCTGGATTACTTTAATCCGAGTACGAACGGGGAGCAGATCTAGAGGCTCCAATGAAAATGCTACCCTCAATGGTCTATTCTTGGAATAGGTCTTTAGCATCGGCGAATGAATCAACGAAACCTTAGTGCTCATACATTTAAAAGCAGTGATCAATTTTAGGAGATTGGAAGGAGATGGTTGGAGAGGTAGCATCGAAATACTGCGCATAGGTCCTTTTTTGTAATCGGCCGTCCTCTTGAATCCATCCACCACGGATGCCTGCAGGTTTCGTCATGGGTATGATTCTGCATGAACGCATCACTGGACTCGATTGCGTAGTCGCTTTCAATTTGGTTTTTAAGCAGAGAATCACAAGTGGGGGAGTTTGTTCGGCGGAGAAGCGGTGGGTCAGTATGCAGCCCTCTAATAGGTCAAATGTTTAAAGCGAGAACTGGTTCCATTGACTCTGCAGTATCTACTGCAGTCGTTCAACCACGAAAAGGGAGAGCAATTTGTACACTTAACTGGTAGCATTGGCAATGCGCGGTGATAGAGTGGAAATGGGCACTGTTGAAGAAACCCCATCTTCTGACTGTGTTGAGATAGTGGGTCTGTCAGAGAGTCGAGTGAGTGATCAGATCTCGTGGAATCGTATCATGGCATGCGTTGATGTATCCATAACAACACTGGGCATTGCTTGTTCAGTCGCCGAACTCGCTGTTGTGTTGGTTTCACTGCACTTTGGAATCGTCAATTTACTTTTGTGAGTGATTTTCATTTTCACGATATCCGTTGTCTTTCTGACTAGAGTTGTACGACTTGGAAGCAACTTTTATGCCCTTCGTCAGAAAGATTTGTTTGTTACGCTGCTCATAGGTGGCATGTGTTTCTTAGGAGTTCATGATAACTGGATTTGTGCCATATTAGGCATCGCAACAAGATTGATGAAGGGTAGTCGTGTTTTTGGCCTTTTGAGCTAGAATCGTGCTAGGCTGCATGATTAACCTCAATTGGTATGGTTATTTGAGCTATGCAATGACTGAAATGCTGCTATGGATTTTCTTGTCAGACCTTAGTTGTGAACTTATTAGACAGTGCTTCTACCAGCTGCTGTTTTCGGTGTCATCTTGGGTTTACTTTGGTAGGTATTTATAAGGGCTTAGGTCCTGTTTGCATACGCACTCTTGTTTGGTCTCATAACCGAGGGTCGCTCATCGAACATGCACAAGCAGATGGTGTTAAAATTATCCGGTGGGGATTGTTGATTCCTACTCAGCAATGTTTAAATCTTCGTCTTCACAACTGTTTGATTGAACTTGGTTTAGCTAAGCTGACTTAAGGCGTTGGTGTTTTTGTTGTCGATTTTTAATAGAAGGTCACTTTAAAGCATCTCATGAAATGTGCCTTCAGCATTTCAAAATGGATTGATTTAGTTGGAGTGCGAATGGGGAGCAGATCTAGAGATTCCAATGGAAGTATTGGCACGCTGTTTATTAAAAGGCGATCTTCTATGCTCAATCCCTGAAATGCGTCTTGATCATCGTCGAATAAATTGGTCAATCTTCAACGCTACTGCTGCATTTAAAAAAAATTGATCTATTACGGGGGCTGAATGAGGATTATTGTAGAGATGGCATTGGAAAATGCACAGAGACCCTCTTTGGCACTAGACTGTCTCCTTAAATCCACTCTTTACTATTATCTCTGTAGGTTTTGTCATGGAGATCTTTGTAGTAAATGCACCACTAGGCCGGATCGCGTGGTCACTTTCAAATTGGTTTTTAAATGGAAGCATAAGTGGAGGAGTTTATTTGGGAAAGAAGAGAAGAAGCGGAGGATTGGTATGCAATCCTTTGTAAGGTCGTCAGATTCTCAAAACGGAATTCCACTGACTCACTGGATCCGGGACGCTGCCTTAGGAGGACCTGAAACTTTTTTTGAGAACATTCTCTTAAATGCATATTTGCTTATATGTGATGACTCCTTTTCTATCAAAATTCGTGGCTCCCAGTAGCCGAGAAATGGCATCTCCTTGATAAAGTTACTTCGAAACTGTGCTACAACGTAAACAACTCAATTACAGATGCGCTAATTTCTTTTGTAATAAGTTTTTAATTTGTACTTGGGTGAAAATGACATTAGTAAGTTTTTCTATCCACGAGTAGCCTGTAGTTTGGGCTCCAAGACCTAATTTAATCGCAAAAGGCAAATGGTGTGCATTGCATGTTTGCTGTAGCGCATCGTCCATCCGGCGATGTGCATGCGAAGTTGGTCGCATTCCTTCAAACAAATCGGTCATGCATGCCCTTGGATGGTGTTGTGCACCACTCCACACCTCCATATCAAATGAGTGGAATCTCGCTGACTTTCCTGCAAGTTGTAATGACTTGAGCTGCACCACAATGGAGGAGTAAATTGTTTACTCCTTTAAATGTCAGCAGGACAGTATAAAAATGTGTTCTCATTTTGAATTGCTACCTAAGCGAAAAATGTGCTTGGAGTTCGTGGCATAACATTTTTTATGCTTCCTCTCCAACATCGATTTGAATGCACGTATGTTTCCATTGGGCACTCTATCGGTTCCAATGAGAGGTTTAGAAATGCGTCCCTTGTGGGAGTAGTAATAGGTCAGAATACAGCCCATGGAGAAAATGAATTTGGTCGTTTCATTTGTGATATTTCACTAGCTCGAGGAAAAGAGGTGGAATGGATTGATTTGTGGTTGTGGCATGGGTAGCACTGAAGAAAACGTGACATCTGATGGCACTTGTAGGTGGCTGCCAACCTCTCACCTCGCTCTCCACTGTGCTAGTGTGTCTGGCGCTCCAGCGTGCAGAATCCTTTCGAAGGCACGTTACTCGTTACCGGAACGCTTAAAGCGTCACAGGATATTGGCTAATGTGCTGATGGTGCAGCTGTTGCAACAAGCTTGTCAGCTGGCTATGAATGTTTAGTGTGAGGAGGATAGATGGGTGAACAAATTAATGAATGTTTGGTTGAGCCATAGTTATCGAAAGCTACTGAAGCACATTTTTGAGGTGCGGATGAAGGCAAGGGGATCGAGGCGCCACGTATGTATCGCTTAGTTAGCAAATGTAGTGTGCTTGAAACTTTCTGTTGCCTGTGTTGACTCTTCATTCCTTCTTACACCTTTTATTAGGTACAACAAAACAGGAATTAGTCCAAATAGATAGTCTGTTAGAGCATTAAGTAATCAGGTCTCATTGTGGGAATTCCTTTCAAGTCATCCCTGCAAATGTGGTAGGGCGTGTGAGTGGGAATGGGTTTATTGTGGACTTGTCTTAATTTTCCTATTGTCATATCCTATTTTTGTTGATATTTTAAGGATTTTTAATCGACACACGAAAGGACTTGGAGTCTAGTAACAGAGTTCAATGCCAACTCGGTCTCTGTATTTGGTTTCAAGTCACTTCGTGAAAATTGGTCAACCACAAGAGGGGAGAGGGGCGTGTACTATACGCTGGTATCAATGGCAGTGCGTGGTGGTAGAGCGATAGTGAAAATCGCTCTAGACACTGCTCTGAAATGAATGCCTTTGTCGTTTAATCGCGTTCAGTTAGTGGAGCTGCCTGAGGGTCGATTGAATGAGGAGAGCGCATGGAATCGAACAATGATATCAATGGCTGCAGGCATAACAGCGCCGTAAACCTATCTCCAAAGCTTGTTTTCCAGTGCTTTCCTGCACTTCTGACATCGCAGGTAAGAGCAAACGTGGTTTCTTTGGCATTTCACCATTGGTATCCACTTGGTGATACGGAGCACCCATGAATGTGCAATAAAGCATGTCAACAAGAGAGTAGACGTAATTGATGGGATACCCCACAACAGTGCATCAAAGGGCTATAAAGTAAGGATCAGATTGAAAGCGGGTTTTGTAGGATATTTTGTTTAACATAATTGTGGCAATCAAAGTATTCTGAATGCCTTCCTCGCATCCGCGCAGACACTGGTGCAGAGCTAGTCCGTCTGAACTTACAACCGAACCAAGCGGATGCACAGACTGAAGAGCTCCACTGCGAACCAATCCAAGTGCACATCAAACCATATTTTGCGAAACACGTATAATTACAGTCAAAGCTCCCCTTATACTGGGCGAACATGGCAAGCGCCTTCCTCCAAAGAGACACCGGAAATTAAATGCTTTCGTTGCTTGCTTCAAAATAGCATTAAGAGCTTGCGATCATCGTGATTGAAAGAGGTATTAGTGGTAGGCGATGCATCCTTGGATGGTTGAGTGCCATTTAGTGGCGGTGTCTGCTGGAAGAAAATGAGTATTTCTGATTGAAGCACGTTGCTCGGTGAAGTGCGATTCTCTGAAACACATCGTTTGTCGAAACGTGGAATGACCTGCATTGTGCAACTTTGGAGGCCATAGGCGAACATCATGTCTTGGATGATTGCCCTAATGTTTAAGTGGTTGTTTATATCAAAGCTCTAGAATGGATGCAGCGACCCTTCTCGCCTGCTGCAGGTGGGTCAAAACCACCTCGTGTTTAGTCGCCCTCAATCAAGACAGTATGGCGATAGAATATGATGAATGAAACGCCGATAAGTATCTAGTGTTGGATGTGAAGCACTGCTTCCATGATATCATGGTTTTACCGAAAGTGTGACTAGTCCATCATTCTCACATCCTTGCACACTATAGCGAAACTAACAGACGTCAACGTATTGCATGGATTCTACACTTTATATCATTCTGAATAGCCTGCCATTCATCATAGCCCATTCAACATGACATCGCATCTCTTCTCAATGTAACGCAACGCACAGTGGGCGTCCGCCAATTAATGGGAACCAGGTTTCACTTATTTTACTTCTAGATTTTGTTAGTGCCGTTGATAATGCCGTAACAGCAACCAGTCCGCCATTTATGCTTTGAATCTGTACTCGAAGACTCTTCCAAATGTACTTAACAGCTTGCCGTCATTTGCAAACGAAATATTTAAATTCAGCGGATTTACAACGATGTTGAAGTAAATCCACCTTTGCTGCAAACGCCTTTGTCATTTGCTAGTTACTTCATTTTACGCACCTGTAGTTAGGACACGCATAATGCTTTGCGTTTCTTTGACTAAATTGTGTGATGCACATCCTTTCTCATCATGCTATCTGTCTGTATTTGTCTGATGGCGTAAAGTGTGCCAATGAACATCAGTTTGAATGAATTACACAGCAAGGTCAGTAGCATTGCAGTGCGATCCACTGGAGCATTTGGGAAATGACTGATTTATGGAGTCCTCAGTGTTTCGATGGGATTTTCCTGCTGATTTGTCAGTCTCCAACAGATAGAAAGGCTCTCAATGGCCACAACACCGCTTTGGATGTGAATGGTTTACCTTGATAGCCGAATTTCACTTAAGGGATTTGTTGTACCCAAAATTAAAACAGGCCTAATGACTAGCTTCAAAAACAGGTGATCTGGAATAAAGGGTCATGAAACGGTTATAAGCCATGATAGAATGGATTAGATTTGACGCTGACCTGGAGATGGCATGGCATACAGTGATTACGTGTTGCAGTAGTGAAGGTGTTTGAAACAGAGTTTTCCTAGGAGACAGCACTAAATTGTAGTGTGGGCCACGAGGGCAAGAAGACGACGACAGTGACGTTGCGATTTAGCTAAACAACCAGCATGAAGTATACCTGTGCTTTGGCAAGCATTCTTTTAGTTCGACGGTGGATTTTGCTTCTACTGACTTTACTAATCCAACGCCACACACAACCATCTACTCTATGTAGTGAGTGCTGCGTGATACTGTAGTCAAATGAAGCCTTGTGTGATTGCTTAGTGGTGGGGGAAGTGGACATGCAAGAGCACATGCACAGGTCAACTCAGGGATTAGGCTAATTCTCATCAATGACACCGTTCATTGCTTGTGACTTTACCCACTTTACGTTCCAATGCTCTTGCCTCCTTTAGATAACTTCCTTACTTCTCCTTTGCTCCACCTTCATCATTGGCGCAATCAACATTACTTGTAATCTGCAACGACATTTCCATTCGAATCCTAATGCTTGAAACTGGAAGCACTGTATTTGTTGAAGCCACTTAAGTGTAGGAAACCAGCCTCATTCTAATCCATTTTGTGGTCATTGTACTCGGTGATAGGGTCGTTGAAGACTGAATGCAGTGCAGTCAAGTTACATCGAATCGCGGCCAATGCCATGCTGACCCACGACTTGAAATGGAATCGTGGTTGCAACCGCAGTCGTATTTGCTGCCCATGAGCCGAGACAACATCCACCACCGCAGTCATCACTTGAGTAAAGCAAAACTAGACTAACACTTTAAATGGTCACAGCTGGCTCAAAAGAACTACGATTTTGCTAGCAATATCGGTTCGTTGCAAATTGCTACCCTGCACGTCCTTTGCACATTTCGCAGTTGCCGCATTTAGCTTTAGTCTGTTTACTTTAATGCGAGAGGTGTTTGAATCAGGTTATGCGATCTGATTGTTTTAACCATGAAAAAGAAGTAGTCCACACCTCCCCGGCACTTGCATATACCGCCAGCGACTTCCGAAGCGTTATATATTCTAAAAGAAAATCAGATGCTTAGCTATTATGCATCATTTTGACGCTTTCATGATGACAAAAGTCGGCATAATACTCCGACAGAATGCATTGATTCTGCGAACAGAATGAATTGAGATTACTCGTGTGGCTCAGAGTCCAATTTAACTGCTATGAGAGCAAGGCATGCCTTGTGAATCCCATTCTTAATATCAATGCCTGGTTCAACTGCATACTGCATACCAAAAGAGCCATAAGAGGAGTGGCAGCGCAATCATTGTAATTTGGAACACGGAATAAAATAAAGCTTTAAAAAAACTTAAACATTGAAAGAACATTTAGACCAATCGCACCGATTAGAGTTTAATTGGCATTCTATAGTTCATGCACCATCTCCTCTCGTCTCCAGACGAGCTTTAGCAGGGAGAATTTCTTAAAGTTTCATTTATGAAGTTTGTGTGAAGCCTATTGATGCTCTTTGTCAGCTGCCATTAAAGATAGGAGACAACATAGTGATTTAAATTTGTCCTTAATGGCTAGACAAGCTCAAAACTTAATAGCAATTGTAATACTATAATGAGGAAAGCGTGCGAGTTGTCTGATAGTGTAACGTTTGCATGAAACTCATTCACACATTTCTTAACCAATGATAGGATACTTAAATCATGTACACCGTCATCAATGACCAATTTTCTTTTAATCACTTGTTGCCAACAAATGTTTTGAAACTGATCGCCGCATTGTGCTTTGTCGTTTTCAGAGAAAAGGAGTTTTATTCTACGTAAAATGGACTCAAGGATAATTTAGCCTCTTTGTCGTGATAATGGGTCGTAAGTTCACTAACACTTTTGCCAGAGCAGATTTGATTACTTAGAGTCACCAGAATTGAGTATGCGACAAAAATGTTTTCCTGGCAGTTGAAACTTCAGAATGACGCAGGCAGGATCACAAGTAGGTAATCACTGCTGAACGCCTCGTCCTGCCCAATGCTGGCTCTTGACCCCATCCCATTCAGACTTGGGTCAGAAATCCATCTGAACATATCTGATTTGACCGAATTTTAGAGCCTTAACCCACCTAGTTTTAATAAAGCGCAATTGCCAAAGGCATTAATCAAGGCTTCTTTCAGTGTGTAAAGGAAGAGATAAGTAAAAAAGAGGAAAGCATGGAAGAAAAGGAATGAAGAGGATGCAGCTACGCAACGGTAGCTTAGCCTCCGTACACCGTTCCCTTTCCCTTACTCTCGGCTTTGACCCCAAACATGGAGCGACTTAAATACAGCTTCAGACTACAAAGAGCGTTTGAGAAAAGTTACAATACACATGCATTAGCCACAGCGTCTAGTGTTTATAGCTTAAAGTCCGCAACTGCAAAATAAATCAACGCACTACTTTCTCAGTTTCTTGCGAACCAGCGACTTTCTTAAGCACCACTTGCTCATGCACACGTGACGAGGTCTTTTTACACTACCAAGGTAGAACTGTCTTAATCAAAACGCTTTACAGTATAACTATAACAAAAAATGCAAAATTTAGACAACAAGAGCAAGTATGGAGAATTAACTAGTAAATTGCGAAGAGTAGGATTTACAGACATCAGACTCCTGTCCCGTATTCTTCTAAGTCATAAAAATTAAGCGCTTGCCATGGCAAGCTTTGGCTTGGATTTCGACAATCCTCTTCATTGACAACTTCACGTTCACCATTTTTAATAAGGCCAGGGCTGGTATCACCAGGCGCCACAGAATCGTCCCTTCCGATGATGTTTTGACGCCCTGGCCAGGTTCTGTGATGGCAGTGGCAATGACTGTGTCATCGGCATTGACTGTCATCAGAGGTTTCGTTTATGATGGTAGCCGTGTTGATGCAGATCCGAACACCTACACCAAGGGTATGGAACACTTTAGCATAGATGAGGTATACCGAAGATTAAAGCCGTTATTCACCACACATCACCAGGGACGTTAGGTGCAAGCTTAACGTACCCTTGTAAACTCCCATTAGGCTGATTTTGCTTGCTGTAGATTAATTCGAATGCAGCGGTCGTTCTGGGTGGTGTAAAATAGGGATGTATGAGATGTGATAACAAGCCGCATCGTGTGGGATGGGCTTACAGTGTGATATAGAGGTAGGTAATATCTCACCTCTTCATTCTTCATGCGGCTTAAATGGCAAGTGGTGCCGCGGACGTCTTGGTAATGTCTTCTTTGTGACAGATGGTCATTTGTACTACTACGGTAAAGCGTTCTTCAATTTTAATCAAAAGAAACGCATTTATATTGTGAAACACACCCTAATACGAGTTGTCTCGTGACCACGTTGAAGTCGTCATTTGGATGGCACAGACGTTTTCAAGCCTAAAGTTGCCAATCTTTCCATTTTCTTTTTCCGTACTAACAATGATGCCGCTATGGATAAGCCAGTAAATCTTCAATGTCACAAGGTTATCCAAAGTTGCGCTGTAAAATCAAGTCTGCACTTTTGGTTAATGCAAGAATTGGCTAACCTTTTAAGGTAAACAATTAAACACTACTAAATTGCAGCTTTTACACTTGGTGTGCACGCATGTTACACGATTGACAACTACATGCTCTTAAAACATCACACATCGTCCACCGTAAAGCAGTGGAATACTTATCAGGCACATTCTGATGCGATTAGAGCTGATTTTGCAAACCTTGCTTAAGCTGCAAGATGGCCACTCAAGCTCGATTGCCAACCGATGATCTTCCAAAGCACCATTTGGCCATGATGAGGTCTTCTAACACTCGCAAAACCGACCTCAGATAATCATTCTACAGTATAATTAAAAATACTTGTAATGTTAAGATAAATTTGGCTAACGTGATTAAGGTTATAGGAAATTGAATAATAAATAGTGCATGCTGTAAAGCAGCTACATCAAGTTTCTCTTTTGTCCCGACCAGAGTTATGGTACAAATGTGCTGAGCCAGCTGCTGGCGCTCATTTCTTGACCGCCTCTTCGTCGAAGTACTTTCTTCGCATCTGAATGCCAGCTACACCAATACCAACACAAGACACTGTATACGAGACCTTAGATTGTGCGCCAATTATGCATTACCAGAAGAATGCAACTACCTGCACCAACATATAGAACACAATTGGAACCTTAGGTTGCCATCTTGAATCCCCGTTCGAGCTTAATTTTTCATCCTATTAACGCAATCTGACAGCGAACCCTTGCATTGGGCCCAGAGCTACCAAATGCACCGGTGAAAGTGTATGTGAATCATGTGAAGGCTTGTAAGTAGAACAGGAAGTGCAAAAGCCACATCCGGACGGAGGTAAGCACACTTTTGTGACAGTGACTCATTGACTCACGACATAAGAGCATCCATGCCATAGTTTACCATCCCTGTCCAATGTCGTTTGCTGGCTAATTACTATCTAGTCATTCAATGCGAGGCGAGTCACTCTACAATAAGTGCTTGACGCGAATGGGAAAAGTCGGAAATAGGTGCGAGGAAGTGGGACTAAGTCCATTCCAAATCTGTGTCCGCCGTGGTGGCATTTATGGTTTCAAGTGGGGTGGCAATACCATCTCCCATCAGTGCTCCCACGAGAGCACATTGTTTGATGTCAGCATTATAAGTGGTATTCCCAACGTCTGTCACAAAACACGAAAGTGAAATAACCACAGACATTTCTCCGGGAAATTGTGACTATAATTAGACTACCAAACCATTGGATCAGCAGGTATGTTTTAAATGATCAAATAAGTAAGCGTAGGACAGCCCGCAAATGTAGCTGTTGAAGGAGTAATGCTGGTCGTTGACAAAAGGAAAAAAGAGATTATGAAGAAGAAATTATGCAGACTAAAAACACTGTGATTACGCCTATTTTTAAGGCAAGCGTGAAACACTTGTAATGTATCTAATAAAGAGTTGTGGCAATAAGGTACTCAACTGCGTCCCCTGAGAAGCAAATGAGGCATCAAGCATAGATCTCCTAATTCTTTTCAGCTTGCGTTCCCGTAACACGATGGCTTTGTTGTCTTGACAATCAACGCGAAGGTAGTGAGACCATGTTACTGTTAAACAAACGACTTCTTAAGCCAAAGGCGGTCAGGTAAAGTATTTGCTATGAACAAGCACCAATGTGCCTGATCCCGAATCCCTGCAAACTTCTTAGCCTTCATTGGATAGCCTGTCCTAGGTCCAGAGGTCATTCTTTGTCAACTTGTAGGTTTAGTAAAGGAGTCGCGGCGCGTGCGAAATTGCCGCATAGTGTTGCCTATCTGGATCACTGGGCCGCCTCAGTGACCCATATTTATAATCTTCAGGTGATGCTAAGTGTGGTTACTGCTCATCCATATTTGGCCCCAGGCAATCAAGATAGATGAAGCGTGAGTTCATTTTGCTCGAATTCTTGAAAATTGGTCATTTTAGTGGAGTATTTTTGCAAAATATAACAACTGTGTCCTGCTAAGCTTGAAGTCATCCTCCGCAAAACCGAAGGCCAAGAAGGTTGAAAATGCGCGAGGTAGAACTCATCTTGATTACTGGTAGCTTTCGGTACTGTCAAGCCAAGTTAGACGGAAGTCTGCTTTAAATAATTTATTTTGTAATTAATAATTGGAGAATTCCCATTAACTAGAGTTCAATAAAATCCCTTCTTCTATATTTCTAAGTCAGTAACAGGGAGTTAAAACACCCGATATAACATCTTAACCGTCATTTATTTCTCATAAACTCTGCCGTAGTTTTACCAGCAATAAAGCATTCAAGTTCCATTGTCCAAGCAGGACGAACGAAGATTGTAACAGAGGAGGACATGTTGCTGATTGTAGACAATGACAAATGAATATAGAGAGTGATGTTTATTATATGTCTAGAACCGTCTGAGCATGTGAATGCTATCGTTGAGTTTCTACACGACATAAAGCCATTCTTTACTTGCTGTAATTCTAAAGCCAATCCAACTTTTTTGATGCTGAGGAAAGATGTCAATGCCAATTATGACGTCTTTTTTGACGACATCCTCCTCCATACTACCACGTCACGGAAGTTAAAAGTCAATAACTTTGCGGGCTAACAGACAAGCATGCAAATTCTCTTTCAAGATAATGGATTAAGGCGAAACGAAAATCATTCGTGCAGTTTACGATAGACAGCGGCGAAGCTACCAGTCATCCAGAGGCATACCGCTTCACCACTAAAGGATGTGCATCATCAGTTGGAAGAAATGCTCACGGATGAGGACATGGAATTACGAAATCTCCATGGGCTTTTATAATTGCTTTGGTGAGGTGGAATGGCAGCAGTTTACAACTGTGAGTCGATAAGAGGATGCTGAACACCGCAACGACAAGAGACGCTTTTTCACAAACCCATATTTGCGACTCATTAGATTCCAAATACACGTCAAATTGCTTTACCACTCTTAATTTGAAAATAGGAATGGTGGCTATTAGAAGTGGCATAAGCGGACAGAGATGAGCAGCTTTCATGCAATTAAACAAACTTTATGATTTCTACTTAATGTGCCAGCAACTCTGCAACACCGCAGCTGTCTTGTATTTGTTCTCCAAACACTAATTGATCCATCAAGATGGTTTTCTCAAATTTGGCGCAGATATTTAGGAATACAACGCTAAAACTATTTTGGACCGTCTGCGAGGTCGAGGATTGGGCCTAAAATTAAAAAGAATGGCGGTCGCTGCACTGCTAAGTCAATATTTTGGGGTACATCGTACATTCAGCTGGGATGGCAGTTATCAAAGTTTGTACAAAGCAAATAAAGACAATGCCAACACTAGTCAATAGGGCAGAAATCCGTAGTTGCCATGGTCTGAAACGTAATTGCTAAAGCTTTTTGAAGGTTTTGTAAGGCTCTTAAGCGACTGTACCACACCGACCCATGCTCGAATGGTTCCCAGTAAAAAAGCATGCATTGAAGTCATAGGTCCTTCACTGCCAGCCAAGATGGTAACCGATGCTTTCCGCTTATGGCAGACTACTCCACAAAAGTAGCTGAGGCAAAATCCATGCAAGTATAAGGCAAAAATAAAGTTTCTTTAGTTTTCTCGTGTGGTGTATATGCCGACACGAAGTGTCAGAAACGGTGCAGTGCGATCCAGTCGCTAATTTTAAAGATTTACAAGTTAGACAATTTGGATCTTAAAGATACGCATGGTACCTGAACAGGGTAATGAAGAGGTAAAATAACAACATTTTAATCTGATGAAGGCGTTTGCGAGGTAAGTAAGACCGTAACACTGAAATTTAAGCATAAGTCGAGCTCCTCTAGCGTGTGGAGCCACAATTCATGCATCCACCAGCTAACCAACATACAAGCGGACCAAAGGTCTCAAAATGGGAGTACGTTTAATCATCCCTAAGTAATGCAAAATTCTTCACCTCAATGCCTAAGAGTACAATACTACTACTGAAGGAAGAGATACGGCGAACTATTAACATTGCAAGAAGACATTTAGGTTTCTCATTTATCAAACTCGACAAATATTGGGATAAGCGCATTTATACAAACATCGTCCTAGCAGGGGACCTTGAACAACTACACATGCCATTCCTTTCGCTTGATTAGCATCGCAAGTTGCGCCTTCGGTGGAGCAAATATGCATTTCGGGTAATAGAATCCCTTACCAGCAAACTACCTTTTCGATGCACAACCAAGCACATCATTAAGCCTCGAGGTAGAGAACTGCTCTGATCTTCCCATTCCTGAGATCTGTAAGCGATAGTATTAATTAAAAATATGAAGTGCAGAGGAAAAAATGAACAAGAATATCTAAACACAAAATATTTGGCATTTACCCATGCATGGTATCGATATTTCGGATTCGAGTTGTAAATCTATACTTATGGCAGTTCGAAAAAGGCAACTAGCAAGGACATAAATCTCAACCCATTTTTAGGAAAGTTTACGCTGCTTCTTGAACCTGCCAATGACCCTGTTTGCAGATAATTGTGCTTACACTTTCCATGGTTGAATTCCTCTCCAGTGCAGAATTCCGACATCTTAGCTAAGTGCTCACAGAAATGACTGCCGTTCTACAAAAAGCAACCAACCTGAATTACTCGACCGCTTTACTTACCCACATTTACTTTCGCTGATTGGTCTTCGTCGCCGAGTGGTGGTTGGTCTGGCTAGTGTTCATCCATTCGTGCTCTCAGCTAGTCAGGAGGGAACAAACTTGGGCTAGATTGTACAGAATGCATGGAAATTTCCACAAAAGTTAGAGGGAATTTTTACCCACTCTAGTGCACATCATTTACAAAGCTAGAAACAAAAGGACTGGGGTCTCAGACGGCAGAAATCATCTATTTCGCAGACATTTTATTAAAATTTAATCAAGGTAAACGAATGTGCTTTTTTTGGTTCTTTTTTTGCGCGTTTTGGTTGCAGAATTTCCATCAATTAAAATTAAGTACTGCCACTTTTGCTATTAGTGACGGGGTTGTGATTAAACTTTTTTCTCGTCTTACAGGTTATTCGCTGTCCTTTGTAGCTTAAATGTAACATTTCTAGCTGGTCCTATGATCTGTTATGCCTGTGTTTTACATGCTCGTTTGGGGGCACCTCTTTAATGAAAAGAGGACGTTGACCACGAAGCTTGAAGTGAAGCTGTCAACTTGCTTCAATGAGGACGAGGACTGTTTCGAGTGTGACCTCCGATCCCTGATAGGAGTGCTGCCAATGGAGAATGCTAATGTTTATTCACCTTACTTGCTCTAAGGGATCTAAAGCCGCTAAGAAAGAAATAAACGTAGAATGCCGTACACTAGCTGCAGCGTTGGCTGACGTCCACCTTTTCGAGTACAATTTGGGTCTTTTTGATTGATTTACCATTTGCAATGTGACTTTTAGCAGCGGGAAAAGTAAAGTAGCAGATTAGCATTCTTAATGGTCAGTAAAGGCAAAGAACTTACGAGAGTGGAGTTTACCACATGCCCTGAACTAGCTTGACGCGCAGTTTTATACACTGGAAATATACGAGATACAAAGGACACTCTGAATTCTATATGATATGCCTCCCATACTTGGCATGACACTAAAGACAATGCAACTCTCCTGATGCCTGTGGAGGACGTTAACTATATGTAGCATTCTCCTGGAGGCAGCTGCTATACCCGTGACCATCGTTGCTGACTTCTAGGCTCAGTTCACCCACGCCACTGGCGACAGGAGAGGAGAATTTCGTCACCCTAATATTTAAGGCGCTAAGGTACCGGCGAAGCTAGACTCCTAAGGAAACTGAGTTGCATTGTAATTCAGACGCTCTGCCTCACACACCCGTCGGGACAGACACAGGCGGTGCTGTAGTGCGTGCTGTATTCTTCGGCGAGCAAACTAAACAGCTTTGAGAAAATCTAGCACAAGGTCATAGAATACGGGAGGTACTTTGCAACATCGATCCATGGTGAAGGAGACGGCTTCGTTATAGTAGACTGCTTTATAGATATTGTATTAGGGACCAAATCTCCTCAAAAGTTACTCCAGCAAATGTGTGAGGTGCCAGGATATTCGAACAAAAAGGTATTGAGTGCATCCTTTTACCTTGGATATACTTGCTTTTCGCTAAACTTGCGTCACCTTACAGTAATTGCACCACTCCAAAATATGCTCACCAGCTCTCTCAAAAAAAGAGAAAGTATTGACATCGTAAGTCCTCTACCAACTATCAAGGGATGAAACCTATGTATACTGGTCAGGATAGACTAATGCACAAAATTAGCCGTTGCAGAACTCACAAATACACAAGACACTCTAACGATGGTTTTACTCCTCCTTTAACAATTTAGTTTGCCAAAAATTTTTTAAAGTCGTCCCTTTACTGTAGTAGGCTTGACATTGAGAATCTCAAAAGACATCTGAATTGTTGCAAGGCGGTGGACAGGTATGGACCACAAATTGTGCTCTAAGGCTGCATAACTGCAAGACTGGAATTTAAGGCTAATTCAAGTCCTCCTTGCGGACAGGATTGCAATTCATGAATCGACTGGCGTTTTTCATTGTGAGTTAATCACCGATGGTTAAATAGGTGTGCACGCTACGACTAGAAGAAGTTCTAAAAACTAATTTTTAACAATGCGCGCGAACACTTACTCCTGTCATTTAGCAGGCTAAAGAAACAATATGAATAGCGCAATCACACTAATGTTACCTGAGGAGAGGACCCAGCATAACTACACAAGCCGATCCTGCTGCTTAATACACTCCAAATTTAGAACACAGATTCTATCAGAGCAATGAAGGTGTTCCCATCAGTTATGCACCTCGTTCCTCTGGACTCATCAAAGTTTACGACGAAACGATGCATCCATACAAGACTCTATCTCCTCTTGGATGCGGAAATGAAGCACACGTACTGATAAACAAAAGAATGGCTCTTTCGGCGTACGCAAAGATTACTTATGCGAGCACAGGAGACGGTGCTTCTAAAGGCGAAGAGCTGTGCAACACAAGTCTCTTTGCGTTTGATCTTTAAAATGAAAGTTGTTCCATGAAAGTGGAATCATGCAACGCGAGTGTCGTCATTAATGCCCGACTCTGAAAAGTTTTCTGGTCCTCTATTCAAATGCACTTACCTTTGTGTGCGTTTAGCACTACGACCGATTCAATTTATTCCCATCGGGCCAGCCTACCTGATTTAAGAGAATAAAGGCGAATGAGTAATAAATGACTGCAGAATCCTCAACAATTATCCGCGTTAAAAACTGACAATTCCAAAAACCTCTTTTTGACAACATTTTATGGGTAGTTAGGTAAAACCCTAACATTTTGCGCACGGAAAGAAGGAATTTTTAAAAATAAGGGCTGACGACTCTTTTACTGTTCTTTTCATTACTTCCTGAATTTGTTAATAATCCCGTTGGTAGATGATTCCATTTACAGCTCCCATAGAAAGACTCGTCTCTTGTTTAATTTCACATAAGTGATGCGGCCACAAGAGGAATAAGAACAGGAGCTAGAAACCCTAGAAAGATGGTTGCAGAGATAAATGCTGCGCTATGGAATAAAATCGGCACAACCATGGCCAAGATCCACACCGAATAACATTTGGTTGACCACCTACCATGGCTTGTAATACTCAGGCAGATTTTCAGCCACAGATGGCCGTGTCTCAGCGGTGTTCCGGGCTTAAAACCCTCCTTCGATTAAGCATCGGTTGATTTCAATCATTCTTCCTCAAATAGCTGCATTTATAAACACTTGCAGTTCTATTCTAACGTTTACTCTCCTTATTGCTAATGATTGGGTTTAGCACTGTGCCTGCCGTCCAGATCTAAACATTCGCAGCGATGAAGTGGCTGTGCATTAATAGCTGCTACTGTCCCGTGGTACGACAGCAAGCTGAGAGCTAGTTTGGGCTGCTTAACATCTCTTATAGGCGTCATATCTGATTTTGCATTTTACTCATGCACAACAAATTACAGCCAAAACTCGGAACTTCAAGTGACACCAGCTTTGATTATATGTTCTAATGTCGAGCAACACAATTACTCCTGTATATTAATACTTTATAGCTCTTTAAATGAACTTAGACAAGCAATTTAACGTGCATTTTCAAGAACTAACAGCTTCTGGTAATGCCAACTGTTGATAACACTCACTTGATAATAATGAAGACAATCACTTTGGTTAGCTGTTCGAGCAAGACCACGGAGCAGAGGATTTGACAGCCATCAGGAGACTCACCAGCAGTCTGACACGATTGTATGTGATGGCAAAGAGCATGGCGATTTTGACAAGGTGCACGGGTCTACATGCAGATTTAAAGTTGGAGACTGCCAATTTCCGTGCCTTTATCACACAGGCCATTTTAAAGAGTTGTCCTGAAATTTTCTGCAGTGCTACTTGGAAGGTATAAGTAGAGCGCTGTAGGACTGTGCACATGCGCCCAGGATGAATGCGGCTAGCTTGAGCCGTGTCTATTGTGGTGGTTAACTCGCCTTCCTATTGATCTTTGATTCGCAACTTATGATTTTGCCATGAGAGAATCGAGTTGGCAGGCTACTTCGAAGCGGCTCCATCTCTTACTGCTTTGCGACTGAACGGATAGGCCACTCACAGAGAGAGTGACGTTATTAGATCTTGACACCGATATGTCTTTTGTTCAATTGTTTAACTCAAACACAATCAATGCACTGAAAACCTGGGATCCCCTTATCTTCCTATTTATTTGCTTTGTGGAAGAAGAGGACAATCCAGCTTTTTCTGTCATTCTTAAAAGGATGAGGGTAAATTAAAACCGAGTGAACAGTTCCTTAACAAAGTTGTGAAATTTTTATCTATCAGCGTACTCTTGTATTGACTTGACGGATATCATCTCGGGCTTCCGCATCTAAGTTTATTTGGTCCATCCATTATTCAGCGCATTACCTTCCTCTTACTGTCTACAAACTACATTAAGTGACGTGATTCCTTGGAGAAAAGCCAAAGCAACGCTTTTTTACCAAATTCTTGAATAACCAAGTTTTTTTGGAATCATATTTATGAAACAATATGTGCTTTGATAGAGCATATCCTACCAAGAATCCATGCTCTTTGTTGCTGCGTGACTTGCTAATCACAGAAACTTCAAAGGATAGTTGACAGTGCTATTGACTTACTCATCGTTTTGACGCTTTTTTAAATAGTCCTTAAATGTCTAGCACCTTCTCACTGCCTTCACGACTTTTATTTCATCCAGCACGCTTAGGTTGAAAAAATAACCACTTCGAGCATTTAATGTGCTACGAATGAGGCCTGTTCATTCTCCTGCAGGCGGTCAGTTCTGTGCTCCATTGCACATGATTTTATTCCCCTGCCTCCATCTCCTTCGTACTGCCATGATTTCTATTTTATGTTCTACTTTGTCGTCAAGCGGAATTTGTGCTACTGCCAGCATTGCCATCATTGCTGTTCTGTTAGACTTACTAGCTCACCGGACTGTGGCATGTTTCTTTGCCCTCCTACCATGACCGCACCTCAAATGGCTGTGTGATACCTTTTGCCCTCTTTAGCTCCAAATGTTTTTTTAGACTACTGACTTTCTTTGACTTACCTTAGTTTTAAAACCTCCTAAGAAACAGTTGATCTTCTATAGGTTCTTATCGGCGTAATGGATGAAATCTTAAAACGGATCTACAAAAGAGATTACAAATTTTGATCCCCAAATTGTCTTCTGTTTAGCAAGGTTGATGTGAGATCACATTTAGTTGCCTGAGAAGTAGGCTGATTGGTGAAACGACGCATTGATTTACGCTTCAATCGTCGGTACACATGTCTCGCTCTCATCGTTGCCAGAAATCTTTTCGGTGCGGTTGATTGGATTACTCCATTTCTTCATAACCAATCTCAGTGCGCCTAATGGCACCACACGGTGCTGAATTTTAAATTACTACGGTTCACTTGATGTATTTGCCAGGTGCCAGGATGGTGGGTTCGCTTTCCTGATGTGGGGCTCACCACTCATGAACATTCGCAGCTGCTGATAGGACTGATTGGTGCTATTTATTGCTGAACAAAGTAAACTGTAAGTTTTATTTTCACCCATAAAGCTCACTTCTTTATTTAGGTTCTCGCGAATGAAGGTCTCCATCCCTGTATATACAAGTGACGGGTAAGCACACATCCTACTCTTACTTTACCTCAATCAAATAGGTAAATACTCACATTCTATCCGCTAGGTAACCCCATTCTCTCCTTTTATGCCTTTATACATAAAGGGGCTAAATGAATGTAGCCGAATTAATTTGCCAATCGCTTTATTTTCATTTTTAAACACACGTTTCTAAAAATCAAGGCTTTCCTTGAAACGCTGATCCTTTTTGTCGGTATAGATCCACTTGGTTCTTTTTCCACGCATCGTAATTATATCACTTTGAAAAGTGTAAGATGCTCTGCGCTTCAACTCATCGTCAATCATTTTTCATTTAATGCTGGCATTGTGGTTCTCTGACGTCTTTACTGCTGTTACATTACTACTCCATTTGTTATTCACCCCATCTTTGCCCTTTTGCCTTATTCACCAACAGATAGCCCACATCACCGGTGATATCTAAGGTGTCGCCACCAAATTTGTGAAAGTTTCTGCATATTCACCACTAGATAAGTTTCGCAACAATGTTACGATCTTGTGAACATCAGCCCTGTTCAAATTCGTCTGCCTCAACATCTTTGTCGGATCTAGCGTCCATTTGAAGAGGTCCGTGCGTTACCGCTCAACACAGTTCCTTTAAATCGATGCACATACCTCGATTTATACAAATAATGAGCCTACACATGCATTCGGGTGCTTCGCGTTGTCAAGCTCATCTTTGCTAATGCACTCACCATCCTCAGACGGACAATGGACATCCCATCGGTTGCCAAAACCAACACACACAGTCATCCTTCAGTCAAGAAGAGACTTCTCACTGCCCAGGGGCGTGTCACCACCAGTCGACAAAAAAAACGCCTTTAAGCTACCACACCTCAAATCGCAGCAGAATACATTTTGCCGATTGTCCACCTTCTTGTCCATACCGTAGGCAATAGCAGCTGCCTTTAGCTCATTAGCCATGGGCAAACCGCATTCGAAACCCAATATTTTCCCAGCGTCTATCGTGGCCTGACGTTGATTGCTACAAAACTACTCCAACACTGTGATTACGTTATCCACAAGTTCTCCACCTTATACATTGCCGATGGTTTCGTTATCTTTTACAACAGCATAGATTAATCCTCTAGGCGTCGCAATGCTTTGCCCCACTGCAGTGCTCCATTTTCACTTCCAGTTCGCCTTTCTAATTTTAACACTTTGGATGGTCAATGTCTCGTGTAGATTTTCAATGTCTCGTCGCCTGTTCAAACACTTTGCATCTTAGTTTTTGAGACGTCACTAACTCGGCTTTGTTTGGTCACTTCGATCATTAACAATGATTTCAACCCTGCCGTAATGAAAAATACCAACGCAGGAGAATGTTGTTCCCAAGTCAACGCCTATAGCTGGACCTCTTGACATGCTTTTGCAGAAGACACAGACACGTATGCGTGCATAATGAAGAATGCGATGGGTAGATTCATCACAGCGTTGGCGCGCTTTGATAACAATCAACGTCGGGCAACGACAGATACTGACAAAATATTAGGATTGAATGCATTGTGGATCATCAACGAGCTAAGGATAGCTGGTACTGCCAACGGTGCGGACAAATAGGGTAGACGATCAGCGCAATTGGAGAAGACGAAGAAGAAGATGAAAACAAAGCAAAAAAATAACAAATGCCTGCAGCGAATTTGGCCTCCTTAAAATGATAGCATTCGAGTGGCTACACGTCTTCTTCGTGCTCAGGATGACGAGCTTGCTGCCTTTCAAGTTCATTGCATTTATGCATTGAAACACCGTCTACTTCTGTGTACTGCTGAGGTAAAGCAAATTAGCCTCGCATCACTCTCCATACCAAATGATACCAAAGTCATTACCAAGGTGGTGACAAAAGGTTTGCATTACGGAAGCGATCCACCTCAGAGGTACAAATGAGAGCATGATCTCCCACTCTGCTAACCTTGCAAGTTGGCCAATCAAAGGACACCCGAAATAGCGCTTACCACCGTACACCTGAGGAGGCTCTCCTGCATACGTAAAGTGAATGGAGCAGCTATAATGAATGAAGTCTACTTGCCCAATTTTGATTTCACGCTATCGATGATGCCGAGCTCTAGAAAAACCAGATTTACTCTGCTTACTGCCTACTTCAAGTAGCAGCAAAATGTTCTACAGCGCCAAACATTGAATTATAAATACTAAAATGCCCACTAAGTTGGGTTTTGGAGCCCCAGCATTACTAAACAGCCCCTCTTTTGTACATATTATAATCGTTGCCTTTGACTTCTTACTGCAAAATTTATTGCTACAAATGGTTGAAACAGACAAGGTGATTTTGTTTTGCATCTATGATAAATGGTACTATACTGCTTTCTGGCTAGCACAACCTGAGGTTCGGCAATGTTGTGCAATTGGCGCATGGTGTCTCCCCCTTTAGCGCGGCATTGATCTTGATTAGGCGGATCGCTGTAAATGGAAAATTAACCAAATCAGCCTCTATAAGAAACGTGGCAAATTGAATTCCTCTCATTGCAAACAGTCCTTATTAAAAATGAGAAAGGAGTGGAAAGCCTTGGGAATAAGGAGTACTTTACTCAGCGCAATGCGTCCTGCGTTGGAGGGTCTAAGCTAACCATAACGCAATAAAGTTCTATATGCGGACTATTCAAAATCTCAACAAGTGCCTCTCACTTCCTCAGTTTTTTTTAAATTTAGGCTTATTTCGCTTAAATGTTTAGTCTTTGAAAGGTACGGAGGCCACTCAAGTCAATGATGATATGAGTTCAAAAGGAGCTATTCTCCTTCAGGTGGATCTTACGACTTACCTCCTAAAAAAGACTAAAAGAAGTGGAATGCGCTGGCCAGTACAGGTAGGCAGACTTTGGAAATGAAAGACATCAATTGTAGAATGCAGTCTTTCCTGCTAGGACCACACAGTTCTCGGGAACATTGTTGTGTATTATTATATCGTTCTTAAATGGAACATTCCTGGGATCTAAATTTAAGAGCCGATATTTTGTGTTTCTCTCAGCTTCTACAACTTGCCCTTGGTGATTTTGATCGCTAGAAAGCAGCTTCGCTAATCCTCGCCTCTAATGCTCTTCAACAGCCGTTCAGTCAGTGATGATGGGGAAAAATGAAAATTCGATTCCAACATTTCCGTTCCGATAGGCAACCTAGAACTCTGGATACGGCATTACTATGCTGACGGTATTGTATGTGGAGGTAGAAGTATCAGTAGAAATGAAGAAAACCTCATCTAAAATTGCAACAGTTTTGATTGTATCAGTTTCACTCACTATCTGAACAGCATTAGAAGACTCACACTAAAAGGCTGTCAAACTCCTCTTGTGTTGTGCACTTAGGCAATGACGAACTTAGCCGATGCCTTCTTCGATGGCCGTAAGAAGATGCGTATTCTAGACGGAGGGGTGATCTCTTCCATTGCTGCTATTGTTATCCGTGTACAATTTAGGCTGCTCGACCATCTGCCAAGCAATGTGGTTCTCTTTAGAGGCAAATCCTTCCATCTTTGGTGAGCGCCGTAGAACACGTTCTAAGTGTGACTGCACGTATGTTGCCGCATGAAATGGCAGAGCACAGCTAATAAAGGGGCCTTAAATTTGCATCTTCGGAACAAAGACGGTGACGCAATGATTTTTGAGGTGGACAATTTCCTAAACCTAAACTTTAATAAAATCCTAAACCATTTGAGTTTGCAGGTCCTCACTCGTTTTCAGTCTAATTTTATTTCTTACCCGGTGGCAACCACATTAGAGAAATTCTTCCTGTGCTGTTGGTTGCAGTAAAAGTCCGCATTCCGTGCTTTCCAGCTGAGCCATCGTTATCAAAACTCCGTCATTCATGCTTTGACTTCACGTCATTCACGTACAGGTGGATCATCTCGTTGGCGCTGATAGTAAATTATATGAATTGAAAGCAAATGTGTAGTTGTGAGGACATTGTGACTTCTATGAGATTGCACACTTCCTTCCAAAAATAAATATAGGAACCTTTTTAATCGATACAATCTTAATGATACAACAAGAAATGGATGTGACTATTGGGCTACTGTGCTGTGGACCTGGAATTTACCCACGCATCTTTAAAAAGTTGAGTGGAATTTCGACACCGGTGGAACCACATCCTGCCATGCCATCCATTCACACAATTCACCATCAAATAGGCGCAAAATAAAATATTTTCTTAGCATTTGTAACCTCATTATGAGGCAGCATCTCATGCAGGCATGCAATTGACCTCATCTATATCATGCTTTACCTAGAATCCCATTCTGCGTTCCTTGAGTTGTCTAAGTGTGAAGCCTCTGCTCACCTGGATTTACTAAGGCGTTAACGCCAGAAAAATGCTTTGCGACATCTCCAAGTGAAAAGAGGGCGGAACGGATAAAATACGAATGCAGAAAAAAAGGATTAAACAAGTATTTTTGCGCAGCACCGCCTCCAATCTCGGTAACTACGTCTGATTGGATATGATTGATAGCGCGAGGTAGCTTAACCTCCTCCTCAACTGCACTTCGACTGCCCATGCACTCAGTGCCCTTCCTGCTCCTATGTGTGATTTTTGCCTTGAAATGTTGAGAGACATAGAGGTGCCTCCAAATTACCGCTTTTGCTTGTGCCAAGACACCCGCCCCACTTATAACCACCACGACGTGTTGCAACTCTTCTTCTTGACGCAGAGAATTCAAAGCCACCGTGATAACAAAATCCTTCGTCAGATTCTGTTGTCAAGATCCGTGGTTCCATTGAAACTTGTTGATGCAGAGTAACGTGCACTCAAATGGCTTTGGTAGTCAGTAGTTTCCATGTCCCTCTGTGCTATTAATCTGCGCGACTGCAGTCGAGTGAAGGAAGCGTCAGTGCAGAGACAATCGTATTACTTGGGTCAGCGTAGTAATGCGGATAGACGCCACTCAATTCTGGTCTCTTCTTTAAGAAGCCCATCGTGAGTGACCCGAAGAACGAATAGTACCTCGTAAGGGTACGGTAAGTGAAGCTTACCATAACAGTACGCAGCAAAGCTTAACAATGCATCAAATTACAATACTTTTTGATTGGGGTATATGATTTCTTGATTAGCCTGCCGGCTTGATGGCAGATGTGAACGAATCCGCACTTATCACTTTGCGCATGAGTATGCCACTAAAATATAGCATTGTGCTGACGTGGACTTCCATAATGTGTAAAGTGAGTAGCTTGAAGACTGAAAGATTGAGAGGCCAGAAGTAGGTGAATAGGTGTAAGCTGGCTTGAGCTCAGCAAAGTGAAGGCTTTTGATATCAGGATCACAGCGCAGAATGCCGTCAAATTAGTTTCCAACCGGTAAATGTATTTAAGATTAAAAAACTTAATGCACGCAAAGGGAAGCTCGCTTAGATGAAACACTTCACAGAATGCAAATGCGAAGGTTAGACGGCGGGATCAGACCTGTGGAGGCTTGATTTATAAGCAGTAAATGATAGGAGTCAGTGACATTAGATTTTCATCTTAATTACAGTTTTGGTGCAGATGTGCTACTTCTGGTTGCAATGGTGCAATTAGACTTGAATTTCAGCCAACTTCTTCATTGGTCCATGCATCTTGATGTCGCTCTAGGTGCTCAACACGGGCATAACCAAGCGCCGTTGAGATCCACCCTTCCAACGATATCGCGACGCCTCTGCTGCTTCCGTGATGGCAATGTTGCAGATGCCACGTAGTTTTAAATGGATATTCTATCACTGATAATGATTGTGTTCTTTCGGAGAACAGGTGTGAGGCATAATACAGGGCAATACGTTAGTCACCATCCCCGTCAGCTGCGCAAATATTAATGCACTCTCGTTAGGCTCATTTTTTTGTTGCAGACTAATGCAAATGCAAGTTTGCTGTGACTGCTACTTTGCAAAAGAGATCTCTTTGATTACTGTAAAGTAAGGAGATGACTGGAGATGTGAGCTACAAGGTAACTGTGTCGAACGACGTGCGATAAAGGCATTTTGTGTTGACGCAGAATACTTTACAATCAGTCAGACAGTGACACGACACATCACATGGGATGCGTCCACAAGTTACATAGAGTTAGGGTGTGTCTCATCTCGTCATTCTTTGTGTTGCTTAAATGGCCAGTGGTGTTGCCAACACTCTAATTCTGTCCTTTTTGTAACAAACGCTCACTGATGGTGCCATCCACCTCCTCGATGGCAAGCTTCTTCATCAGAACTTTGCTACAGTGCTTTCTCTGGACGCGATTTATCAGATCAGTGGACTAATTGCTCCTAAGTCAACAAGATACAGCGCATACGAATTATGAATCTTAGTGAGGAAGGAATTAGGACGTGAGTTAATGAAGTACTGCCACAATAATGTACTTGCCTGTAATTAAAGAAGGAACACATGAAGGGCAGAAAGTAGCCCTCTCGCTTTCCATTCTGTGTGACAACTTTCATTTTATTCATGTAATCTGACAACGGTGTCTTTACTGTCCTTAAGCTCAACGTAGCGACGTCGATCACATTAAGCTTGGGACGGGCTGCCGCCATGTGTTTTGTTACATTCGTCTTCCAGTTGGCGCGCTAGCCTCAGAATGAGCTCTGGAAGCGTTTCGATTAGTCTGACTTCCTCGCCTTTTGCACACCACTTTTTGAGTTAACTATAACCACGCTTGGTAAGCTGCGTTTGACCTTTCTTTTGGCTTTTTTTCCTATTCTCTTCGTCCACACTCCTCAAACTCGTCCTTTTCGAAGGCATGGAAGGAGTATATGAGAGAGACAAACGAGAAGTCTTTCCTCTCAACTCGCTGATACATCCGCATTAGTGCGTTGGTTTTGTTTCTCCGAAAAAGAGAATGGGTTTGAAAAGCAATGAAGCGAATAAACGGTTTTCAACTTACTATATGTGAGCCCTACACCTACACAGCCACGCTCTCATATATATCTACACTTCTGCTACCCACCATCGGTGGAGCCCTGCTACTCCAACCTCTACCACATTTTTATAGGGAAACGACTCTATTCATGAAACGCATCCAAACAGGAGTTGTGTAGATGCCTCGTCGAAGACCATCGCTTTCGATGGCAAATATGTGTTTCTATGGCCCTAGCAGCTAATTCCTCATACATTATTGTGATGACGGTTGCATGTGAACACATCATTAGCACGTTAAACGCAAAGATGCTATTAGGGCAAGTGAGGGAAATTTCAATGTCACAAGGTCATTCGAAGCATCAGTTTAAAATCATCCTTTGAATTTATGTCTGCACTTCTTCTTCATACAAGGAGTCAGTTTGCTCTCGAAGATAGATGCAAATAACACTACTGCAACACAGCTTTCACAGTTAGTATGGATTGTATACCCGTAACTAGTTGCATGAATACATGCAACACAATTGGTAAGAACAAACTCCCAATACATTACCTACACCGCATTGTAAAATAGTGAAATAGTTAATTGACACATGAACAGATACTGTTGCATTGTTAAATTGTGGAGTACAAATTCAGATAAGGTTGGGACAGTTAGTTAATGGGCACGAAGACTCATGGATCAGGGGAGTCATTTATAGAGAAATGGAATTCACTACAATTAGTTAAATCGAAGCTGTCCATTACTGAAACCAATGTAATTTTTGCGGGACGATACCTTTTAGCATTCTTAAATGGATTGGGAGCCTCGATTACTATTGGTTTAGCGGGGCGAGTCATTCAACCAATCATCTGCCAATAACATTCAAGGTCAAATGCGGGACGATTTCTTGTGTGGTGACTGGTTTATAATTTGACGAAAATTGGCCACTCAGACCTGTCCCTTGTGATATTTTTGTTTTTAATGTCAATTGAGAGAGTTAATGTGTACAGCATGAATATTAGGTAGCTGCTCATTATCACTAGTGCACTCTCTTTTTTATATATAAAACCAAATTAACCAGAATTTCACTCTTCATACCCCACCCAACTTCAAAGCAAATAAAATTCATTTAGTTCTTTTAAAATGTGCTGACTCCACCCTACTCCTCTTCCCTCTCATCCCTTTCTCTCCACACTAGTCCACCTTCAAATCCCAATCTCTAATTAAAAATCTTAGACTAGCTGTCAAATGAAGAATGCTTAAAGATCGACATCATCGACGAGTGATTTTCCTCATTGAAAGGCATTTTCGGGATTATGGATCACCCTACAGATGTTCTCCATCAAATTGCCAAATATTAAGGTGTGGTGGTGTGGTACTTGATTGTCATTGACCTCACTACATTTTATCATGCAACAGGAAAACTGTAAAAACTTCTTTGAAAAAAAAACACTGGCTTTGATGGTGCACGCATCGTGTTTAGGTTTCTTGACAGGGTAAATAGTAATCTTTCTGGCCGATGGCAACGCTTCAATCGTTGTTACTCCACACAAAGGTGATGTGTTTTAACGGACAATCAGAGAGGTGTACTTTACGTGTTGGCAAATTGTCTCGTTCCTATGTGTTGACCACCAAATGTTAATTGAGATTAGTCCACAGAACTCTTGATTACCTCTTTTGGCCCAGGACACAACAGTTTGCCCAACTTGTTGTAAAATTATTCATCATGTGTACAGACCATTAACCGCAGACTATCTGGCCGCCCTTTGATCTACTTTATCTGTCTCGGTTTGCCTGGTAGAATTGGAGCTACTTATTACCCAATATTCCTCTTGTTAAGAACTATTGCCCGTTAATTCCTTGCCATTTTTATTGTTTTGCAACTTCTCAAAGACCTCCTATCAGACGTTGGCATTTGTTAGCCAAGTTTTGTGGGAAAGAATGGATAATATGCACCCTATAATTCTTGTTCAAGTTTTGCTATAAGCATTCCGACTTCCTTTTCCACACCTCTATCCTTGTTCTTTAAATTTTGCCACCTTTTCTTTACCCTACATTTCCCTTGGGATCTCAAATTTTTAATTTCATACATACTTAATCGTGTTTGCTATGGACTACAGATCAACGTAAGTGAGGCAGTTGTTCACTCTAGATGCCAATTAAATTGTAGGTCATCCTTTTTTCTGATCTTCTTCCCTTCTCACTTTCTAACAGAGGTCAGATTAAAGGTAGTATGCATTGCACCTTTAACTTAGAGCATTCCAAAGAATTTGTGGTTGACATCATAATCTGGGTTTTGAGGAGCTTATAATCCATTGACGAATGTAGGAAGGAGGGTTTGCCACTTCATGGCACTACCATCAAACGTTTCGTACTCATCCTCTGTACAGTCCTGCACCATCCTACTTTTGCCTTAAAAGTAGCATCGCATACTTTTGCTTGTCCTGGCACGCGCTATTAGAACTATGTATGCTTTAGCCCCTCTCTTCACCCACTTCACCATTCGCATTTGTCAAGGAAGTTGTTGTAAATGAGTACTTGTTTAAAATCCAGGAAAGCAGTCCTAGTCGCCGTCGAGAGAAGCTTTTGCTTTTGTGCATCCTTAAAGGCACATGCAAATCAGCCGTGTACCTATAAACACTAAGCCTTATCACGTTTCTTTATGATAAAAGACCAAGAATTTTTTATGTTCCCTGACATTTAATGTATAGATAAATTGTGTGACGCAATCTTACGATGCTCTAAGTCCGCATAGAACTACTCCTATGAATTACCATCAGGTGCCTTGAGCGGAATGGTCGGACTTCATTGAAACAACGATAGCGATGTATTTGCATGGTTTTAAGGCAGCCGTTTCTAAACTGTCAGCCACACACCCTTACTCCAGCGTCGATTGTAGCTGTAGTAGTTTCCAGCGTTACCACTTGTATTTTATTTACCAGTTGTTTGGCCTGATCAACTGCCGTACCTACGCAGATTTCCTTCATCTCTCTCACTAGAACTTCATTGCGTGCATTTTTAAGTTCTATCCAGAACCGCCTACTCTATTTTATGGCATTTTCAAGGAAGATGCAAACGATGACCTAAGAGTGGGAGTAGAGTTGGGTGAGCCGTGTCTTAAAGGGCAGTTATCCTGATCATGTCAACTGCACTTGAAAATTTACAATGTAAAGGCTGTCGGTGTTACCGCTTGTTCTGAATTGAGACAAGGACAGATCGATACGAATCCCAACTTGCACCTTTTGAAATGTTCCATCTTCAGGATGCCTATGATCCCCATGCAAAGATGCGTGTGCTAGACAGAGAGGCAATACCTCTCCGTCTAGTACTGTTGTCAGGATGGAATGTAGGTAGGTGTTTGAGCTGCATTGAAATGGAATTGTTATAGTTCTGATGTCAAGAAATCTTTTTTACTTCTTGCAATCGCTGTTGAGCGTTCTGAGTATGACTGCATGAGTTCACTCCATTGCGCGGAGGTCATGCAGCTTACAGAGTGATCGTGATCCTCATTGCAAAAAAAAAACAGAGAAACTCATCAAGTTCGTTTGGATCAACCAACTCCGAGCCCGCTAAAGACGATCAAATGATGGACTTCTTTAGCATCACCATTGGGATATGGTCACTCTGCATTGATGGGTTCTCTTAGCTAACGTAGAAGTTATATTTAACTCAATTTACACTCTGCCTAGAATTATGGCAATGTTTTAGAGGTAAGCAGCTAAATAGGGGTTAGCCTTAGGTGCCAGTGACCGTCACCGATGATCACTGACGATCCCTGGCATCCTCAAAAGAGCAGTTTGTTCCCTTCGACAGCCTGTGGTAAATGTCTACATTGCATATGTTCCAGCTGTTGCATTATTATTCACGCACCACCGTCCATTATTCGACTTCACGCCTCTCACGCACATGTAAATCAATGTTGGACATTGATGGTGGTGGAAATAAAAGGGAAACCAATCTGGTAGTAGGATCAAACGCCATGGATTGCGGTGTGATGACAATGTAGCCATTCAAAGAAGGCTTAGCTTCTTTCGTGAAGCAAATCAAATGCTTTCATAAGCACAAAATCATAAAAAATTAAAACAGAATGAGTGTTGTTTATCCAAAAATTACCTATACACAGGTGGATTGTTGAGGAGAATTTTGACCCTTGCAGAACGCCGCCATCAGCATGTGTTTCCCAAATGAAATGCTGCTGGCAGAGGGTCCTATAAGTAGTCACTGCGGAAATGTGTCGATCTATGCAAAGGTGAAGTCGAGGCGAATCTTGATTTATCTTTTATGTTACCAAGTCATAAGCTGACTAGCGAGGCTTTTAGGTTAGAAATGCTAGACCTAGTTGTGCATATAAAATATCCTCATAACAGTTGCAATGTCAAAATGAGGCACCTGTTGATGATGTTCTTCATCTATACCTGGCTTTGGTTGGAAATGCCTTCAAAATTTTCTATTGTAATAGACGCGGAGTCGCTACTCAAAAATAATTAATAGAAAATAAGATTCTTTTCATTGTTTTGGGGTTTTCCTATGTGTGAGGAAGAAAGAAGTATAGACGATTAAGCCTCGTAGCCTTGTCCGTGTTCAAGGTAACTTTGCTTGATTGCATATGATTGCCATGGTTTGAAAGCTGCAGCTCTTGCCCAACGGTATATGCGCACGATGCTTTTTCTACTTGCTTTTGATTTTGACCTCAACAAAGCTAAGGCATCGAGACACGACGACGTGATAAGCAGCTTTTTAGTAATTTCCTTCAGATTACAACCACAAAATTCGATCAGACGCACACTCTACTTACGCTTGTCACTACGTTTAGCAACTTTCGCGTCGGCGTAGAAGCTTGAAGAACACCGTAATGGATAGCAAGAGCCTTCGTTGAATTCTGTTGTCACACTCTGTGATCACATTTGTAATTACTAAAAGACGGTGAGTCAAACTTAAGCGGCCTCACTGACCATTCGATTCTGTGCCTTCCTGTGCTGTTTATTCGTGCGTTGTAATGTGGACAGTTCAAGGCTATGCAATAAGGACCGATTGGGAGTGGCTTATCAAAATCCTCATGGCGGATATGACACCCTAAAAGAGTGCAGTTTGGCGCATTATTTCATTCCGCCACAGCATACACTACGTCAACTCATTCAAGATGAAAACAATCCAATCAAAGTGTCAAATTCTTGTAAAATACGTACACATTGAAGTGGTTTCCTAGCCTCACCATCTATTTGGTTGTGTGACGTTGGAATTAAGTTTGAGTGGAAATGAACTTCTGTGAAATGAGGTTTGATAGACGGGAAGTGAATCGAATGACCATAGGTGTTGCAAGCTACTCAGTGATTGTCCTGTCACGCCCTCTCTACACGTCCGTATTTGCTCTTCTATTTTTTTTCAAAATCCGACTTAAACGTCAGGTAGTCGTCAAGTTCTCAACTGAATTGAGTAATCAAAGCACAATGGCTTTAATACAACAACACGTATGCAGGATTAATCGGGGAAGGCAAGACTGTGTGTGAGCGACTGCTGGTCGTTTTGTGATCCCATTCTCACGTAGCTTGTATAACATCGAATGATCTTGACCTTATCCTGATTGTAGGCACGCACAAAGCGCAAATAGGAAAATATTTCTTAATACCTCTAATTTCAACAAGGCTCAAATAAGAATGATTTCTGCAGTTCTCGATTTGATCATCATATTCAAAGGATTTTTGCATTAAATATGCTTTCCTTAGAATTAACGAAGCATTTGATCTCCCTTTAAGGGTGCTTGACATGACGGAGTGGAGGAGTCAAAAGAAATATAAGGCGCGTACCATTCCGACATTGACATGCCTAATTAAAGCAGACTTTTAGAATAGAAATTTTTCAACAATACCCATGTCTTAATTGACATTTTAGATCATTCCGGGGGGTCTTAGCGAGAAAGCACAGCATCTGTGATGGCCACCTTAGCACCGATCACATATTTGTGTAGTCACCGGTCGTTAGATGCTTCTCACGTGTTGTCATGCTTTCCCTAATAAACAATGCAACTCCACACTAAAATGCTCGATTCTATCTCCAAATTAATTATTCTATGGAATGGTGACACCACTTTCCTTCAGAAATCTACCTTATTTCTTGTGTTACACACGTTGGTTGTCGATGTCACAATTACCTGACACTTATGTCTCAAAAGTTCATCATAATTGCAAAGATAAAATCTTGTCCTAAGCAGGTCTTGTGACAGAGCGCGTGTGAATGGTAGTGGACGTAATTCCATCTGCTGGACAATGTCTCTTATTTGGGAGAGTAGACTGGGTCACCTCGTAGAAATGGGCCGTCCTATGAATCATATGCATTTAATGCAATTTTGTGCTTAATTCTGCGGTAGACCTCTCCTCCTCGAATTTCTTATTGCTTTCTTGCTCAACTTGAATGTATGCATTGCCTCTCCTTCCACTCCACTACACCCATATCTGAGGAAGAGGAGAAACCCAGGTAGAAAGCCAATCACGTGCCTAGACTTTATGATCTCCTTGACTTATGTGACGCAAGGGGTTGCGCGCCTCGCTCATATTCTGGTTGACAAATCTAGTTCGAATCAGAGCCTTTACTCTAGAGAGTTTAAAAGCTGTCCACATCTATGTATTTCTGGAATTGGACATACTATCGTAGCCTCACTCTCCAGGGTTGTGCTCTTACCAGCCACCTTCGGCACTACGACCCCTATCCTTCGGGACAACCTGGCAGCCAATTTGGTAACAGAGGCAGAACATTGCAAAACACTTTGTTCTTCTTAATAAAGCACAAAACCCTTCACAATATTTCTAATGTTATTACACCACTATTTAAAAGAGTTCTCATTTACAAGCACAGGACTGTCGGGTGCTTACAAACACACCATCAAGTGAGATTTGTCTTCATCACACCAAGCTAAGATTGAGATTTTTGACCAAAATTTACGACATGCCAGCAATGATGCATGTGAAGTAACAACTCTGGTGTGTGTGTCATGTCTGAGCGGCCAATGAGCTCCAACACAGCCTCCGCGCGTCATCGCAAACTAACGCGCTGACTGGTGCAAAACTGTGGAAGCCTGATTGGCGAACGAGGGCGAACTAGGAATCAATGACATCCAGCATGCTTCTGTCCTGTCTTAGACACAGTCATGGTAAGATTACGCTGCTTCTGGTTGTTATGGTCCATTTTGGCGTGGATTTCATCCATCCTCTGCACTGCCGGCTGCCTCTTTCCCTATTGGCTGAAGGGGACACTCAAGGTTACCATTTGGGTCCCCAACGCTACCACCAGAATTCTTACCAGCCATGTAGGTCTCTTCCGAAGATGCGTCTATCCCACGTACTCGTCAACAGTGCAGACGACAGTCAACGATCCCGGCATTGCTCTGCAATCCAATTGTGGTCACTACTCCTTTGCAGACATTCCGCATTTCACTTGGAAGATTGGTCTAATCACACTGGTAGTCTCCTGCATCATTCTCTTCTTCATCACCTTTTTCCTCTTCGTGTCTGGATTCAGCATTTCTCTTCTGGCCAACAGCTGCGTTTGCAAGTTATGTCAGTTTGGATTCCTTGTCTCAGGTAGGTTCAAAAGATTTTAACCTGCATACCCAATCACATCAGACCTGTCTTCTGATTCATATGATTGTTTAATTCAACCTCTCATTTGTCCCTGTTAGAATCAATCTCAAATGGCAGAAATTTAAAAAATGCACTTTAATTTTCTCAGCCATGAGACTTTTATTACTTTTATTCCCACACTTACCACTTTAGTTTTGTCGGATAATTTGTGGATACGACAGAAATATTGCACCGCTACCACCTAAGCGGATGCATTTTATGTCCCTGGATTGCCGCATTTGTTCAAAACATTTGTCTCCGTTGCCATGCCGATTTTTCGACCTCCTTGCACCTTGGGTTTGGTAAATAATGCAGGGACAATTTCCGTTTCCTTGATGCCTTAATAAATGCAACTGCCACCAAGCATTCCTTCCAATGCTAACCAGCAATAAATGCTCCGGTGATTCATTCTAAAATTTAACTGAACTGTATTGCGATTTCATGCCCCGCTCATTTTGTTATTTGAAGTGCCTGAGGTTAATAAATATTTTTTTATGCAAACTTCTCTCTCGGTCACTCAATGCCTACGTTCACGACCCGGCTATATGGCATGTGAAAAGTAAGAATCTCCACCAACACAGCAGGTGTTTATGCTGACAGACTGTAAAAACGGCTGCCGAAAGGTCGAGGAGAGACTTTTTCCATTGTAAACATAAAAAACAAATTACGTAGCTTAGTGGTGCAGTCGATGGAGGACAGCTCCGCATGGTAACCGACTCGTCTCTGTTGGCCCTTCTCAACTGTTGCTGCATTTTGTAACTTACTGGAATTCGTTGAATAAATCAGATTTATCCTAGCCCCTTCTGGCTAATACCTTTCTAAGCTGAATTCTGTCGTATTATTTACCCATTGCGGTAGTGATTACTGATAAGGCCTAGCCTGATTCACTTAATGTCCCTTTAATGTTTTAACTGTGATTGGGGCGTACCTCGACGCTATTAAGCCGTTCGTTAATCCACCCTCAAACATTTTCGGTTGCAAATATTTTTATCTTGGTACTATGTTTGAAGCAGCATGGTAACCATGGTTTTACAACGATGAAGCTTTGCATCATCAGCAGTGTGATTCTACGTTAAATGCAGCACGCTTCGCTTGTTGCATCAAAAATTGACCTTCGTATTATCACATAAGGAAATCCTTTGAGTATCATATTGAGAAATCTTAATTACGATTTTAAAGCACTAAAAAATTCTGTATTTAGAACAGACTACTAAAAAATGTTGGGATTCGCCTATTGAGAATCAAGTGTGACCTCTTGGTGATATTAGCAGCATAATCTAACTCCAGTTCACCATTCATTTTGGATGCTTGTGTAGAGCAAATCATAATTCAAGCTACAGCAAAGCATTTAAACCACGATACTTGGCATTTTTGCTCCCGATCGACTAACTCCTATGACATTTGCACGTCCATGGGGAAAGGGAGGTTGATAGACGTTTCAACAGTAAACGTACACAATAATTTGTGGTCATGCACAGACGAAGGCATGATTTGGTTAATTTATTTGCTCCGTAGTTGATGGGGTGGAAAAATATTTTAATTTTGGCATTTAGACATCGTACTGATACACTTCGATTCTCTCCTAAGGTATGGTATGCCACGCCAGTGTGGACAAACGGTGTATTATAGGCCTCTAAGGCTATAATCGTGGGTGGCAGACCACGCCTTCAACCTAGTGGTAGAAATCACAAGCACCAGACGGGCCGGGTGGTTTGGCATATTTATAAACAAAGATTGTTCAACCACAATGCATTGAGTCGCAATTTACTTTTCTACCACTTTTAGGTATTTTTTTCAATGGCGAATAAAGTTGCCAATCACCCGGACTCCCTAATGACGGGTTTGTAGGGTGCATTTTAATTGAAGAAAACCACCATTCTTAGTAAAAATTTCGGAACACTTTTTTGTTGGCAAATATTCTTATCGGATTTTTAAAGTATGCAAAGGAGAACGAATTAGTAATTTAACTTACCCAAAAACATTAATCATATATTTTTTGCTCAAATAGGCCTGCTTGTTGCCTTTGCCTGCATAATGTATCCAATCGGGTGGAAGGAAAATGAAGAAGCTCGACAGATATGCGGCGCCTCGGTGAATGCTTTTAGTATTGGTGAGTCCCTCTACATTATTGTCAAAACTCGCTAACCAACCTGACTATTTGCTCTTTCTCACAAGATCCAGGAAAAGGTGCAATTAAATGAAGGGGGTCACTTATTACTTATTTCTAGAATGTAACTTTTTAGCATGCCACAGGACATGATATTGAATTTTGGGATCAAGTCTCGATTCCAACTTCTATTTCCTCAACAATGCAAGATAAAGAAGGTTTCAACACATTTTACACTTAAAAAGTGACAGCTACCCTCTTTCAATGCTTTCTCAATGACTAGAGGTGTTAAATTCGCACCGTATATAAAGGATTCCAAAGATGCCCAACCGCAATTACTAGGATGAATCTTGACTTTAGGATTAGTTAACACAAGGTTTTTTCTGTGTTTTGCGAATGATTTTGCATTATTTTATCGCATTATTTTATCTCTCATTTTCTACATAGATGAAGTGTCTAGGTTGATATTTGCACTGTCAAATCACGATTCTTTTCAGAATATTATCAAGCTTATTAAGTTAACTTTATAAATTTTATTTGTAGCCATCTTTCAAATAATTTTTGAGACCGTTATTTGGAGCGCAGCACTCTACAACTTCTCTTTGGGCAAAAGAAGGCATAGTGGTGGGGCAAAATATATATTGTCGGCATAGAGAGGGAATTAAGTCTGCCGGTATAACCTGGGCGCCAGGTTGCCCTATGGGGATAGAGTCGGCAAAGTTTTAAGCGGCTCAATATCAAAATTGAAAGTCAAACAAACAGTTACATTGCTACAAGAGTATGAGTACCGACCATGCCTTGGCTCCACCCCGCGCGTTTGGTTAAATGTTACTTTGAGGGGTGTGTCAAACCACCGGTGCGTCCAAAGACTCAGATCAATTTTTCCTCTGTTACTTATAAGTGTCGCCCTCGAAAGAAGTGCAACTCTCCCAATTTCAATTTCGACAATCCCGTCCCTTTTATATAAACGACTTTCAATGCGTAAAGCACCGAAAATCCCCTCCCCTCCCCCCAAAATGATTCCGTCGTGGGCTTAGGTCCCTTCAACTCGTGAATCGGGTAATCAGTAATATGACTTCGGTCTTTATTTACCAACGTGTGTAGTAAAGTAGAAGATATGGACCTACGCTTGCTATTCTGGCTTCCAGAGACTGTCACCCGGCCGCCTCAGCCACTCATACGTACAGACATTTATTGACCTTGGCCTTTGAGTGCTTATAAAAGCACTCAAAGAGTAGCCAATCAGAAGGGAGAGAATCAGCTTGTGATTCTCCGCACTGTTTGGCGTTTGGGACAAAGATAAAGGCTTTTTTCTGCATTTGCCGACATCCCCAGCAAAGCCCAAAGCAAAGCAACTTTTTTTGCTAGGGATAGAATTTATTTTTACTGCGTGAAACCTTCGGTACTGCCAGCACACATTAAACGGAAATGCATGCTAGTTTAATTTTCCTCCGTTGTTTTATAAATAAAGAACTTATAACTTAGCTTGTAGAATGATTAATTCTTTCTCATAAGTTCATACATTTAGTAATAAGACAAGTCTTGGTTTTCCAAGGTAACAATTAAGCATCCCTCCTTTCTTTCCACCAACCAATAGGTAACATTTCAAAGGCGATCCATTCTTCTTTGTGGCCAAAATGCGCAAATCTTTTATTGGTTGACAAAGCATTTCTATAACTGCAGCTTGTGTATGCTTGGTTCATCTCGGACACCCTTAGAATTGTAATACTCTAAATCTCCTTGGTCAAAAAGCGTTTCCACACGTAACACACATTGCTCATCCTTCTCACTTCACACTTATAAACTTGTTGTATGATTGTGCGCGTGACGACTCCAAGTACAATTGTTCGCTGGAGCCAACTCTCTTACTGAAGGTCGGATCATTCTTATGACTGAGAATTATTTTCTTGATTTGATATACGATAATGCAATGTGTGTAAAGGTGGAACTTCTAATTTCTTCCAACTAGTGAATCAGTGGGGCGGAAGTCCTATTATTACAAAGCAACGCAACTCAAGGCCTCATTTCACACAACCTAGCCATGGAAAAGTCTCATATGGCTAGAGAGAGCGAATACCACCTTTTGCATCATTGTATTTCTCTACCCTTTTTTGTCTGTATCGTGGTACAAACCCACGCGCAGCCGACCTTTACGAAACAAACGAGAAACAGAAATGCGAACGAAAAGAACCAGAATGTTCGCTTCTGGCAATAAAGCACTTTGTGTGGAAGTAAAATCGAACGAAATGTTGCAGGTGAATGGTTCCTTTGACTGGATTTCTATTGTCTAAGTTCTCACGTACCTGTTCACCACGACGCACAAATGCGTAAAGCTAGAAGTATGACATTTCACGCCTATTTTTATCTTGTATTTATTCATAATTCTCATTCTCGTGGTAAAAAGTGTGTTTCCAATCACCTTCTCAAGGTCACTGTGAAGTCGGTTGGGCCTACACAATAACCATTATAGGCGGTATCATCGCCCTCCTCTCAACACTTCTGCCATGTGCCATGCCTTTGCATCCTACGTCCCAAACGCAGACTTTGGGGAAACAGGATTGTGTAGGAATACCCAATGGTATCTACTTCAGCGGTGCCACTATGCCTCTCCTTCCCATTAGGAGCACCGCTACTCCCACGGATCAGTCTTCCCTCAATCAAGGCAGCTTCAGTCGCAAAACAAGCAGTGTTCAGGGCATGGTCGCCATGACATCTAGCACCTACGTTTCAACGCCGGAGTTCCGCGTACTAATTCCAACAACATCTGTGATTGTCCAGCAGCATTAGGGAGTGTGGTTTGTGTAAATGAGGTTGATCGTTCAATGAGTCATTTTTTGCCCATTTAACTGTATTCATAACGTTGCAGCTATACATATTTTGCTCTGCTCCCTATGTAAATTCACCAAGCCCCTACTTAAATACAAATAAGTAGACATGATTTCATTTGCACTTTTGATTTTAAGGACGCAAATCAGAGGCATTGCTTGCCTTAGAATATACCCCAAAATCGTGGAGAAAAAGTACAATGCTTCTATATGGGCCTTATCTACTAAAATCTATTCACAACACTTAAAAGTAGTACTTTGTGCTCCAGAAAAACCTACTAGAGTACATTTATGTTTTACGATTCAACCCAAACCTTAATCGCTTTTTAAAAAGAGATCACTAGTAAGCGTATTAATCCTACGTTTCAGCTTTGAGGGATGGCAGCTTACAAGTCTGTTAAACCTGGAAGACGTTATGCCACTAAGTTGTAGCACAAATAAATCTTGAATGCACCAGTCCCTGACTGGTAGTATCTAGTAAACGGGGGAATGTCGATGTTAAGATGTTCTCCAATTTTGGTATTTTTTTAGCCGCGGTCACTAAAATATGAAAGAAGTATACAAGCGAGATGGCGTTATGAATGTATTACCACCAATTTCAAGTCAGATGAATCGCTTATCGAACATTTGTTCCTTTGGTACCAGTTTTGTCCCCATTTATAATACAGGCGAAGTTTGTTATTGCAAAAACGCAATAACAAGTTTATAGGATAAGTGGTCTCCCTTCTTGTCTATTAGCAACTGACTGATGGAGGCAAGATAGCTGCGACACCACGTGACAATTTCCCTTTGTGGTTTTGCCAAATAAATACCAGAGAGAGAGGCTCCACAACCGAAAGCGAATGAAGCTATGTAGAAGTAAAGATCGGCTAAGCTCGGCCGAAGGAACTGATTTAATGGATTCTCATTACCAAACCTCCGACTATGTGAAATTATAGGATCCGTTGGCTTGCTGGTTAAAAATCTCCTTCTATGATCTAAATCTTGGTATTAAGGTAACTAAGTCACTTTAGTAAACGATAAAATAATTGGCGAATAAAAGGCTTTTTAACTTAACGGTTTGGTTTGATTTTCAATTCAACAGAACTGGAACATAAGCTGATGAGTAATTGGATGGATGGATGGATAGATAGATAGATAAATAGATGGGCATGGAATAGATCCAAGATAAGTCTAGAAGGGATAAATGGATAGAAAGATGGTATCAGGGTGAATTTGATCTAGAAATACACGTGGTTCATTAGCCTTCCTTGATTCCTTTCTGAGTTGCATGCAATGATATGAGCATCCTTCTAGTGAAGTAAAATTATCAGCGAACAAATGACATCCAAATTCAGTGGTATTTTTAGTTTATATAGGGTTTGATGGATTCATATATTGCGTCCGGTTTGTAGACTTTCCTAAAAAAGATTCACTTGTATTCCACTAACCCAGATAAGATGATTCTCCACAAGTACCGCATATCTTCTCCTCTAAATTGAACTTCTATGATGTAATTAGAAATGCAAGCTAATTCCTAAGTCAACATGCTTATTTTATTTTCCACATTGCTAATTACAGGAATAAAAAGACAGCGAGAGGCATCTGCTCCTCGGAGATGTCTTCAAGGACAATTTTAAATAATGGTTTATTGCTTGGTCATTTATTCAATTTCGGCAGTCCCTTCTTTGCAATCTTCACAGACTTACACAAACCAAGTATTTTCTCCCTCTTTGTGGCCATTGCGTTCAGTAATTTAGCGATCTACTCAAACGCGAATCTTTGTTGAATCCTCATTTAAAGTATTTATCCTTTGCAAGGAGTAAAATGTGCGCTTTCATTGCCATAGCTCCTGTTTTACCTCTGGAGGTGTCATGTAGCATGCTTTTTAGAGGTGCCTTTGCCATTTTTATTACTGATGGACTGAGGTTCTTAAAACCTAAGCAGCATTGGACGAGGTTTTGAGCAGGTCAATTAGACTTGCATAAAATTGCTTTGAAAAAATATTGCTGAACCATTCCATTTGTCTAGACCACCGCGTTTGCAATGCCAAAACTGTCATCCAATGGAAAACTAGTTTTAAAAAATATTCCTCTCAAGTTGTCTGACTTATTGAAACGCACTGCAGTTCTTTAATTGATACAGCTAAAAATCCATTTTTTTACACTGTAAAAGTGTTTCTACATGCTGGTTTCATCAAAAAGACTTAAATGTTGTTATAGTGATCGTGGTGATAGTGGTGTCAGACAAACCAACTTGTGTACAATTATCGGATAGATCTCACAAGTGCAGTGAAAAAGATTGGGAAAAGGGTGCGCTTTGCCGCCAACCCCATACATATGCGATGCTTTAGTACTCTTCTCTGGACTCGATACCTTTAAAAGGTGACTTGTGTAGCGCTTCCAGACTTTCCTGAAGTCTAAAAAATGCATAACACCTGTGTATAAGGAATTGGAGCCAGTGCCACATGGCCCGAAGAGCGTCCGACGGATGCACAATGTTGGGACCCTAAATCCACTTCAGCTACCATTGGATCATCATCGAACACTTAAGCATCTGATGAGGTACGTTAGCACTAAATCCCTGACTCATTCTGACAATTCTACTGGACTTAGAGTTGCATCCTGCATGGGAACCGGGTTCAAGGACGAGGTGGTGTTTTGGCTACCACGCGTGTCCACCGCTAGGCGTAGGCACACTGGCTAATAAGCAGAAATCAAGTAACAAAAGACAGAATTTGGCCCAGTTCCTTTAGGACAGAGTATCGTTTCAATTCCGTAGAGATGCCCAGTTATACCTATCAGGGCTCTTGCCAGTTAGTAAAGAGAAGGTAGAGGCAGGGAACAGTTCACAGGTCCGTAAAGAACTTTGGTACTTGTACTGTATCAGATGTCAATAGCAGGACAACTGTTAAATCGTTCGTTTGCACTTTCCTCCCAAGCTATGGTTATCATCTAGCAGTAGAAATCAAAATATATGTCCTTTAAGGTAAGGTTCGTTTTTCGCTGCCACTATTGTTTTGCCTCAAGACCTCCCTCAGAATGACTGAACACACAATACTCGGACAGAATTTGTGCACTCAGCGTTTGGCAAGGTTTGGGGGCCCTGGGATGGTCCGAAGGTCAGTCCACCCTGCAGAGACGCGATGGCAGAGTCCCAATTGATCCCCTTACTAAAATCAAGGATTAAACACACAACCAGCACATTATTTTCACTTTCTTTATCACTTTGTGCTAACTTGTTACGCCAAAATGGGTGACAAGCAGATTAGGTTGATTTAGAGCCACCCTTATCTAAAGAAGTTAATCTCCTTTTTTAAAGCTGCAAATAAATTTGTCATTTCATTAAGGCAAATTGTGGACCAACACTGGCATAATACAACATCTAGACTGTAGCAGTCGAATTTTCTCCAAGATTTCTGCAACAAAGAGCATTTGGCAACTCGACCTAATTTTATCCATTCAATACCTAAAAGGCAAGATCGCCTGTAATCGTCCTATAAAGAACAATAAAGTTCAAGTGCTCCCTATAATATGAAGACAGGATTGAATGCATATTTATTTATTAAGGAATTAGTTTAACGAAGATATCTCTCCTTACGGCAAGTCGAATATGTCTCAATGTTCTTACAAATGAGAGGGACATGTGAACTCACCCTCCCTTCAATATCCGCCGTTTGACCTCGTTCACATGTTATGCCACATTACCTCCGCCAATCCCAATCACTTAAATGGTCTCACCTGCAAGGTCCAGATTGGTTAAAACTCTGAAGGTCACCGTCAGACATCTCGGATAGGCCAGAGCACGGCGCCTCGGCGTGTGAGCCGAACGGGAGTAAGATAGCGCACGAACGAGCAAAGCGAGTCAGCGAGCGAGACATGATGATACGACCCGTGTAGTAGTCTGAGTGTATCACTTGTCTCACTTCCCGCACGCACACACATACACACACCTACACACACACACACATACAGTCGGCCGATGTTGTGAGCTCAATGCATACGCGGCGCGGAGATCGCAGCGGATCAAAGCAATGTCCATTCGCCTTTCATCCCACGGTCCATTGACATTGATCATTCTTCCCCTGCTCACCTCGTGTCTCCACACCGCTGCTGAGAGGTCGCAGGACCTGCTTCGACAACCTTTGTTTAGCTTTGACCGTCTGATTAATTCCCCCGCACTACCATACCATCGCGAGCTATCCTATCCCGTGTTAAAGCAAAATCTCATTAAACGCCTCATGCGCCACTACCGACGCTATGAACGTCCCACTGAGGGCACACATGAACCCACACGAGTGTGGGTCTCTATCAAGATTCTCGCAATCACTAGTGTAGATGTCATCAACATGCAGTACACCGCAGATATGATGCTAGTTCAGACATGGAAAGACCCACGCTTGCGGTGGCAACATCTGTCGGAGTACCAAGCCATCTCTGGGGACATTCTACTCACGCATAAACGCAATGAGATTTGGTTGCCCGATCTCTTCTTTCGCAATGGAAAGGAGGGCTTCCTCTACCGGATGACCGTACCCAACCACATGATTCGAGTGAGTCCTGACGGGAGCATTTATTACAGTCAGAAGATCACCATGAAATTGGCCTGCGAAATGCATCTACGCAACTTTCCCATGGATCATCAGGACTGCGACATGGATATCGGTAGCTATGGCTACACAATTGATCAGTTGAAATTCATCTGGGATGGCGATAATGCTCTCAAATTTGCTGATGGCATGCTGATTTCGGAGTTCAACACACCATCCTCAACTGTTACAGAGGTGAAGCTTCAATTGTTTTCTTTAAAATTTACTCCATCCTACATAGCCGCCTGCTTTTACAGCGTCTACTTTTTGTGCATGAAAGTCAACAACTTGGCCGTAAACATTCCTGCTGACGTACTTCACTTAACTCTTTTAGATCTTTTTGAAAAAAAGATTTGGACATTAAAATGTTTATTTCGGCATAAAGTAATCATTTTACCGGCCTTAAAAAATTCATCTCAGACTTTTAATTAATTTGGACAGTGAAAATGGCCTCCACTTTAGGTAGTGAATTAAGGGCATTAATAATGTGAATCTATTAAATTAGTTTTTTGGAAAGGCATTTCATTTAATGGGACTCGCCTTGTTACTGAGGCCACTGGCACCACGTAAAAAACGATCAGCTTGTTTTGGACTCTCCTATGAAGAACCAGTCCCCTGAAAATAATTCCTTTTTATCTTTCTATTACTGAATTATTTGAATTGGTGATGACGATGGCATCGGTAGTTTTAACGTCTTTCCAGTAAGTGGACTCGAGTTTCACGATTCTCGACGTCTACTTTATTAGTGCCGATGTGTTCGGACGTAGCAGTAGCTACCATTAACTATTTTTACAATCATTTTATTATCAATTCGGCTAGTTTTCCTCCCTCACCGGCACGCAACGCCAACGTGAGATGAGTATCTACAGATGTGTCAAATTGCTAGCAGTCACTTGCCACGCTTCCACCTTCTTGATAAGGGAGAAAAAACTGCTTACCAGAAATCTGACCAACTACTAATTAATGTCTGTGGAAAGGCCAAAAAGTGGTACAGTAGCTTTGGATAATGCTAGTAGGCGCAGCAACTGAATGTGACCTGTTTATTTTCGTGCTTCTGATCCGACAGTCGTTTCACCGTGGCCATTAATAATGTAGATGTCCTTTTTTCACCTCAGCCATCATCTTCCCCTCTCTCATGATACGCAAGTTGATAGCTCCCGTTCGGTGCTTATAAATCACCAGAAAAAGGTCATTCAAAAATTACTTATAAGTGGAAACGAAGTGGAAACGAAGTGGAAACGAGTGGGTGACCCTCGAAGCAAATGAAATGAAATGAATTCTCACCTTTTTGTTGGTTAAATTGACTGAAAAGTTATCAACATCTCCTATGTGGGCGTTTTTTTCAAAATTGACACATAAAGAATGCGGAATTTTTGGCCATACTGACTGGCAAGAGTGAACTTTCTTTACCATCAGTACAAAATTTTTTTTATTAACCAATCAGTGGATATTAAAATTAATTGCAAACCTCTACATTCTACGAGAAACTCGGAGGAGGAGGAGGAGGAAACTCGACACACTTATGTACCAATAAAAAGTCAGGTCCAAATCTTTCCTGTGCATCATTTGCATAGATGAGAATTAATGCCCGTCTGATTCGGTGAACGGAAAACTCGTTGTCTGCTTACAGCAGTACCACTTTAAACACTTCTCATTCCGTTAAGTCTGTCTTAACTTTCTGATTTTACAGCTTTAGAGTCATCCCTGCGACATCCATCTTCTAACGGAGTGAAATTGTCCGCTTGGTACATGTACTTGCCTTTTAGGATTGTACAGAACCCCAAACTACAAGCACCGGAACATACACTTGCCTACTAGGACGATTTCAGCTGAAGCGACAAGTCGGATCATATTTAGTTGGAACTTATGTGCCCGCCTTCCTCATAGTCATTGTCTCCTGGCTCACCTTTTGGGTGAGTCCCGATGCAATCCCAGCTCGTGTGACATTGGGTCTACTCACTCTCATATCGCTCCTCACCAAGGCAAGTCGCCACCTTTCCTTCCATCCTTCTGCTAGTGCAGTTTTATCGGATCGCGGGTAGAGGAAGGATATAAGCTTTTTTGGGGAAAATCACCATGTCTGCTGCTCTTCAGACGCTTTTAAGTCCGTTTCGTCTGCATTTATAGCTAGATGGAAGCGAAGGCAAATTTTTTAGTACTCCCAAATACACATTAAGCTGGAGCACCGTGGTTTCATATATCCTCTTTTTGTTTTAAAAGTTTAGTTCACTTTTTAATATGTCTTGATGGCTTGATCAAGTCCATCTTGACTGACTTATTTTTGAACATAAAAAATTATGGCTGCATTGCATGTAGCCAAACGGGGCCCTTGAAACATTTCCGAATTCAAAGTACGTTCTGGTGCTTTACTTGACACTGATGTACGCGGGAAAGCGGTCCCTATTATCTAAGAAAGTCAAAAACCCAGACTCGTCCAGTTTCTATGTAAAAACGTACCATTTGAGGCGTGTCTAGTCTACACTGAATCTTCCCCGGATGTCTAGGTAAAAGTGGAGGACTGTCAAGCTTGACAGAGGCTGGCACTCACCCCTTTCAATTGTCTTGCGTCCATTTTTTGGCAAGAACATTGGGACAATTGGAATATCTTTGATTAGTGTACCGAATCGGTGGCCTTAGACGGAAACGTGGCCAATGAATTGCATTAAGTTGATTTACGGAGTTCGACAATCGTTCAAATGCCTAGTGTTACCCCACACTAAAAATAAAATGAATTTTCCGCTAAAATTTACCGAAACTTCAGCATTTCCTTACCACTATCAAGAGAAATTTGGGGTTTATGAGGTTGTACTGAAACGAGATGGACAAGACACCTCTGTATGCATCAACTACCGCCTAATTTGTGCATTTCTTCTGCTTCAGATTGCCAGCTTGAATAACACCCTCCCAAGGGTGTCCTACATCAAAGCCATCGATATATGGCTGATAGCTTGCCTCATCTTTGTAATTTCGGCAATGCTGGAATTCACTTTGGCCAGTTACTGGTCCAGAAAGGTGTTTCTTTCTAAGTGGCGCGATCAGGTAAGAATTTGCTACACCCAAGCTCAATTCCAAGTGCTTTGCCAGCCTATAAGAAGTGCATGTTGTCTTTTGAACGTATTTTTCGGTTTGGCGCAATGAGCAATGAAAGGTCTACGTCTCGTCTCCTTTCTGAGAGGCTTGTTAATATTGTTTGAATCAGTCCTAGTCCTGCTTGTTCTTTTTAACAACTTTAGAAGAAGTTGTAGAGTTAAAAGCTCTGCTCTGACACTCACAAAGCTAGCAAAGTCCGATTATCAAAATCCTTAGAAGGTTGATCGTACTATGTGAATTTTTGTAACGACTACTTAGCAGGAAACTTGGGCTTACCTTTGACCTCAAAATAAATTTCGCTAATTAAAAATACAATTTGGAAGGTGAGAGTCACTAGCCTTCACGAGTGCTAGAAACACTGATGATACTATCTTCATGAAAGGAGCGAAAATAACGAGAACATGGAAGGTTTGATATCAGAGGAGATATGGACTGTCAGGCCTAATGCTTGATTTATATCAATGAGCCAGTAAGGCATGATTAATTACCGCAGGAGATGGAAGAATAGATTTGTTTAAAACGGTATAAATGAACCCATTTCTCTCTAGTAAGAATTAAATCACAAATTTGATGGTATGCACGAGGTCGCAGTGTGTTTTGTCACCCGAGTCCTTCCCAAAGGCATAATAAACCAGGTCAGTGTTGAAAAAGGCTTTTATTAACACCCATATGGCTTAGGAGGCTGTCGGCATCGTTTTCCTGTCACATCGCCGAAGCGGAAGTGCAAACTGCGCAGACTCACAAGCCCGCGTAACCAAGTGTGCATTTAAACAAATAACAAACCACCACAGAAGTAATTCAAAATAAAAAGGAAACTGGAACTAGCTGAATATATTTTGAATGAAACCAACTCGTCAAAAAGCATTGAGTGGAATGAAGGAAGACTCCCTCGTCTTTTGTAATGGTGATTATTCCAGTTTAAATATTTAGAGCGACTTTGTGTAAATTAAAAAATAGTAGTATTTATAGGTAGCATACATGATCGTTTATTCAATGTTTCGAGTGTTGTTGCAGTTGGCTTGACACATGGCTGGAATATTGCATCGTTGCCACAGACCGTTTCGAATCCGCAGGTACCGGAGGCGTCGCTTGCGATCCTCATTCTGATTCTAAGCACATCAGCTTAACAAATGTGGCCTTTGAAATGTAGCTAAAAACGGCGATTTTATGACCGTCTTTTAGAAGAAGAGATTTTCTAAATAGACAAGGAGGAAGTTGTGGAATACAAAGTGCGGAAACTGCTCCATAAAGGCATAATGGTACAGAAAGGTAAACCTGGTTTCCTTAGGACTTAAAATACGTTGCCGCCTCAGTTGCGTTGCTGATGGCCTTTTTTCCTTCAACGCACTAACGCGTTCAAACAATTTGTTTTTCACGAGACGAATGCACCACACCAACGTGCCTTGATTCTCGTGCTTTGATATCTTTTGCCCTGCCCTTAGCTGTCGGATAGCCCCGTTAAGGATGTTCAAGCTTCACTTTCGTTGACCAAAGCTTAAAGCGGTCCCAGTTTTTATGGAGATTACTCAATGCAGAAATCATCGATATTCCTTCTACAATTTCTGTTGGATGGGTTGTTGAGTTCACCTCTACTGGAGGACCTCCTTGGCCTTACTCAAAATGAACGTCTGTAGTGTTTAAATTGCATTACCTTATGCGCATGGTATTATTTTCCATCAATCAGTGCGAATTATTAAATAAATGAAGGTGATGTGCACACTTCCACTGACCACAGTTTCAGAGGCCATGCGATTCTCAAATCGTGAATTCCCTGCTCGGATAGCAAAAAGAAAGCGGTTTCATTAGGATGAGACCTAATGAACATGGCATTAAATGGATTCGGGCTCTTTTTCTATATTGTACTCATAATTATTTACCTTACAGAGGCGCTTTCAAAACTGGTATACTACTTATATTCTTTGTCACTCAACGTTTCCGTAGGCAAGCACATCTTATTAGTTTGCCTTGAATTCCTCGCAAAAGAACTAACAATGTCCTCTGTAATTTAAACTTCAAAGATCCACTCGTTTGTAACTAAACTGTTTCTCATCTCGCATATTGTAAGAGAGCAGAGTACATCAGTTGATGTTTACCGTCTCCATTTATTTCTAACCCTGCATCAATCAGGGTAGGGACTAACTAAATTGTGTCCAAAAATCCATTTTACTAAAAAAATAAAAAAGACTTTTTAATTCTTCTGGCTTGCTAAGTGCTCATTCCCTTGATTTCCAGACCACGCCAAACTACGCATGCCTCCACTCATTTTAAAATGACCGGCACGCGAATCTGCTTCTCTCGCTGTATACTGACGGACGAATATTTTTCAAATGTGCCATTAATTTCATGGGTCATTTTTATTAAAGCATTCCTCTTCCCTTCTTCCAAGTCGCTGATTTACTACTAGTTGCCTAATCTTGCAAAAATACTGCAATATTAATTATTTTTGTTCGCATTGCAGCCACTTGAAATGAATCACTTCCCCTTTATAACTGGTTTTTAAAAAGCATATTTGTTTTAGTTAACAGTGTTTGCAAATAAACAATGTCTATCAAGCCAGTGAGAACCAGTTTGGCTTGAATATTTAAATTTTAGGTTCGACAGACTGTGCGAACAACACTGGCCAAAGTCGTGTGTCCCTGTCGATCATCGAAACCCCATCGAATGCTTCTACGTTGCACCTGCTGTGGCCTGATTAACCCGCAGTATCATGAGACGGACGATTCAAGCAGGTCTGGTGCTGAACAGAGCCTAAGGAAGAACTCGCCAGGTTGTGCTTGTGTCCAAAATAGCTGTCGAGCGGTGAAGTTTGACATGCCTTCGCACTCGTGCAATCAAATTGAGTGTAATCAGATTTACGTGAGTCAATGGCAATTGTTAAATAAGTTTTCTGTCAAAAATGTCTCTCGTTACAATCCTCTCCTATTGTCTATATGAATTGCAAGAAGCATTTCGTTCAGGAAAAAAGAGCTTCTCTTGCTTTTATGCTTCACTGGATACAAATAATGTGTGCTCCTTATGGAACTCAAAAAGAAAACGCTTCAATGGCATGCTCTTGTTTCCAGAGTTACAGCCTGTGTGCTCAAAGGCAACATTAAACAGGTTCTTGAGAAGGGCTATAAACCCCCTCACATTCATCACCAAATGTTCAAATATTTATCTCTCTTAATAATGCATGTGGTGTAAATAAAATGTCTCTTTCTATCTAACCCCTCCTTTTTCGCCTTTTCACCTCTTCCACAAATGGTGGGAAGGTGGAACTAAGAACTTGCATTTATCTACCTACCTGATAGAACAATAAAGGCGCGATGGATCACTCACCAAATCAGACAGGGCGACACAACAGTGAATTGCAAAAACCGCATGTTTTGAATCCCAATTGTACTGCCACTGCTGTGGTGGTGGCCTCTCCAGTTACCACGAGTCAAAAATATTTACGATCCTGTCGCTCTCGCCACACTCCTCCTCCCTCCGCTGACATCCAGTTGTCAGCATTATCATCACGACGGAGGAAACAGAGGGTTACATTTTCTCATGGCAGTGACCGCAAGGCTTGCAGAAGCATTGAAACCGCGTTATGTCAGCATCATCCTCTACCGGAACGATATCTGCGAGTTCGTGAGGTGGAAATCGACGATGACACGGAGAACGGGGACACGAGCTCCACTGAGGCCGCAGACAGCGATCTCAACTCAGAAATTGATGCCTATAGTCGGTTTCTCTTTCCCTGTTGTTTCATTCTCTACAATTGCGCATACTGGGGTTTTTATTTGATCATCTCAGATCCTGGGTTCATGACCTAGCACTCCTTTTCCCCCGCTTCCGCCCCCAGTTCCTTATCCTGCAATGCTCAATGAATTACTTTTAAAGGACAATTGCCAAAGTTTTTCCTCCTTCTACTTTCCCTCCACTGATTCCCCTCCCTTCCTACCACCTTTCCCTTCTCTTTCTCTCCATATCCCCTCCCTTTACCGTTCCATCACCTCTTCCACTAAGTAGCACCTCTATTTTGTAAACTTTAATGCGTTTGTGAAGAGAGGAAATTAGGAGAGTAGGCCGTCTCTTTTTACTTCAGCCGTTGTTTGAGAGACCTGGTTTCCGTTTGGAGAATGAATGAAAAGGTGTTTCCGTTTACTCGGGTCAGAAACTTGATTTTTAACTTATCTTTAACTAAGCCAGAGTAATTAATTATATATCGAGGCTATGGTTGATTTAACTAAAGTCAAAAGCGACTTATTTGGCAATTTTACAGTAAGAAAGATTAATTCGTTGAAGATGTGATTTACGATAATTTGTTTAATGAAACCTTGCATTTTTGCAGTCAAAAACTGATTTCGCTTCCTTAGACAATTGGGACCTGGTTGGTCGCAGGAGCATCTTATTCAACTGGTAAGTAGAAGAAGTGGATTAAAAAGTCAAGCCACTTACACTAACCCCTTTTTTACATCTTCCGCATTGCCTTCAATTTAGGTTAAACCTCTTGGCGGAACAGTCGCCCATCTAGGCGGAGTAAGACGCGAGGTATTCAGACCTAGTTACGAGCTGCAAAAGAAGGGCTTTCATTTAAGAGTAGTCATATTCGTATGAAATTGTGGTGCCACACCTGCATAGAAGAAGGGTTATGGGTCAGCTATTCTCAATTTATTTAGTTTTTACTACCAGCGGCACACATTTGACATGCTGTATGTTCATTTACTACTAATTGATTGCATCGCCTCATTTGTCACCTATGGCGGGATTGAGTATGACCAAATAAAAAGGATACAGAAGGCACGTGGCTTGAGAAGGAGAGCTGATGAATCGATGGAATGTTCAGAGAACATCAAGACCTCTGGAAGGGGGCGGCCAATTTGCCTCTGAATCGATGACAGTAAAAGTGTCAAATTAAGTTGAGCCAACACGTTTAATGATTTCAAATGGCTAGATTTGGTGACTGTTTTTTATAAATGTTGTACTTTTAGAGAAGCTTTTGAAGCATTACTTCTTAAAATCAATCGTATTTGTCATTATTTTTTTGTCGCAGTACCCTTGGTATTCGATACTACATTCCAATGAGTCTCTTGGGACTCCTAGATGGGAATCACTTCCATAACATGCCGTAAATTGTGTCTGATTGTCCCTTTTGCATTTTAAAGAAGTAGTTTGTAGCAAAGATGAACTCCATTACCTCATAATTTTAACCTTTTTCAAAAATGCATTAATCAGCTCTACAGGTAGGCAAAACATTTACATGCTCACAAAAAATGCGTGTCGGGACGAGATAGCAACATGCGCATTGCCGATGTGGGCTGATAGAGAGCACCCATCCACGTAACAACTCTCGGTCTGGTTGCGTTTTAAATGGACCGCTTTTATGACCTTTCATCAGTGTGGCAGATAACTAATGTAGCGTAATTTCTAATTACGTCTAGTTTTATTAAGACTACACCAAAACCGCGCCTGCAGAGATGTGGAATGAACAAATCTGTTCCAAAGCTCGCAGAATTCTGTGCGGTTTGTTCGTACCCACTACCACTCGAATGCTGACTTGTCTCATCCACCCGAAATGCAATTATGCATTGGTGTAGTAGGAGGCATAAAAATCCCTTGCTCGTTTGACACTGACATTCATATGCAATGATCCGCATATCACAAGTAATTGGCCCTGCCGACGAATCTGTCAATGCTGTCCAAAATGTCAACTTTTGCTCACACACTTTTACATAGGCAGAATTAAAATTCGTGATTACCGGTAGTACATCTTCTCGTAGACATGTGGATTGTCAATTTTTTTTGCGGAGGGTGGAGGAGAAGGATTATTTGAAGACAGAACAATTTATAATTTGTCAAGAATCGAGTTGAAAGGGGAACGATGACAAATCACTCTATAGATAGATTTTGTGACTGGTTGGGAAGTGGGTTACATTGCTGGTTGCTTCCCTTCCAATTTACGATGCCTTTACTCCCGCATAAACTCAACATTCTCCGCCTCATTTTACCGTAAGACTTCCTGAAGGGCATTGCTTGTATTGTCTGCCAACCTACATTCATTCATTCGTGAGGTGAACGATTTCCTCATAAGCAACTGGCTCCTTTGTTTACTTTCGCAGCTTTCTGTATCGTAAATTTTAAACAAAAGTGGCGCAACTGCTTCAATACTTATCTATACACACACGTAATATTCCTCTGGATGATTTATTTAGAAGGAATTTATGAACTCAATCCATCCGCCATCATGCTAGCCGCAAAGGAATGGGGGAGATGACAGTCTTCAGATCTAACTCTTGTGTTCATTCTGTACTTTGGTTCCATTTTTTGAAGTCTTACATCAGTCCGCTCAAGGATGCACCATATATTAGCGTGAATTCTTTGGATAGCTTATTTTCATCAAGTCTACGGTAAGCATAATCCATTCGACAGAGACAAAATAATAGTCCTCACAAATTACGGGCAACTGAAGTGTATTATTTTTAGCTTCTAAAATGAACCGGCTTTGGGAATAATGCATTGACGAGGGAGGAGAGAGGGCACAAGTCGGAGTGTTTTTTTTACGTGAGTATCTTTTATAACTTCACGTGCCACCATTAGAAAATAATATTTTTCACTAGTAAGCAGTCTGCGCAGTCGCGTGTGGAATTGCATTGAGTAGACTGGTAATCACAAAAGGCACGTCAGTTGCGTCGCACACATGCGACGCTTTGATTCCTTCATTTGGATTAATTTGCACCTTAATAAACTTAAAAACTAAGTTTTAATACAATATTGGAAGCCACGGATGCTAAGGTTGCATACATTTCCTCTAAAAGTTCCCATTTTTAATTTAATATAAAAGTAACTCCTTCCTCAAAATTTGTTTAGAGAAGACGCCTTTGATGAGATGCGGGAGGAAGGTTTGTCTGCTCTGGTACTGCTATTTTCGTTTTGTTTTTCTACAAAATTGCCAAAGTTCATAGCGAGGTATAGTGCACAAACCACCTCCCGCGGTTGTTCACGCACTCATTCTCTTCAGTTAGCTCTGCATTGCTCTTCTTTCGTAAACGATAAAATTCCCCCTCGCCATCTCAAGGGTGGCGCCACTTTGATTTCTCTCGGTCGGCGATGGATTTTTTGTGTCACAATCTGGTGCAGGTTAATTTTCCCACAACCTCTGCCCCCCTCCTCTCCCTCCCTCTCTTACTCAATCGCTTAAAACAAATGAGTTTGAAAATTTATTTCTCTCTGGCGGACATGCATTGTACAAGCCTCATTTTGGACGCCTGAAGTAAGCATTGATCTTATCTAGGCTGAATGGTAAATAGGCCAATTTGTCCTGAGTCGACTAGTCTTGTAGCTGAACTCAGTTTCGGAGGTGATAATCCCCCTTGTTCGAGGCCATTGGGACATTGAATTGGTTGGCAAGATTTAAAAAAACTTGTCTGTCAGACAAAGAACAGCCGGTTAAAAATAGGCCTAAGCAAACCAGCCCGCTCCCCCGCACAAACCAGCGTTTTAAAAACCATCCTTCTTAATTTTTCAGCTTTGGCCTGTGCATCCATTGATTGAGGCACTGACCAATGGGAAGGAAGGAGATGCCACAATGACCAATCGTCAGACAATTTAGTCTGGCGATTTCTCTACTCTCTCTATCTCAGTCCCTCTCTGTCTTCTGCTTTTGTGTATTGTAAACACGACGGACAGGAAAAAAACCAACCATATTGCGTTACAGCCAGGGGGCGATTTCAACGCTCCACTTTCTTGTACCCACCCCTAGGAGTGTGTGTATCGCCAGTTCATTGGCTCTTTGTTAAAGGGCAAACTAGGATTACCGCTTTCAATCTTCCCATAGCGCGCTCTGTTGACCTTAGTACCCATAACTGTACCAAAAAAAAGCTATCGTTTCCGGGTGAAAATTAATTTAAAATTTATCTCCACTAAACACCCTATCAGTGAATCTGAATGAATGGAAAATCAAGTGAGTTTTAGGAGGTGGCGAACCCAAAATCATACATGCTGAATGGGAAAAGGAGAAATATATTTTGCTCCGGTGACAAAAGCGAATGATGGTATCGCTTGTGTGTACTTTTTGACAAACAGTTTGGAAGTTTAGCGGTCCTGATTGTATGCCCAAGGGAGAGAGAGGGAGTCAGAATGCCAGATGTTATCAAGCAGTCTCTTCAATTGTGTCTGTAAAAACGAAGACCATGGACAAGCAAGTCACATGTTACTTATAAGGGCTCGATTTGTTACGAATGAAGTGATTAAAAGCTATAATCGTTCAATTAGGAAATTTAGAATACAATACAAATCATCTTGAAGCAGTGGATGAACGCACCTGAAAGTCCTCCAAAAGTTAAACTAATGATAATCAACAAAAGTATGAAAAACTCTGATGTCTAACTACGCTGTAGAGCCTCAGTGCTTCCCTAAAGGCAGAAAGAGGCATGATACTTTCCCAGAAGATGCATCGTTGACGTGCAGCAGCGCTCGAGACTACTGGTATGGTCTGTGGGTTAGGTCACCCCGCGAAAGTAAAATGATGGAGCACCTATGTGGCCCGTTACCAAAACCAATGGTTAAACGAGCAATTAGCGCACTATTTAGACCATCTTCTTTTTTGATAGTCTTCTTTTGAGTTCCTCTTGGTCATTCTCCCCGCATCAGCCACCACAGCGCAATCGGTGGTATAGGAAAACTGTCCACGAGTCTACCGTGCAAGTCATAAAATTTTTACGCTACTGAGTAGATACTTGAACACATACTCATCGGGCCCTCTTGGAAATTTTACTGGACGCATAGGATTTGGATTCGAGGACAGGGCGAATGTACCAGTCATTAGACGCGTCCAACGCTAGGTGTAGGCACACTGGCTTACAAGCAGAACCAGGAATAGTTCCCCGGGGAATGAGTTTCAGTGCTGCCCAGGCTAACTATCCAAGTTCCATTCAAACAGCAAGAAAGTGGAGTAAGTAACAAGAGTTTACTTATATAACAGTGGACAGCTCCGTAACGACCTAATCCAGAGAACTCACGACTACTAAGGTATATGTCATTTTCAGCCCCTTTGTTCGGGACCGTTACCGATTCTCCCGTCCGCAGAGTGTGCTCTTCTTCTGTCAGGCCAAGGTTTATCACCCACCGGCAGAAACTAGAATAATTGTCCTTTAAGATGGGGTTCGGTTTCCGCTGCCACTAAAGCAGTGCTTAAAGACTTTCTCGAAAACTAAGGAAGGCATAATACTCGGACAGGAGGGCTTGAAGCTCCTAGCATGGCCCGGAGTCCAACCCACTTGGAGAAGATACAATGACAGAGCACCTAAGTGAGTCGAGAGTTAAAGAAACAGCCAACTTACAACAATGCTCTTGTTTTTATTCTTTCTGTTCTACTTTGAGTGAAATGTCGAACCTCATACTTTTTTGTTTTCGCGATTTCGCCTGATATGTCAAAATGGGATAGGTTTTCGGCCATACTTCATTTGTGAAGACAAAATTCAGGCAAACGAATTATGTTTCCATTCCTGTAAATATTTTACTAAGGCTTTTGTTTTCTTAATTAAAAACACGAGTAGTAGAAGTTGTATTTGTTGTGAGGTTAAAGAGGGTTAATTAGCTTCCCAAAAGTCGTGACATGCATGTGGATCTCTAATCATCTGGATCCATATAGAATGAACGATAACACGGGAATTTCAAAGCCTATTCGTGGACTGGTAAGTAATTTACTTCAATCTCTACTGATCTCTTAAAACTGTTCACTTGGGAAAACACCCAAAGAGCTTCCCAATCAAGGAAATGGGAGTCTAGACTATTAATTTCAGCGCTGGTGCAGTAATTGCGATAGCTGATGATATGGCCTGAATTATCAAAATGAATCTATGCAAAAAATGTCTGTGTGTTTGCATGCTCGCGTTATGTTGCTATCGAATAGCCATCTGCTAGCCCATGGACGGACGGCCGGACGCATCCCTAGGTGTCGGCCGTTGCATTTTGGAGACTCCTATCACAAACTCGATTTAAGTCCTCCTATTATGATCTCCCCTTTGATATGGATGTACGGACAGCTATAGAATACAGGTGACGAGGGCTGACAGTGCAGCTGTCACTTGTGGAATGGAATTAGGCCTCATGGTGACATGTAGAATGCAAACATCATGCCTGTCAGGTATACAAATGTTGGATTACCATGGTGGCAAATGAGGTTACAGTGAACCAGTTCAAATCTCATTCAAAAAAAATAAATTTGACAATTATTGGACTACGAAATTGCTTCAAGTGTTCCATGATTTAAAGCAATTAATGCATCGAGACTAGTTGTCATGTCCCGGTATAGATGACACTTCACATTATTAGTGATGCTGTAGTTAAATAGTAAAGTTGGGACCTGACACCCACGCGAGGTTACTGGTGCACGAATGAGTACTCAATTCGAGGGTAAATATCTCCGATTCACCATGACACTGAAGGATTTGTTGCTATCAATGTATTCCGTGGGTTCAATTTAGCACGAACGGATCAAAGCGTCAAGCCTTGGCGAAGGAAGTGTCCGGTGAGGATCAAGTCTTTAGGCGAGTAATACTTCTAGAAGCTCCTCCCACTAGCTGACGGATGAAATTTTTAAAGTATTCGCGCCATGTGGAAGGCCCGAACAGACTTAAAAGGTAGAAGAATGCTTAGCAATGTCTTTAAATTGTCGTTCTGCCCTGACTTGTTTCGTCTCGGCTGACCAGATAAGTGGAGGATCAACAAATGAGATGTTTGCCTGGTGGTGTTCTAACTCGAGGAAGGATAGCAGACTAATTGGTAGTAATTTGGGGCTTTTATCACACCAGGCCATTTTATTTATAAAACCGGGTCATCCACGTGATCGACCTAAAATGATATCGATGTGGGTGATGGTGGTAGTGGTGGTAGCGGATTGTCCCACTAGAGTAAGCGAATCTCCTATTATGTCAAATTAGGAACCCGATTTCTTTGTTATCAAACGTGCAAAAAGTAGCGCTAAAATGGCAGATGACAGGCCTGCCAGTTCAAATTTTGCCTAATCAAAGCGCTTCCTTTGATAAAGAGCATTTATCCACCTTGTAGAAGCAACTAGAGCGCCTTTTGTTCACTTACAGGCCTTCACTGGTGCTTTATGTAAGTCTAACTAACGATTAGGCGTCAAAACAGGCTTGTCAGTTGTTCGAACGCATTCCTCCGCTGATTTATAAGCAGAATTGGGACACATTACCGGCTAAAAGCTGTGTAGTTGGTCCTAAGACATAAGGAAATGATTCAAGGCTTAAAAAAACTCTACTGGAATCGCTTTCGTCACAGAATATGCTCCTTTCCGTAAAATTTTATGTATAGTCATTCGTGAAGGTGATGCTGCAGTCTTGAGCTAATGCAAGCCTGTCTATTTCAACCACCCTGTGCCCTAACACTGCACCAGTAGACTTTCATGGCCTAACTGGCTTATACTATTTCTCAAAGTAAGAAAAGTTCTTTTGATTATCACTTTAAACAGTAAATATTACCTAGGATAATGCACCACTGAATTACTGGTAAAAATTTGTTTAAGCTAACTACTAAATAACCTGAGCTAAATGGGAATTTTTGAGTGCCAAAAAGAAATTTTAGTGCTAGCTTTGGAGAATTGTAAGAAAGCATTCGAGCGTGAACTTCAGCAAAGTGACAGTGTCGCAAGGGAAAACACGAAAACAGCCCACCTCATTGTAAAGTAATGAAGTTACAATTTGGACGGGCAAATCGATGCACCCTAGAAACTACTTAAATCGCATTTCATGAGGCTGTTATACAATTTTGCAGTTTTGAAGCACTTCAAAAATTTGCGTGAACTGCTGTAAGTGTCACCTCATGTGATTGTCTCAAGCCTACTGGTGTCGTGATAGAACCGTCCTGAGGATGATAATAAATTTTACAGCACAAAGGGAAGCAAAATACCGCATTTAAAATTGCTGCTATTACTGTACTCTCATTTGAGCGTCGAAATGTCCATCACTTGTGCCATCAAGTCATCATAAATTCGCAGCGTTATCATGCCCATCCAAAATGATTATGCCATTAGGCATTTTATCAAGCTTTTGTGCTTCATAAGCTAACCTCTTTTTAAAAGCGCATGAGAATAGAAATGAAATATGGATATGCAACTAGGGCAACTTAAGCACTGGGAGGACCAACTTTTTCCAAGTCAACCGTAAAGAAAAGAAGTTGTTAATAAATAATGCTACAAAATTTCTGTCCAAACTGACAATTCCAAGTGTCTAAAAATGACCAATGGAGAAGGTGGATATGTGCGCATAAGAAAAGGATATTAGAACTCCTGGGTAAGGACATGGAAAAAAGCATAAAATTCAGTTTCCAAATTTTGTGTTCCATAAATGTGTATTGCCTCGTTCCTGTTGAGTATTAAAAAACAAGTGCGAACGGAGACTATTAACGCCCGTACCAGATCCAACTTCCTCCTTGTTAATTCAAAAGCCCCACCAAGATTTCATTTAAAGTTGACTCAACCTTATTTTATGCCACCACACAACAGGAATTCCGCTGGCTTTATACAACTCCAGGAGCATGAAGCATTGGTAGCACCCACTAGCATGGATGCACAATTAGGAACGACAACAAGGTAAGACGAAAATAGATGATTTCAGCACACGTCTCAACAACCCTTGGTGGTTCTGTGTGCTCTACGGTAGATCGTTCTGATTCCTGCCACACATCTCAAACTCGACACTCAGGTAATAAGAACCAGCAGCAAGACATGCTCCACAACTCATTTAAGCATTCAAATGTCACCTAGCAGTTTGTTTTGCAACATTATTGAGTTCCAAGTTTGCTCCACGTGGTCGTTGCAACTGGTGCTACTGCATGCTGCAAGCTTGGGGGCGGTGAGTGCAACCCAACGCAACTATCCCAATTCGATTAAATTGAGAAGGACGGCCATTTTATGACTATGGAGGCACTGACACTGACATTGACACCTGCGAATTATGCCCTTATTGCTAATGCTGATATACGGTTGCATGACTAACGGTCGCCCCTAATTAAGCGACCTCACGAATTGGTTCTTGGCTTGCCGCAGTAGTCAATGCTATCCAGGCAGTTTCCGGGGCAGATCTCGTCGAGTTCAGGCGGCACACGGTTAAAGTGTGTGGAAGAAAGGGAGGCAGTGCTGTGGAACTACTTAATTGATTCGAGTTGAAGTGACATGCATCTGTTTGTAAGTGAGGAAGCAATGGCTTCGGACTTACATTGCACGGTCTTTGCTGTGTATGTACTGCATGCTTCCTGATTGTTTCCTTGTATTTCCTCCTATTCTAGTCTGTTTCCGCGAATCTGGCCTTTCCGGATCTGTCAAAGACACCGGGCGTGCATTTGAACAGTCAAAGGGTGAGTTGGCATGTTTCAAAGCAGAGGCACCCAACGCATGGGTTCCTGCACAAACCCACATACACACACACACACTCGCACACGTAAATATGCTTAGAAGTTGGGAAATGATTGTGACGATGAATGGAAGTATCGACCCAGTCTTCTCTCGATCAACATCGGACGGGTGCGAGACATGTGTATTCTCACTTGTACTGTTCTGTTGTTGATATTGTGTGATTGATGCCAATTCTTTTCATTGCTGGCATACTGGTCTATTGCATGCATTTCATGCAGTTGTAGCAATCGTTGAGGCTGTCAGCTTGTGGTCGTACCTTGATCTACTGATCAAATTGAGTGTACTTGAAGTGATACGATGTCTGCGAATGTGTTGACCGTGTTGTGACGTCGGCATTGCACTGTGGGTGGTGGAATGGAGTTGGTGACACCGAAATGCTGTAGACGATGTCTTGGAGTGCTTGCAGAATGGAGTGCGTGTACGTGTGCAGTTGCTGCCTAAACGACACTCATTGGCATCGTTGGGTCTCCTCAACCCATGAATTGTCATGGTTGTCTGTTGTACTACAGTGGTGTGCAAATGAGATTGTTGTTGCAGACGCCCCAAACCTTGTGATGTGTGTGGAGGTCCGGTTTGAAACTGTTGACCTTATGCAAATCGCAGTAATGTGTCGGGGTGGGGGGTAAGTGGGTGTGTGGGGTGAGGTGAGGTGGGGTGGGAGGTTAGTCCCACTGACTGCACTACACTATGCTATGCTGTACTGCAGAACTGCACAGTACAGTGTAGTACACTGAGATAGGCGCACTACTACTGTCAACAGTATGTCTGATTAAAGTGGGGTCAGTTTTGCTCTTCCACAGTGTCCTTTGACTAGGTGGAGGAATGGTGGGTGAGTGGTCGGATGACTGATGAGTGATTGATGAAGAATGTGTGAACGAGGTGAGTTAATGAATGGCATCTGGTTTGGCTGTATTGTAGATGAAGCTGCCTGCATCGCTGGGTCAGAAGAGGATTCGAGTGATTGAGAACTTCCTCTCGCATTTTCAAACGGGTGAGTGTGGTGGTTGTGGCCGCGACTTTGCTTCGTACTTCGCTTTCACACTGCCGGTACAATTAAAACGCCAGAGTAGTGGTCGTAGTGATAACGGTGGCATCATGAGTAGCAGTACGGCAATAGAGAGGGCGAAATAAAGGCAGAAGAGGGGACGAGTTTTGTAGCATTACCTTCAATTAGTCGTTAACTCTCCTGAGGGAGGAAATGCCTGTCTCCTCACGGTCAAGTGAGCAGTTCAAAAAGTGGAGGAATGAACAGACGGATGGACAAGTACAGAGAAAAAGGACTCAGCGCATTTCGGTTGAATGCTCCGCACGCACTTTTTTCGTGCTGTTTTTCCACATCAAAGTAAATGCTTTTTGAGCACCTTAACTAGACTTTTAAATTATTTTTCCACTGTCCTTTATCTCTTCACCCTATTCGTGCTTTTGCAGCCAAACCTTTACTTTCAAAATGTTTTTTGCTCCATAAAATCGTGATTCATTAGATGGAATGCTTTCCTTCCCCAAGTGTGTTCCCAAATTGTTGAAATGATTAATTGTTGCATTGATAGTATTTGTGAGGTTCCCATTTTATCAACCACAAACAAGTTAAGGTTTAAAAAAATCTCTAAACAGGCTTAATCTATGCATTCTCGGGCCATCCAGTTGCATGTTCACTTTTGTTTGCACGATCTTAAGGTTCGAATAAATCAGTGAGATTTTTTGCAAAGACACTTTGATATCCGTACCTGGTGAAATATAGTCACGCGAATGTGCTCTATATATATTCTGTTTAATTTTTCATCAGTCTCCCACATATTAGCCTTCCCTCCGCCTTTGCTAGTGCATTTTGTCTTGCTGTTCCAGCTGTAGAAGGTCGTCATAAACTGGTTCTGCAGATGTGAGAACACTGCAGATGTAATTTGGCTCCACGCTTAGTGTTGCCTTGCCCACCCATTTTGTCTCTTTCAAAAGTGGCCAATTCTAAATGCCGTGAGCAGTGAGAAAAGGGGAAGCAGTCTCACAGAGTCGGTAGTTTGATAACAGTTATTGTGTTTGGATTAATACGGGCTCCAATGCGTTCAATTCTGTGAGGCTCTGTGTATCTTAGGAAAAGTACGTCCAAAATATTTCATACTGTCACGGCTTTTTACACAACGCTCTCTAATCCGTTAGCCGCTTAAAACTTGGTTTTGATAAAGGGGTCATCCAGCTCTTCTGTACGCTGACAGCGCATATTTTGCTCGAGTATCACGTCCTCTTTCGTCTTCAATGATTTCTCGGTGCTGCATTGGTGACGGTGGAAAGCGAAACCCATCTCAAAGGATGACTACCTTGATTTGCATCGGTGGTAAACCTTAGTCTGAAGGAAGAAGTATACATGCTGTGGATGCGATAATCTACGAAGGCTCAAAACAGAAGGTCTGGAAATAGCGTTCGCCTTCTAGATTCCCCAGAAATGCTATCAACACCCGAAACGGCACTAGCCGTGAACTATCTAAAATAGTTCGTTACAGGGCCATTTATCATGCATGTATGAAGGCGTCAATTACTTGAACTTCTCCATTAGCTGATTGGGACCCGGATGGAGATGGCTAGGTAGCCCTGAAGTGAGAACAAAGTGACAAACAAGAATAGAAACGAAACACTGTTTCCAAGGGACCATGTTAAATCCCGTCCTTTGTTATGTGGCTCTGCTTTTGGATTAATGGTTTAACGACTAGTGATGGACGCGCGTGATGGTCAACAATTTTTCGCGCCCCTTAATTTAGTTCCAATACGGGATGAAACTCCAGATTCGGTAGAACCACCAAGAGGGATCAGCGAATTTGCCACCATGTACCTCTTTGGTTCTATGAAAATTCGATGACTGACGCGGTCGACTCGTGGGTGCTTCCTTTACTTTCCTTTATGACAAAAAAGAGCGCCTCGGATGAAGCTCAAAAGCGGGATAGATCGCTTTCTTTGACTCTTAGTTTTGGTGATGAGTCGCTTAGAGGCTCCGATGCGGTACCCCCACCTGGCAGCCTGGCCTTCAAGCAGTGCCAGATGCCTCAATCCCTTCCGTATGTCGGCAATATATACGTATTTTGTCTTCCCTTGTGCAAGAAATGAACTATTTTGAAGATTTAAGCAAGTACCATCCGATGGGTCAGTGTTGAATTAAAAGAAGTAAAATATTATTCCAGTTGCAGAGGCATTACTGTAGATAATTAAACCGGCTTCTACTTTGTAAAGTTAGTGAAAAGTAAACCTCAAAGCTTGTCAATGGTATGCTTGAGCACTTTCAAACGCGGAGTTAAATCCGCCCTACGGGTCCGGGTATCGGTTCCTTGAACGTAGTAAAATGCCAAGGAGGACTAATTCTTTTTCAAAATTGGTGGACCTATGAAATCACGGAAAGCCTTTCAGTGGATGTACTTTACTCAGAGAAACTCAAAGTCCCTGGGTGGAGGTGTTTCCAATCAACAGTGTCCAATTTTTTAGCTAAAGGGGACATTTTGGTCCATAGCCAATCGTCCTGTGTCCAATAACGGACAAAAACGACCGCTTGGAGGGGGACAATACACCAATCCACACGCCATAAAGTGTGCCACTCACTCCGTGTTGCTTAGGTTGCCCACTTTTTGAGAAAATGTTGTGACAATGAAAAGGGCGCGTCAGTCACTGTGCAATTTCATCGCATGTGCAATGACAATTGACTACTTATGTGTCCAAAGAGAAGGAAGAATAAGCGCTAAGCCTGACATTTAACTTCACAATGCCAGAGCCTGAGGCGTTGTCAATGGTTTGCATCTTGCTCTCTCGTGTACTACCAGACTCTGTGCCGACAAGTGGAGAGCGCGTTTTCGTTCCTTTTTGTTCCCGAATGAATTACTAGCTGAATTCGCAATTACAATAATTTAATATGAGAGAGATTCGTTCATTTTTGCACTAATCAAAAATGTCAAATTTCCTACTATTTTTGGAAGTTTGCCTACCTATGACCTGAGTATATTGATGCGACTGCTAATAGCGCACTTATCTTTTTCTCTACTCGTTAGATTAAAACCATGGGAAAACAAGCTGACACTTGACAAACGCAGCAATGAGAAAACTGGTAATATTTGTTTTTCTCTCATCGACTCGAAATTTTAACTGCCAAGCTAATGAAGCTCAACTATTACAATTACTGAGTGTCTCCCGTGGGTTTACATTTTGTTGTGGCAACGGTGTAAATCGCTACCAACCAAAAACTTTCTATAAGTTCGCTGTAGAATAAGGCTGGGCACTAAATTTAATCTTATCAGGTCACTTTTTTAAGCCGATCAGGAAAAATGCGGATTATTTAGTAATCCCTGTTAAAACCGAGTGAATTTGAGAGCTGGTAAACGTTTTTCCAGCTGTTTTTTTTGTCATTTTCGCTAAAAGTACTCGAGAAATCCTCCTCTATGAACACAATATGAGTGAAATCGACCTGCGGAGAAGTGTGTTTATAGGAACTTAAGTGCTTTTGGCCTCATCTTGAACTAAAAACAAGCGTGATTGTGTAAATGGCATTAACGAAAGCTAATTATCATTTTTGAGCACTTAGGGTACCGCGTTTACAAATGTGATTTAGTTCATAAAATTTGCAAATGGTCGGCAAAAAATCTCTGAGGCTGACCTCAAAAGTTAGTTTGAAATGCCTACCAATCACTTCAGTCTTTGCGTCACGCTACTAATTCGATTCCAGCACCCAGTAGTCCATTTATCAAATGCTCAGAAGTTGGTATCTCAAGTTTTCTACAGAAAATACTTAAGACGTAAATGACATTTACCTCCTACGAACATTTCCTATCCTCAAAGTCATGGTTAATGTACTTACTTGCTTTTTTCTTGTGTTTGATGAAACAAATGGGCGAATTTTATGGCGACTCGAGTAGCAAATCATCTTGCCGATTCCCACTTTCATTAAATTTCTCTTTTTCCACACCAAATAAGGTTGACAGGGCAAACAGCAACATTAATGCGTTTCTGTCAAGGCTCACATATATTGCTGAATAAATGTAAGTAGATTTCCCTGGGGACCACTTAAACGGCGCTAAGGTCAGAAGAACCAATCACGACTTCCCAATTTTGCCTTTTTGGTAGACGAGAAAATGAGCAATTTTACATTTTATTTTCGCATCAGAAGTTATCGAATTCTGTTCGATCCTACGGCGTAAGTTTTTTGAAATGCGTAAAGGGCTTCAGTTGTTGGCTTAACCAATGCAGCAATGTAGCCATCTCGAAATCCTGATCAATGCTGGTTCAAGAGGTCATCCCTGTTAATGACCCACGTAAGAGGCCTGGACTGAGGTTGAGGCAATTGTTTTTGTGCCTGGCTTTTGCGATCATTTGAGGCTAATGGATGCAACTGCCTTCCAAATGTCTAATGCACTTCTTAGATAAAATGAAGATCTAGTGATTTTTCCTTACAACGACAATTGGAGGAAGGAAATGACACTTGATCTTGATTTGTCTCATCAAGTGGGACCTCTCGCGAAGGGTGGCAGCGCGTCAAGTGGTATTATTTCCATAATTTCTCTCTTTTTAGGAACAAGCTCCACTCCATATTGCCATATTGGTTGGGAAGGATTATCGCGGATTAGGTTTATTGGGCTACTTTTTAATTCTTTAAGCAACAGGAGTTTAAAGTTGACATGAAAAACTTGCAAATCTCATAACCAACTCCTCCAGATCACTCAGTCTCTTTGGGAATGAGGTTCCTGCATGCGTGACAGGACGTACCCAACGTGACCCATTCATCGAATAAGAAATTGTTCATCGTACGTGTAAATGGATCTAACGCGAATCATCTCGATAGCATCGAGACTTCAAACAAGGTGCTCAGCATTCAAATTGGGTTCGCTGTTGTGAGAACCTGATTTTTTTATTATAAGGAAACCTGCTGGAGGGCATTATTCAGCCGGGTTGATGTCACTGCAAATGGCGTGGGCTGATCTTGACCTGCGGCAGCTGGAGTCGTAGGTGATTCCCTTCTGCTACCCTGGTAACCACTGTGATAACCAAGGAAGTGGACTCATAAGGTACTGTGATATGCCAACGGCCCACCTAGAGGCCCCGCCAATGCATCTTCACCATGCCATTAACCACCCAGTCCTTCTCCACATCAACAATAAATACTTTGACAAAGGGTTATTTCTCATCTCGTCTGCAGAGAAGTCCCGAAGCACTGCCTTGAAAGCAGTGAAAAAAAAAACATCTATTCTAATTTCTACCGTTTGCTGATAAACCTTTGTGAAGCAGGAATACACAGGCTACGAATGGAGGATCAGAGGTGGCGTCCACCCCCAGCAACTGCAGCAATCGTGTTCCACAGAAAGGCCATCACCAATGGAAGCGACACCAACTGTAGACCAACTGAAAAAGCTATTTCGCAGCTACCTACCAATTATGTAAGCATGTGACATCCCCTTTACCCCCTTAATGGCTGTATGAAGCCCAGACAGATTTGTCTCGCCAGCATTGAAGTAAGCACAAAATCCAAAGGTGGAATAAACGCAAAACCCCACCTTCCCTTTGTTACATGACTGCCCCATAGCCAGTGTTTCTCGGACTAACCATAGGCATGCGTGATGGACAGCGCACTCCCACGTCCTCCCAATACAGATCCCATGGAGAACGAAGCTCCAGATGGATCCAGTTACCCAGCAGTAAAGTGTCTTCTCAGATGTACGGGAAGAGCCGATGATTGGCGTAGTCGGTTCGGAGATGGCCTGGTGACGAGCCACCAAGGTCCTCTGTCACAGCATCTCCGCCGCAAAACCTGGCCCTTAGGCCATGCCAGCAATTCCAATCCCTTCTATGTGTCGACAATACATATTCAGCCCGAGTATTCTGCCTTCCCACGTCTTCAGGGTAGTCCCCGGAAGCTACGATACTCTAATCATTGTTAGCTTCCTAGCTTTGACAGTATATCTAATACAACATTTCCATCTCTCTGCCTACTCTTAACCTCAACGTATTTACCTATTTTAGTGACTAGGTTTTCTTCAAACTTGGAGTCAACTTCGAAGCGAGAAACTACTTACAAACTGCACAATCCAGCAGTGTGTACTGGGATACATTCTGAGGTCTATCTACATAGGATGCATGCAACTATTTTGTACTCACTATTGAAGTCGAACTAAGCCAAGTTGCATACCTCAAGTTTTCGATAGTAATGAAAGAAGTTGAGCGACTGAATACCCACTTCGTGAAGCAAGTTAGGTGCTCTGGTCATTCCAAAAGCCATAAATTCCACCGCCGCGATGTTTGATAAGCACGCTCGCCTTCAAGTCTGTTCATTCAGAGGGGTGGTTGACTTTGAAACTTGACTTTAAACCGATAAATGTTTGTGTCATCCCACTGAGAGTCAACGATTTCACCTTTCAGCCACTACGTTTAGACATCAAGTAATCTATGACCTCCTCCTCCACCATGCAGTGATAAAGTAGCTTTCCGAGATTTGAGTAAAAAATAAAACCGTCTTGAAAGATCCATGCAAGTACACGTCAACTTTTCTACCAAAACCTATTAATCATACACGGCAAGCATAGACAGTCGCCTCGTGACTTCCTCAAAACCAGTACTTACCAATAATATACTGCGATTTTAAATGCCCCCAACAGGCATTTAAATAAGGTCACATTGAGGGAAAGATGACCTTCATCGCATTTTATCATAGGAACGTGTTGTTTCAACTGGCACTGGCAATGAGAAGAACAAAATGTGATTATTTTCAGACCAGGAACGAGGGGCATTTTTTAATCATTTCCATCTCAACTAAGCTTTCTTAGATGCAATTTTGAACGATCAAGAAACATAACCGGCCAAAGAACCCACACCGTGTACCGGAAAGACCGAATTCAGACAAGGAAACTAGGCCATAGGCGTTAATTACAAGCCTTGAAGATTGTTCTATTGACATGATAGGGTAAATAGCAAGCTAAAATTGAAATTTAAGGCCAGAATAAATTTCAGTAATTTGGATACTGAAGGAGGCGCTGTTGTGTCAACTTTAAACAACATTAACTGTACAAGTAGTGTTGTGTCGAACTCCTCCACTAGTTGAACCCAGAAATGGCATCTCTCGTCGTTCAAGCTCTGCAGAACACATCTTGGTCAGCCGAATGAGTGAACTGGCCTAGGAATGCATGCTCTCAATCACCCATTTTGTGAGACTCAGAAGCGTTCAAAGCCTCCTCCTCAGCAAAAACTTATCCCGAAGACTTTCTACATTAGCCTCCTGTGGAACCTGACGTCCCCATTCGCGCAGTCATTATTCACACAGTCAGGGGATGCTGAGAAACGCCTTCCAGGCTTTCAAGTTTCATCAGTGCCAGATACATGAATGAGCGTCTCCTCTGCGAATGAGCGTCTCCTCTGCGATGGCACAGACCTAAAATTGGTAGATCCAAAGCATCTGGCTTTCAGGCATTGCTGCTTGTTTTGAAAATTGCACGCCCATCAACAAGGGTGGTACATTTAAAACAGAAATGAAATTTAATAGACCTCCGCTTTCGTTTCGGGAGGTACAGAGAAAAGTGCTTTTAACTTCAAAGTGTTCATCACTCGCTCAAACAGCCCCATCTTGTTTAAAAGCTCTCCACATCCGCATTTTCACGTCACGCCTATAAGTACACACCGTAAAATCCAATGAGATGCAAAACACGACTTCTAGAGCACGAGGTAGGAAGAGAGATATACGAACTCATTTTACAGAATAAAAAGACTGCTGACTTCTCACTCCAGCAGATGACCCTTGGTCTTCAGCTTCTTCATCACCCGACCTTGTTCCGTGGCAGCAGCACGTTTCCTTCGTTGTGAGGCCAGGGACGATGCCTGCGGCTGCTGACCACTGCCAAATGCGTAGGCAGGTGAAGCATCACCCAAAGGAGAAGAAGAAGCGGTGTGGGGTGAGGGCATGGGCGAGGGGACGGAAGGCGGAACTGTGGTCAAGCCCCCTGAACTGCCTGCGGCTGCAGCCAGAGAACCCGGGTGGCCAAAGGCATGACGCGGTGGGGCAGGACGCTTTGAATCAGCCGCCTTCAGAGCGGCTAATATGCTTGCATCGACACCAGGAGGTGGAGTGGGACCGGAGGTACCTGATTTGCCAGAAGTTGATGTCAGTTTGGCAAGACTTGATGGAATCTGTTGGAATCAATGAAGAAATCACATTGACACCCCACAGGCAGACAGTTGTTCTGTGTATCTAATTGCATGAGCTCTTCCAGCTCTCTAAAAGCTAGCGAAAGTCTTTTAGCGGGGATAGACGATCGCGGTATTATATCCATTTACATCTCACTGTGCAAATGAGGACAGCTTGCCTTACGAAGCAAAGGTCTCAGCCTCCCGCGACTTTGCCTCCACGGTGACTCTAGATAGCTTTGTTCATTATGCTAGTTTCTTGTTCCCTCTTCGTGCTGATAGTAAAGCTACTTCCAGATCCGTATATCTTAAAGCGCTTTAATGAACAAAGGTGTGACATCTCAGCAGACTTAGGTCGGATCCAATGCTTGGGAAGTTTAAAAAAGCCATATCATCATCAAAAAATTATCCTTTTTCATAAGAGAGTGGAGAGGAAGGGCAATAGAGAGTACATCGGGTAGCAAAATTAAAAATTTACACTAATTGAAGGCGAAAGAGTAGACAGACCACCCATGCGATTTTAACGCGGGCAACACTTGCCTCCTAGGTGGGAATTTTAACCGCCCTTTCAAAGCACAATTACAAAGTACAAAAGAGGCAATTGACACTACCGCAATTAAAATTATTTATCCAACACGACACCTCTTTTCAATGGAGTCGCTCTCCTCTTCACTAGAATTGAAAATGAGTTAAGAGGATGCAATAATGGTCCCCTCGAAACAATTGTCCAACCAAATAGTACCGCATGGTGACTTAGCTTGAAAAAAAGGAGGGATGGAATTAAAAAGAGGCGCCAGTTTTGCTTTCCGAGAATGGGAAAGTACAAATCGTAGCATGGGATAAGCAGGCCTGAAAAGAACCGGAAGTTGTGTTAAGAAGGTGTTTCATTTTTCGTGCCTTAGTAAACAGGAAACACTCTCGGAGGATGCTTAGGTTTGATCTAAAAAAAATATTTCCGTTCCCTTAGTGAAGACCTGTAAAATCGAACAAGTAACTAATGGCTTTGTTGATAAAGATGAAACCAATCAAGTGAAACGACTAGTCGAAATATCGTCTCCTAAAGTGAATTTTTTGTCCCAAAAAATGGTTCAGAAATAAAGTTGAAAGTTGGCGATTGCTGACGACTTCCAACTCTAGACTAAGTGTATCCATGGCATGGATAGGAAAAAGAAAGGTTGAAGAAATTCAGGATCAATGATGATTAAATGATTTGAGGCTGATTAAAAATAGGGGTTAACACAACCGTGGCTTCCCAGTCGCCGAGTCAGGAATCTCGCGGTGTAATTGAAGAGAGAATCTCACCACCTAAAGCTTTTCAAAGTGACCAAAAACCTGTATCAGTAAATTACTCCTAGTTTAAACGATGATAACTTTACAGTAAATGCTTCTCATTCCTCTTGTCAAAGCAGTCATCATTTCTGCTCGTCAAACCATCGGGTAGATGAGATGGAAGCGCCACAAATCATCGTAAGCAGGCACAATGAAAATCTTGATACCCAAGCCGCCGTCTCTCGCCCCCAAAAAAAGATCACACCTCACCTCCGTTCTCAATTTTTTACGTGATCTTGATTGTTACTTTTTTCCCAACTCAAAATAGAATCCGTTGATATTTCCTTACAAGCGATAATCTATTTTCTTAATCATGCCAGGAATTTTTGCAAAAGGTGAAACACGACGGGCAGAGAACAGGCCACCCATGCATGAAGACCAAAGAGAGGATGGGACATAAATTTTTCGTTTTGAAAGAGAAGGTAGGTGTAGGTGTCCTCATGAATTAGACCAATATCACCCATCTATGGACAGATTATAACCTGCACTCATGGCCTTGCAGATCTGGGTGCTATTAATAAATAGAGAAAACTCGAGACACCCCAAACTACTCAAGCGAATCCGCTAACGGATAATCTCCCTGTTCGATTACTTAACCAATCGAAACAACGGAGAACTCTAAAATGCTAATGGATTGTGACTTCAAAGAAGACTCTACTTTCAGCCGGGCATAAACCGAAGGGAACGCCTCTCCGAACAAATTTCCAACAGCCATGCAATCAGACTGAGTCTATTAAGGTAAGCACAATTTCGGGTAAATAAAAGGATGAAATAATGTGATGCTGCCTCTACTATGCTTGTTATGCTTCATCCAAATTTTCGGCAGATTTAGTCAAAATCAAACACAAGAAAAAAGCATTCACACACATTTAGCCGTTGCCTTTTCCGTTAAATTTGCAAGCGTGGTAGCTTAAAATAGAGCACGATTGGAGTAAATTCACACTTGGGATGAAAAGAGAACACAACGAAAATGCACCAATCCACCGCAAATTGAACTAATGTAGCTTCAAAGTCAATTTGTTTCCAACAGAGCAGACACTCGTCTACATGACTCCATCTTGAAGGCAAGCATAGTTTAAAAGAAGGGAAGCGTATCCTCCGACTACCAGATAAGAACTGAGTAGCGCATAAATAAGCATTTGTTGCTGTGACCACCATGCTTAAATCAATTGTCCAGGGCAACATTTATTTATTCTTATTCCCCTTCAGGCGTATAAGGAGTCAACTACCATCGGATATCCTTTGACACTGGACACTGACTCGCCCGCATCTCCCTTTGTCACAAAATCTTCCCAAAAAAAGCGGGCATTATAAGCAACACAGAGGCAGTTGGACATTCTATTGTGTGTGGATTATTGTTTTGCACCAAGTGGTCGGTTTTGTCCGTTATCGCACATAGGACGATTGGCGATGGATCAAACCAGGACCGATCTGAAACCTGAGGAGAAAAAAATTCGACCATCCTCCTTCCATCGCCTCAAAACTAAAAACTAAATATTCTATTATTGGATAAAACACGCATAACAGCACATCAACAACAAAATTGCCGATGCTAGTTCTTATTATGGGTGGACGCTTGGTCCGGTTAATAAGGAATTAACACTCTCTTACAGTTCGGTTTGTTGACAACGTTTCAGTTTTTCCTGGAGCTTTACCTTTAGAAGAAAAACTTTCATATAGGTCCATAAAAGACACCTAGCCTACAGGCCAGATTCTGAGGGGTGTTTTTTCCGATGTCTGGTTACGTCTTTTAAGGCAAACAGTCCAGAAAAAGTGATCAGTGCAAATAACAGCCTAGTGCTTGGAAAGCTTGACGCTATTTGCCGTCAGACTACACTAGGCGGGCCATTTTAGAATTGGATAGGCGATTGAAGAAATTGATAGTGCTGCTACTACCCTCCCAGCTTTCTTCAAACACTCATATTTCTTGCACAACTATTTCACCGAGGCCTTTAACAAACGGGGCAATAGGACAAAAAGTACTGCCAAACAAAAGCGAAGAGTAGGAGGAGGTGGCTAATGTGTTTAAAACTAATTAAAAATTAAACAGAATATGTTTGACATTTACGTGACTGTGTTTTGTCCGGTATAAACACTCAAGCCCCTTCTAAAAGTCAAACTTGTATCGGGTCTGCTCGAAATCGCCCCTTCATTCATAGCAGTGGTTAATAAGGCCAGATCTCATAGGTTTCATCCGTATGAATTGATCGCTCCCTAACATCACTCAAGGTATATCTGATCGTCGGAACCGTGATCTTTGAAACAACAAGTCATCTGCACACCGTTCACGTCAGTGGCCAGCTTAGTGAAGACGAAAGCTAGTTTTGAGTTTAACCGGGACAAGTATTTACTAAAACCCTTTCCAATCAATCCATCCTCGTCAAGCATTACAAAAAATGATGAACACGACTTCAGATTATGAAATCAACAGCTCCTAATCAAGTTAGGCAAAGGGAGAAATGAAAACATACGTCTTACCATTCCGCGTAATCCAGTTGTCTAAATTCCCGCCTCAAAAGTAAATAAAAATTCTCCATGTGGAAACTTTATAGACCAAAAGCAGCAGCGACTTTAACGAAACAAGGAATGGTTTTGTAGAAATGCTGCACCTTTATTACTGCTTCCTTCTAGGCTACTAACTTACTAATACATTTAAATGGAAGAAGACCAAGAAGGATGCAATCTGCATCATCCCCTTCCCGACCCAGCGCATCTGTCTTCCATGATAAATGCCGCACTACGGCTTCAAAACGACGGTAATTCACTCATTCGAAGTGCTTTAAAATTGGAAAAACGAACTACCGTTTAATTCACATTTCCTTTTTGAGTGATGCATTTAAAAATAGCCCCGTTAAATGGAAATAATGTCCTCCAAGAAAAGTGAGGGCCATAGCGAACTCCAATACCCATTCACCACCCACAGACGAGTGTTGATAAGGTGGAGGACGGACGAAAATGAAATGGAACAGACGAACAAGGAAATGTAGGCAATCTACCATTTGTGAATTAATTTGCCCTTGCCTTAGCCGGGTCCCTTGGTTGGTACCCTATTCAAAACATCGGCGGTGAATCAATTTGGTATTGGGAGTTTCCGTCCCTTCCCTGAACAAATTTATCCAAATAGTTCCCAGAGATAGAAATCTCACCTTATTGGGTTTGCAAATGTCTCTTTTGATCCTTTAACCAAAAGGTTGTGTCATGTAAAAAAGCCACGGGATCAAAGTTACCATCCAAAAAGTCGCAATTCCCCATTCGTAAAGTCGGACGATGGCATTGTTGGAGGATATGACTGCTCCTTGCAAAAAACAAACCCATGCCAAGATGGGAAAGCCACGTAAAAAGGCCCACACATAGAAATGGCTGATTCCTTGAAAATTTTTCAGTTTCTCAACGCTTGCAAATTACGCAGACCATAGAATTACACATCGACTGCCTCTAAGAATGGCACTATATTTAGAGGTGTCCCTTGAGGCGACCAAAAGTTTAGCAGAAAAGCCCAGACCACATACTCGAGATAGGGAGGCATGGATCACAAAAGCTATGAAGTCAACTCACACATCCACAACTGCAACCTTTATTAGGAGCCCCAAATATAACCAGCTGCGCTCGTAACCACCACGAAAAGAATTAAAGACTACCCAAGTTTCTCAAAAGGTGGTTAGCCGAGAAACTTATTGAGTTGTTCAAAATTTCCTCTATTTAAAGGTCAAGAGTGCTCATAAAGATAAAGGCTAGAAATCATATTAACAACTGACTTGACACATTCCTTCCCCGATGTATGATGGACGAATACCACCTAATCATGTTCCAAAAGGATTTGCACAAGAGCAAGGTTGAGAGAAGTGGAAGGCGAGAAATACGTACCCTCTCAGCGGCAAATAGTTCCATGCGGGCCCTGGCGGCATGGAGTTCGTAGTCGCATTGCAGGAGAGCGCCTCGTAGATCATAGAGTAAGAGGATATTACTGCGCAGCCGATTGTACGCTTCCACGATTTCTTTGGTCGCCGGAGGGCTAGGATCTGTATACAAATGGGGAAGTGACACAAGGTGAAATCTACATGGATTCCCATCTCGGCTTCCCAATGGCCCTAGATAGAGTGATTTGGTGCGCCTCATACCCCCATACCTTCAAAGACGTCCATTTAACAACATCTTCTACTACATACGTTGTATTACCGTCTCTCGGTCATTCTCAAATAGGCTGATAGGTAGAAAGCGCCCATTACCTCTGGCACTTCGATTCAGCCATCTGTTTGACAAAGCCAGAGCCTCGTGTAACAGCCCTTCTTTGCCCCAACCTCAGGTCAATTCGTAACTATGGTTTACTTGTTTACTAATTTGTCGACTGGTAGCAGCAAAGCGACATTATAATTCCGAACCCAAAAGGAAAAAAAACAAGTAGAAAACCACATTTGCGCATTGGTCTTAACGCACTGTTAAAAAACCCTATCAATAAGCGAACCTCTCCAGACCCCGCGACTCGCGCGCACTTCAGTGCGAACATAAATTCTGTTATTCCCACCCATAACAATACCCCAAAAATGACTGTTTAAAAGTACACATTCAATTAGATCATTATGGCATCGAGGATGCAACAAAAAAGGTACTAATAACTCCGTAACGGTCCTGATTTCCTATCTCGTGTCAGTGTAACAAATTCATAATGTCCTTCTGCAACTTTAACAATGAGACAAGATGCAAGTGGCAGATGCGTGATTTGTTATTCAAATGCTAAACAGTTATATGCGAGACGTATTCATGTTATACTACTTCACCAGGCGGATGTAGTCAAAATCTCTTGAAATTCACGGTTATAACCCAGACCTTAAAATCTCACTCTAAACTGAGCTGTTTGGACACTTTTCAAAAAAATTGAAGGAATTTTGTGCAATTTTACAGGGAAAATTACCAATAAGTTGGAAGAAAGCTCAGGAAATTAAATGTGTGAGGCAGAATAAAATCAGCCGATTTCAAAGAGTACCAAAAGATTTCGAAAAGTTCTTTCCTGTGAAATCACTAGAAAGACAACACAATCACCATGACAAGAGAAGGCAAAGGCGCGCACAAGACACTCAGTCGAGACCCAATAACTTGAGACAGTAGTAATGCACTCTTCCTCTCTATTGGCCTGTCCGTCCGTTCATTCACCTATGAGCTACTCACTTGACCGTGAGGAGACAGGCAGTTCCCTTCCCATGAGAGTTCACGGCCAACTAAAGATGGCGGTGCAAAATGCGTCCCCTTTCGTACCCTAGCTCCGTCACTCCTATTCCTCTAGCACTGCTTCTACTACCATGGACCTAAAAGTCGATAGAGCTGCCACTATTACTACTCCTGATACCACTACCATCGCTTCTGCCACCAGCGCGAATAATGCTACTGGTATTTCGGCCGTACCAGCAGTGTGAAAGCGAAGTACGAAGCAAAGTCGCGGCCACAACCACCACACTCACCCGTTTGAAAATGCGAGAGGAAGTTCTCAATCACTCGAATCCTCTTCTGACCCAGCGATGCAGGCAGCTTCATCTACAATACAGCCAAACCAGATGCCATTCATTAACTCACCTCGTTCACACATTCTTCATCAATCACTCATCAGTCATCCGACCACTCACCCACCATTCCTCCACCTAGTCAAAGGACACTGTGGAAGAGCAAAACTGACCCCACTTTAATCAGACATACTGTTGACAGTAGTAGTGCGCCTATCTCAGTGTACTACACTGTACTGTGCAGTTCTGCAGTACAGCATAGCATAGTGTAGTGCAGTCAGTGGGACTAACCTCCCACCCCACCTCACCTCACCCCACACACCCACTTACCCCCCACCCCGACACATTACTGCGATTTGCATAAGGTCAACAGTTTCAAACCGGACCTCCACACACATCACAAGGTTTGGGGCGTCTGCAACAGCAATCTCATTTGCACACCACTGTAGTACAACAGACAACCATGACAATTCATGGGTTGAGGAGACCCAACGATACCAATGAGTGTCGTTTAGGCAGCAACTGCACACGTACACGCACTCCATTCTGCAAGCACTCCAAGACATCGTCTACAGCATTTCGGTGTCACCAACTCCATTCCACCACCCACAGTGCAATGCCGACGTCACAACACGGTCAACACATTCGCAGACATCGTATCACTTCAAGTACACTCAATTTGATCAGTAGATCAAGGTACGACCACAAGTTGACAGCCTCAACGATTGCTACAACTGCATGAAATGCATGCAATAGACCAGTATGTCAGCAATGAAAAGAATTGGCATCAATCACACAATATCAACAACAGAACAGTACAAGTGAGAGTACACATGTCTCGCACCCGTCCGATGTTGATCGAGAGAAGACTGGGTCGATACTTCCATTCATCGTCACAATCATTTCCCAACTTCTAAGCATATTTACGTGTGCGAGTGTGTGTGTGTGTATGTGGGTTTGTGCAGGAACCCATGCGTTGGGTGCCTCTGCTTTGAAACATGCCAACTCACCCTTTGACTGTTCAAATGCACGCCCGGTGTCTTTGACAGATCCGGAAAGGCCAGATTCGCGGAAACAGACTAGAATAGGAGGAAATACAAGGAAACAATCAGGAAGCATGCAGTACATACACAGCAAAGACCGTGCAATGTAAGTCCAAAGCCATTGCTTCCTCACTTACAAACAGATGCATGTCACTTCAACTCGAATCAATTAAGTAGTTCCACAGCACTGCCTCCCTTTCTTCCACACACTTTAACCGTGTGCCGCCTGAACTCGACGAGATCTGTCCCCGAAACTGCCTGGATAGCATTGACTACTGCGGCAAGCCAAGAACCAATTCGTGAGGTCGCTTAATTAGGGGCGACCGTTAGTCATGCAACCGTATATCAGCATTAGCAATAAGGGCATAATTCGCAGGTGTCAATGTCAGTGTCAGTGCCTCCATAGTCATAAAATGGCCGTCCTTCTCAATTTAATCGAATTGGGATAGTTGCGTTGGGTTGCACTCACCGCCCCCAAGCTTGCAGCATGCAGTAGCACCAGTTGCAACGACCACGTGGAGCAAATTGGAACTCAATAATGTTGCAAAACAAACTGCTAGGTGACATTTGAATGCTTAAATGAGTTGTGGAGCATGTCTTGCTGCTGGTTCTTATTACCTGAGTGTCGAGTTTGAGATGTGTGGCAGGAATCAGAACGATCTACCGTAGAGCACACAGAACCACCAAGGGTTGTTGAGACGTGTGCTGAAATCATCTATTTTCGTCTTACCTTGTTGTTGTTCCTAGTAGTGGTACTGTTGTGTGGCATGATATAAGGGCAAATTAACTGCAAACGAAATCGTATCTATAAAATTTCTCCAGTTGTTAAAATGTTATGGGTAAATTCTGCAAAATTGAATGAAAATCTGAGCTATATTCGAGCATGAAACGTCCTCTGCAATATCCGGCAACTAACGAGCCAATGGCATCTTGCATCATAGCTCGGCAATGCGACTTAAGAACCTCAAATAAAGTATTAAAAGTGGGTCAGCATAGCAAAACAATATTTTTAAAGCACTTCAAAATTTCAAGGAAATCAAGATTATTCTGCCATTAGGGCTCTACTTTGAGCACCAATAGGAAAGCAACTTGGACTATGAGAATGTCATGGTATGAACAGGGCAGAGCCACTTTAACGCTACATAGAGAACGTATGTGGGCTGCTTATTATTCCCGTCTGATTAAAAGCGAAGAAACGGAGTCGGAGCTGAGCTAAGCCGTCCTAACAATGTAATTGGGAAGATCATACTGCAGCTCAGCAATGGTTTGCTTCGTCTCAAGCAGGTGGTGAGATCACCAATCAGTCAATCAATAATAGAGCGCACCCAAACCAATTACGATGTTATTTTGACATCTTAATGTTGAATGCTTTACACTTAAGGCGGACAATAAGGTCCGGTGAATGATGAAAAGCTGGCGAAATCGCTGTAAAGCGCTGTTTTGCCACTCCCAAGATGCGGCTAGACGCTTCGATCTAATGAATACGCTGCGCAACAGACAGAAAACTTGCAACTATAAACTCCGTAAAGTGAACAGTCCCTTTCACTTGATCAGAGTAGTCAAGTGTCAATTCGCAGGCGAATTCGAATTGTAAAATCAAAGTTCTTTATTACCATAGTTTTCACTCGGCCCTCAGATCGAGTCACCTACGTGTCTGGCTCATTATTGCCAGAATAAACGACTGGCACACCACCAATCAATGTGCCATGTATTCACTGGTCACCAAAGTTGCCTGTTACCGGTGGTGGCATATGTCATGGTAAAGAAAATTATGGACCCCGCCGTTTCAGGTCCGGTAAATAGTCAAAGTTGCCACCTATTCTGCGCTATACTTTGATCCCATTGCAACATATAGGGGTGTGGAACTCAACATACCAAAGTGGCTGCCATAGCCGACGAAGTGGCAGCAAGAGCAGTACTGAGAGAGCCACCAGCGCGACCTCCAAGGCCCTCCACTAAGCCTGTGACTCCCTGTGATCCCACAGTCGATTTTCGACGATCCACTTGTGTTGAGCTCCCGAAAATTCCCCCACCACCACCCAACGAATTTGCTCGCCGAGAGCCTGTTGAATCGTCGTGTGCGGTGTCGTTGAAGTCACGAGTGGCGGATTCGGCCTACAGAGCGTAGAAGATGTCAGACAATCACAGTGCAAAGAGAGGAGGAAATACTTACAGTCTGGTGTTGAGACATTTCGAATGGGCTCGAAATATGTGCATGATGTGAAAAATATCATGTAGTCTTCTTTATGAACAGCCATACCGTGAGCAGCGGAATTTTGAGAATTTATTCACCACAATTTCAGATTGACTTGATTGCGAGAATAAAACTTTGGCAATCGCGTTCTATTTATTAAGAGCAAATTCAAGTTTTGTATAACTTTCAATGATTGATAGAAAACGATCATGGAAGAATTGGAAGGTTCAGCACCTCTCTATGTTGCAAGTGATTGTTGAGTGTAATGCAACCGACTACCTTGAGGGACCAAAGCAGGAGTTATCAAGTGGGAATTATGTAAAGCCCTTTTGATACCACCTCTGACGCAAGCTTCGCTAATGAAGCGACCACAGAGTTACTTGTGATGGAGGATCTTCACAGATGATCCGCATGCAATAGGCCAATAAAAACGTAATTCAAAACTTTTCTAGAAGACCTGTGACCAATAGGTAATCCCATAAGCTAAAAAACTTACTTTAACTGGCTTTGACGTAAAAACATCTAAGAAATCGAGAATTTTAATAACCAATTATAGCCTTCAAAGATTTAGACATCTCTCGATGTGCTTCAACAGGTCTCTAAAGCACCCGACTGGTTAAAACCTATAAGGCACTGTTCCGGGAAACCGCTAGTCGATCAAATTTGCCGAGAAAGGCTGTTAAAAAGCCATCGCCTTACCTGAGAGATAAGTTTTTGAAGGTCCTGTTTCTTCCGCTCACGCTCTCTCCGACGCGCTTCAATGCGTTCGAGTTCGCCTATGAGACGTTCCTCCTCCTCCACTTCGTCCTTGCTGCGGCCGTAAAGGAGGCTTAACTGCTGCTTCCGGCGTTTCTCATGCTCAATGTCATATCGAAGACCTTGACTCAGGTTTGTGCCCCGAATCTACTCGTAAAAAGAAATGGAATTTTGAAAGGAAATCAAATGTTAAAAATTCATAGTACTTGGCTCCCAACAAACACCACTAGAATATAAAATTGCCAAAGAAACGTTCGAAAATAGCCTTGTGATGACATTCAAGAAAGGAAACAAAAATTCTTGCTTCGTCGCGCCACGACTAAGAAGTGACAAACCTTACACATAGCTTTCGAGCTTTGAAATGCAAATGAGATGCTCTGTATTTCCCACGCTCCAGCACGAAAAAATAGAATGTCTTATTGGCAGGTTCAGGGCCATTTTAGGTCTACAGAGCCTCAATTGTGCCTCGCACTCGCACACTTTGAGCCTTCCCTCACTGACTTAAAACACACGCTTCTAAATCACCGTTAACGCGCTTCCCAGTTGGCAAAGTAAATCTCATATTCTAACTACTGTTTCAAGGGTAACGTGGTTCCATTTATCTTCCCAAGAAGAATTTAACATGGTAAATGGCCTGACCAACCCTCCGAAACCCAACTATTTTACTTTATTTTACTAATAAGTGTCTGACAAGAATAGTACGGTTTTACGGTAGACTAAAATGTACCATATGCTGCATAGTATTTCCCTTAGATCGATAAAGCTCATTTACAATGTAACCCAATTGAGTTTTCAAAAGAAAACACAAAAAACGTTCCGATGCATAATTCTTTAGTCAATTGATGAAACAATTCAACGATTAATTCGATTACAAACTGAAGTCTGGTTGAGAAATGTTACTTAAGTTACGAATCGAGTTCAGGGTGTAAAATTTATAATCCAACTTGCCTTGATGCATTTTAGCATGAAACATCTGCCTCACCTTGTCAAGAGTCCCGAGAATACCATAGTACCGAGCCTTTAGTTCCTCCAAGGAGGGCCTGGGTGGAAACTTCTCCGCATCCCATCGATCGTGCATGTGGATGAACCGGACGTCGAATTGACGCGCCAACTCCATTAGGTGGTTGGTGCGCTCAAGAGTCCATTTTGAGTCCTTTAGGTAAGCCCGATAGTCGGCGTCGGTGTACGTCGGCACTTCCATATGCTTCGAGAAATTGAATACATAGTATGCATTATTTACTTATTTGTAGGAAGTAGAAATTTACAAAAGCAGATATTTCGTGGCAAAAAGGTACCTTGTTGAGACGGGCAAAATGGTATTCCTCATTAGCGTCGGCGTCTTCACGACGCCAGTGATATAGAACCAGGTTATCCTAAAGGGAAAATCAACGACAGATACGAAAGCCCTACACAGCGTGCGGAGTTTTTGAAAGGCACCCATTTCCAACGACGGACACGGCCGGGACCAAAAACGGCCTTTGGTTGTTTATAAACGGGTGATTCATCGGTTGGTAGTAGAGGAGGAAGTTCACTGAATCAACAAAGATAAAAATGCGCTCAAGTCCATAGCTCCAGACAATAGTTAGCACAATGGTTGATTAGAAAAGTACGCGGCAGTAAATGCTAATTTATCCCAATTATAAACGGACAGCACTTAATATCAAATTAAAATGGAGCCAAGTATGACCGGATGGCAAATGTGCGGCATGAACAAAATTATTCGGAAAATGTTAAAGCACAGTCAAAATGATCCTGTTTAGGATTTGAGGATCTTGAATACATTCTGAGTCGCAAAATGAAGATCCAGCATGGTTAAGATCAAATGGCATACATTTCTGGCACGTGATTTAGAAATAAGGTTGACAATAGCCATTGACAGGGGAAGTGTCATCAACCAATAATATTGTAAACAGAAGTGTACGATAGCAGTACTAATATTAAGCAAGAGCTATTTCACATGAAAAAGCTCAGTTCAAAAATGATTCGCCATAAAACTAAGCAAATGCCAACCAGCTCTCCAGTAAATAATGGAGACTAGCTCCCAGAATTTATGAAACAAACCAATGCCACACAAGCGAAAATCCAAAATCAGTTCTATTGATGCCTGTGAGCCGAGGAAGCATATTCCACAACACAATAAGAGAAGTTGCAATAGAATCGAATTATTTAAACTTGAGTCCAAAAAAAAAACATTCGACCTTAATGCTCCATCAAAAGCACACACGGTAAGATGGAACCTAAAAATCGGCGATAAAAGGCAGAAGCGGTGCCAGCAAAGCAAAAGAACACATCTATGCAGTTACAATTACTTTTTAAAGGTATTCTGTAAGCCCCAGACCTCCCTTGGAATATGTTCCGGTCGCTTTATGTGCGTTGGCCTGACAACATTTTTCTTCTGATATGGGTTATGCAAAGAAGTAGGCATTTACCTTGTCTGTTCTGGAAAGCAGCGACTTAGTATTCAATAAAGACTTTCGAGTACCAGATTCTTCAATGTCCAAAATATCAAGTACGTCAGTAGCCATTCCAAGCCTAGGTGAACACGCAGATGGAATAGGCGCCTTTGAACAAACACTAAAGTGTTATTATTCGATTACGGTTATTAATTATTTGTGCCAACTTTAACAATTTTAGAAAATTCTGCATAATATTTGACACTTAACGTTTCATAAGAATTGTTGAAAATGTTCTTTTTAAGCAAATAGGATTCTATTATCAAATAGCCATTAGCTAAATACCAGACCTCTGACAGCTGCTCCTTTTCTCTTGAGTGCCCACTGGTCATTTATCAGCAGCTATTTTAACCTAATAATAAGTTAAAACCCCCATGATTAAGAAACGGTCACTGTTATAATTTAGACCTTAACACCAGCGAAACCCTTCGGTGAATCCAAAATATCTGGAGTTCATTTCTATTTCTGGACTATATGGAGTCTATGGAGGTTGTCTTGCACCTTCCTAAAGATTAATTTATGTGACAGTTGCTATTTTTAGGGGCCCCTTAAAACAGAACCGCTTGACAAAGGCCCAACTTCTGTGCTAACATCCGGCATATAGTTTTGTATGCCCCGGACTTCACCCCCAATTCAGTACTTCTCAATCTTTCGTCTGGCTCCTCTCAGCTATGGTTTTGCGAAGACACCATTTACCAGCCCTACCCACTAACTACAAGCAATTAAACACCCGCTGCGCTAAAATTTTCCCGTAGCAGTGAAAGCACTCTACCCCACCTCTGGCTCACCCTGTCATCGCGACAACCCAACCACAAGTTGGCACTACATTACAGACGTCATACAAGCCTAGATGACAACGAAGCAATGGCTCCTGGTCAGGCGACACAATGCCTTTAACTAAGAAAAAGGGAGTAACCCAAATAAGTCACGGAACACCACATAGGCAACAGTTTGGCAGAGTGCACCCTCCTCTCCCGCGTGTTTGTCGGTTGCACTTCCACTTTGTGCATGGGCTGAAATGAAAGGCAAATGACGCGAGAGACCCATCCGCCGACGCCCGCCGCTCGAGCGCTGCACCTCCTACACACTCGGCCACATGGAAGATCCCAGTTCTCACCATTTCAAAGTCAACACTGGAGTACTTTGTTTGTTGGTACTACCGATTTTTGGTCATGGTCACAGGGTTGGCCATCTTGGCCTAGCTGCGTAGGCTGGGCGCTGGGCCATGCCAGCGCCTTATTTCCCTCTGCCCGTTGAATATATATACTCCACCCTAGTATTCTGCCTTCTTTTGCCTTCGAGAGAGCCTCGGGACGCTACAAATACCTCCAAGGAAGATCGCACCCCTGGTCACTTGGCTTCCATTGATGGCAGCTAAAACTGTTTGTTGTGGAAATGAAGCGAGGAACGACACACGACTCGTCTTAAAGTGACCGAAACACAAGATTAGCCGCGGAATGTGCCAAAGGCGACGCCCAGGAGGTTAACCTCTTCCTATCTGTCTGAAACCGGAATGACACAACGACAGCACGGGATCGCCCTCACAAACCAAACGCCTTCAAAAACGACTCGAATACTACAGTTAACAATACTCTCGCTTTAGAATTGAAGCACGCAAGGGCGAAACCGGTACAGTGCACAAGCGCTTCGTGAATTCTCAAGGCTGCTTGTCAGTTCCCTTCCGTAATCCAGGAAAAAAGAAATACCAGCAATACATTCTAACTAATAAACAGATTATCATCATCATTAGTAATAGTAGTAGCAGTAGTAGCGGCGGCAGTGGCTGTGGTGGTGGCAGAAGGAGCATCGTCAACAAAGTCCTCAGCGGCGCTTTGGTAGGTGGGATTTTGGATGTGTGGAAGTAGTTATGCCACAAGTAGACAAAAAACGCATAGAGAATGTGTGGGTGTGTGTATGTGTATGTTCGTGAGTGTGGACAGCATTCGAAGTAGCACAAGCGGCTCTGTTCATGGAAGTGCGCACGTGTGTGTGTGTGTGTGTGTGTACGCGTGCGCATGCGTACGTGCATTAACCTAGCATTACCTGCGTTAGTAATAACACCTGTTGAAAATGGTATTATTCGGTGAGTAAAATTGGCAGTGACGAAACTGGCCGAGGTTAATCGTCTTTGTCCTTTCCTCATTCTTACATCATTTGGATGAATGCAACGCGAGTGCGTGTGAGATGTGGAAACGGTAAAGAGGAGGGAGGAAAAGACACCGATGCGGAAGTTCACTTATCCAGTCTATTCCGAGGTAGGGCAAGTATCGCATTACCAAATTGCACAGTAGATTTAACGCTGGATGAAGTGGGACGAGGCGAGGCGAGGCGAGGTGAGGCAAGGCAAGGGAAAGGTAACACACACACAGAAAAAGAAATGTAATGCAATGCACAAACACACACACACGCGCACGGACAGACATACAAGGAGGGCGACGAAACTCCACATACACGTACACAATTTCGCCAAACTACTACTCGCTCGCGGGCACATTTGTCGGGGGCCAAGTTAACTGAGTTCCCTGCTGTTGTGGTGTTTGTTGCTGAGATGGGGTTTGTTGCTGTTGTTGTTGCTGCTGCTGCTGAAGTTCGTCATCCAGAGTCTGCAATAATGAAAGGGAAAAAACACGCACGATCAGAAGTGCGTGCATACACGCACTTGAGAGAGAAGGAACTATCTGGACTGGAAAGCCAGCTAGCCTCAAACCTTGATTTCCTGCAACTTCGCCATAGCCTCCGCAGGACTGATGATGGCGACACTGTTGGCGAGTTTGATTGTTGAATTAGCGTTTGAGGAAATAAATGTGGAGACGACGGAGGCATCGGCTGGGTTCAAGAAACCCACCAGGACGTAGCGAGCCGGAAGATTTGGGTGAACTTCGTATGCTGAGGTGGAGGCGGAAGAAGCAGCGCCGGTGTTCGAAGCTCCACCGCTGCCATCACCAATGACTACATTCTGCTGCTGTTGTTGCTGATCCAATGCGGTCGTGATAGAAATTCGAAGAACTTCGAGGGAAAATTGAGGCGTAAGATCGGAGAGGAGGACCCAAGAGGCGTTCCAAATGGCGTTGGCTGCTGCCGCAACGGCAGTGCTGTTGGAGGGGGAGGGAGCGGGAGGTTGGTGAAAGTCGGGGGAGGAGTTGGAGGTCGTCCATCGACGGTCACCCAGAGTGGGAGAGGTGAGAGGAAAGACGTTGGAGGTGGGATCGCTATTAAGGAAGGTGTTCGACGACGAGACGTGGCTGAATTGATGAGGTGAGGGGACGTCCCAAACACCGCCACCTCCTCCCTCCCAAGGCATTCGACGGCCCACGTCTACAAGTTCCATGAAAAAAAAATGATGCTTATTCACATTCCTTCATTTCGTTAAAAATCCATTCGTCTAGCCCATCATTTGAGGAGGTACTTACTTCCCATTACTTAAACACTGTACAATAGTTTTAGTGTCAAGAGCAATTCACATCGCGTAATATCGCTGTGAAGCGAAGCATTCCTAGGGTTGATCATTGTCAGGGGCAGTGTAGTAAACGTGAAATGAAAAAGCTTCTATAGATTTCGCTTACGGAGAACGTAGACGAAGTGTAACAAACTGCCTTTGACAAAGGTGGAATGCCTTTTATGCCAGCTAATTTCGCAAACAAGACACAGAGCTCAATTTGACATGAAGCTCAAGTGACAGAAACAAAAGTACGCATCAAGGAGAGCGAGATTGTGAGAACATAAAAAACAGGAAATAAACTGATACTGAATTGTGTTGAGATTATCAAAACACCACGAAGTGGAAATAGCGTAATTTACATAGGCGGGAATTTTAAAGGGCAACACCCCTGGCGTTCCAGCAGATTCATTATTCGCTTTATAACGAGGTTCTTCCTTATCACCATTTCATCCATACACACTTGGAGCTATATCTAGGTCTTCATTAGTCTTTTCTGTGAGAATAGGCAGAAAATGAGTTCCGCAACGAAATCACCGCAATGGGGCTGAAAGGTCAAAACATCAATAAACAAGATTTACGTCTGGGAATTACGATCCGGTACGAAATCCCTTTCCGATTGGTAACTTAAGTTCGGACCTAAACAGTTAACGGTAAACTGGAGACCATAGATTGCAAGGGATTAGTACTTTAAGAACATGTAACTAAATGAGTGCGAGAACTGTTAGCCGGCCTAAGTGGTGCTACTAGACAAAGGATAGCGACTATAGACCAGAAAAGTAGCAAACTACCGTCTATGGGTCAGATGATAACAAAGTCATCTCAACTACTGATCGGGTTAATGAAATCACGGAAAGTAGAACGAAAACACTAGACTTCGATTACGATAAGTAAGCCTCATGGCACGATCAAAGTTGCAATGACTTGAAGCGGTTACTGATTCAAAAAAGTATTTGACAACTCAATGGCATAGTGAGAGGCAGTTAGACAGACTTAAACGAATGACTACAGGTATTAAAACGACCTCCAATTTCCTATGGCATCTTATTGCCAATAACTTGCGTAAAAATTGGATGCGGTATCTTTGAACCAAATATCACTTCAAATAGCAGTACTTAATATCATCCTTAAACCAAATGCACTTCAATAACGCATCAAATGTCCATACAAGAATAAATATCGAGCACTTTTATCAACCACATTGAGACAAAACACGCAACACACCCATCGAGAGCTTCAGATCGGCCAATCTGGGCGCCAAATCAGTGGACGGAGGTGGCGTACTGAGAAGCATTCCACTTCCGCGGGGCCCGCCGCCGCTGAACCCTCCCATCGGATGGTTCATCATTCGCGTGGGTGGGGGACCAACACCGCCACCGCTACCGCCAGAACGGAGACGCATGAGCACGGCAGCTGTGGCCGCGGCAGCAGCAGCAGCAGTGGAATCTTCGTTGCCAATGCCGCCACCGCCACCACCGCCAGTGGTGAGACGAGTTAGAAAGGCGATTTGGAGACGCACTTGGCCAAGCTGCGCTTCCTGTGCCTCTATTTGTTGTGAGATCTGTGCCTGCTGCAGCACAATTTCTTGCAGCATAGAGTTGGAGTGGTGGGCTGTAGGGCCCCCCATGTTCATCTTGCGTAGCTGTGAATGTTTCATATTCAGCTCCTGAAAACAGCGCAGACGGAAACAAATGAGCAACCCAATCTCAAATTGTTATGTTTCTATAGTCTATCAACTCAATGAAGGCACTTCGGTTCTCCCCTTACCAGCGAAATGCCGACTGATTAAACAGTTTGAATGCAAAGTACTTCATTGCGAACCAATCATCGAAATGCATAAATGGTATCAAAACCTTTCGAAAGCATCTAGCAACCTTATCTCAGACCAAGGGTGGAGGGGATTCTAATTCCGTGACTCAGGCTTTGTGAGGATCGGGCAGAATCCATCGAGAAATGCCTATCGAGCAGCACAACGCGATACACATTGAAACATCTAGAAAGTACCTCTTCTAGGAGTCATCAATTGCCAGATCAGCGCAACAACTTCATAGGAGATGGCAAACTTTACCACTGACCATGTGTAATGAATGCACACACCCAATAACAACAGTACAGCTCCAATGAAACTGTTTAGTCTAAAAAATCGAGCGGAAAAACACACCTCACCGATTCGTAGTGCTTCACACCCAAGGCATAGCATATGAGGCGGGTGATTATGACGAAGGGATTAACATTCTAAATAGCAAGTGCAATAACCACCCATTCAACTGCCAAAAGCGAAAGGCTTTGAGGTGAAATTTGGTCAGCAGCATTAAATGCCTGCGCGTAGTAACACATTTCATACGGTGGTAGCTATCTAACATAATGAATAAATTAAGAAACACATCAGATTTTGTAAAAAGTAGGACATTTGTAGTCGAAAACCAACCAGAAACTAATGACAAATGCTAACCCCGTTGCCACCCCCAAAACATAGCCAACATCTGTGGAACGTTCGAATGCAGACACCAACGATAGCCGTTTTTCTAATGGCATGGCTTCCAGTGATAGCTGCTCTTCCAATTTCACAAATAGTATTACCTCGTAGAAAACCGATTCAGGAGTGAAATGCAAAAATAGAGCGTGATTCGACTAATTATGTAACCAATAAGTAGAGGCGCTTACCCTCTTTTTCTTATCCAACTGGACGATTGTCGCTTGAAGGTGGGTTGCACGCATAAGCAGTTGGCCCAGTGTCTCCGAGGGTGATGCTGAGTTCTGACGACCCGCAAAGTGCTGTTTCCCCAAGTGGGAGGTGACACTGCTAGTGCGGTTGTCGAAAATGTCAAATGTCTGTGGCGGTGGTCCCAATTGTTGCTGCTGCTGCTGCTGTAAATCGGCCGGACCGCCACTGCCGGCTGCCATGAGAACGGTGGAGACGGAGTTGATCAGCTGATTAAGGCTCGGGTGCATTCCGCCCGTTCGCTCGCGGAGATCATCTAGAAGGGCGGAAAGCAGTCAGCAGGGTACCTATCTTTGCCTCCACCGGTAGCATTCGGTGTAATTAATTCTCATCACACAAGACAAATCACTGTTTAACACTGAAAGAGAAATACTTCTGCAAATATGGGTTTTCTCCCGGTACTTCAATACCTGTTTCGTGAATTTGTTACTATTTGACTTGTGTGGAATTGTTTCTCCTAAAACAGATTCTAAAAGTGATTCCTTCGTCTATTGACACACTCAATAAATCTATAGTCGTTAAATATTCCCACAAGTTGGATAATGTTCATAGAGTTGCGCGGAAAAAAGTAGTGAAGCTAGGTTTACCTTCAAATTGTGCTTTCCATAATCCCACATATACGAAAATCTTACGGCGAATAATAACCAATCACATAAAGCAAAATGTCCTTAGGCTTGCAGAGCACTTTTAAAGTATGTGAACTTTTGAAACAGCAACAACAACCTACTTACCCCAAGACGATACTTATTTCGAGGATGTGAAAAAAATGTCAATGAAATAATATGTATGAACTTTACTTAACTATTTGAGAAAACTGGGAACCACTGCATCAGTTCATCGTGGATTGGGTTATAAGTGACGCCAGGGCAGCTTTGAAGAATTGCCAAAAATAAAGCCACTAAGGCAATGTAACCTTTTATTCTGGTTTAAACTAATTTAAGGTCCAATGAAATTATCAACGGCAACCGAAACAATTGATGAGGACTAGGTGACAGATAGAGTAACCTGCAATTCCGCCTAATTTTAACATCAAAACCCATAAAATCGCCGATTCATCACATTAAAAAATACATCTCCACTCCATATTATAAATAAACGGCGTCCATACAATTTGCAATGATATTCGGTTTACTTCACATTCCTTATAATTGCATAGCCACTCGGAGAACGTTTGACAAAATTGTTGCAACAATTTATGGGACACTGTCTGGGTAGTTGCGTGCATATCGTTAAAAGTCCCAAAACGAGCTTATTTACAGCACGAATAGCTTCCACTCCAAGACTGCCTGCAATGTGTACCAATGTGATCCACCTTCAGGTTTTTGAGCAATGTAACGATGAAAAGAAGCTTACAAAGAAACTTCTCCAAGTCTTCAATACCATTGTCAGAGAGGAGAGCGCCAGCGTCGTCATGGAAACCGAGTAACATGAGTTGCCTGGCAATATCAGTGCGGAGGAGGGCCGTGGTGGTAGATGGCGCGTGATGAGGATGGGTGTGATGTTGGTGGTTGGCATTGGGGGCGAGGAGTCTCAGGGGCTGCGTCGAGGACGACGACGCCGACGCCGAAGCGCCACTCGAGACGGCGGCAGGCAGGACAGAGGTATTTTGACGGAGATGAAAGCGCTGTGGTGCTGCTGCTGCTGCTGGAGGAGGAGGCTGTGGTGTTACTGCAGTCTGCTGGGACCAGGGCACAAACTTGCGTGGATCCATGCCACCCTGCCAGGAGAGTGGTGCGGCTGGGGCGGAAGAGGGTGGGATGCTATCGATTGACGCGGAGGACGGTGGAGCGAGGGGCGAGGGCCAACGGGCCGTGTCACCTAGGGACAGCTGCTGCTGCTGTTGTTGCTTCCCCAACCCTCGACCCTCAGAACCCCATGGTCCCGAAGGCGCCAGGAATCGTTTGGTATCGTCTAAAGGGCCTGCATACAAATGAGGTGGCGCCATTATACCAACTGCTAACGGATTTTCAATCCTTACAGCATTGTTAGGAAGAACGCTACGAATAAGCATATTACGTAAATAGCATCCAAAAGAAAACCAGCCAGCGATTACTCAAGAAGATCGATAAATATGAAGTGTCCAAAAAATTAGAGACAAAGCCTTTCTTGGCAATAGATTTAGCCATAGACGAAAATAATAAGCGTCAACATTCTTTTATTAAGATGTCCACTAAGGATACACAGATACCTTCACATTACCAAGCCACTGTTCCAAAAGAATGAAATTTCAAGTCAGTCGTTAATAAATGGGAGCGTAGCTTTGGCAAACAATAAAATGATTTCCGGAACCGTGATGTATACAGTCAAACTGATGGCAAGGCACATAAACATTTTAAGTTTTGGGGAGGTATTTACATCACCAAAAGTGTAACATCGATGTTAGAGCAAATCAAAACCATTTATTTGACTTCAAACAAGATTTGAACGTACAATAAATAGGCTGGAACTAAAGCGCAATAATTGTAATGGTTTCGTGTTTTCATACAATGTAACAGATTAAGCATGACCTCAGACTCACTTTGACCATCAGGTGTGAGTGGAAGCGACCACCCGGCCGAGCCCTGAGCAATGGCAGATGCCTGAGATTTGAAACCACCGCCAGCAGTGGTGCCCGCACTCAACATGCCGTTTGGACCAAAAACTCCTCTTCCTGATCCTGGAGGTGGTTGTTGAGCTGCCTGACCGAATCTTTGCTGCGTTTGTGAAGGAAAGAAATTGCTTTGAAAACCACCACGCCCCTGTTGCTGCTGTTGAATGGGAGATGGACCCATGAAGGAGGACAATAGTCTATGGCTTCCAGGTGGTGAGGCAATGATGTCCAGTCTCGAACCGTTCCCACCACCACCAACCACCCCTACTGTTGCAGTGGAAGACGAAGAGGAGGGCTGCTTCCAACGCCCTGATCTATCGCCCATACTTTCATAATGCATCTCCCAAATGCCGGTGCCCGTAGGTGGTTCACTAGACCACACGTTCGACTCCACAGAAACGCCTGCGCTAGCGATCCCGGAGCTGCTTCGAACTGGGCGACGCTGTTTCATGCCAAGGGAGACAGCGTCACCCAAAAGGCCAGTGGAGTTATGATTGCCCGAAGATGATGCTGCCGTGGAAGATGATGCCAGCTCTTCGTTGAGAAGCTCCATATCCCAGGGTGTAGTTTGGTCAACAGGCTGCTGACCCCAACACTCCTTCGAGTTGATCAGGGTGTTGATAACCACTGCTGCCTCACTCTGTCCATCTATATGGTTGCCAGATTCACTGACACTTGAACAGACGCCATCACCAGACTGCTGACAGTTTGTAACAGTCTTGTTGTCGGAGGTAGGTGGTAGTTGTTGATCTATGTGATAACAGTGAAAATTCATAAAATCCTTTAAAAAAACTCAAATAAAGCTCGGATAAAAGCATACTGATGAGCAAGTACTTACTCGCAAATGCACTAAAGTCACCATCGACGGAAGGGCCCCAACTGGCGAAACTTTCGTTGCGAGGTTTCCCGCCGGTTACGCTTTGAATTCGCTGACGGGAATTAAATGCATTATCACCTGATACGAGGTTCCCACTGCCTGTAATAGCACGTGGCATGGATACCGGGTCAATAGGATTAGAATTCTGAGCAGTGTCTAATGGGGGCCAAGAATCATTTCGATCGTCAGACTCGCCTAGAGTACGAAGGGCTAGAGACGTCCCAGGAGGGCTCCACTAGAAACAGACACATGTGCTTCTTACTCATACGATATTGTAGCAAAATGACCAACCAAAACCAGAAATAAACCTACAGTGTTAGGAATTGAGAAGTCATTGATGGTATCATTCCGTGACGTGCCGGCCAACTCAGCAGGTGTTGGCCATTGCGAAGGTTCATTTTTACGTAATATTGGCGGATCTGCTAACAAAGGCCAGACACCTCCACTTGCGGTGGCATCCGAACAGGCGGCGTTTGGGTTCACCTTTTTCGTACCACCCCATGAAGCAGTATTCGGCAAATTTCCAGACAAGTTGGGAAGACTTGGTTTACCTTCATGGAATTTAATGCAATTAGTATGAATTTTAAAAGAAAATAAAACCATGCACTGGATCCCTACCTGGTGTTCTATTCCAAGCTTGAATTGGAGGAGCGTTATTCCCTATATCACCACCCGTATGCGACATTTCAACCGTGTCTCATAAACACCACATTAAAAAGAAGACTAAAATGGACCCTGTAGCGGAAAATGTGCCTTGTAAGTTCATTTTTTTTAGCATAAACAGTTAGAAAAATTCATGCACGACGAGAACAAACAACTTACATAGAAAACGCGATTCAACAATGGCGGTTCCACAATTTTGATCCAGGCGGGCGATTCGAAAACAAAAATATAAAACAACAAAATAATTTGGCTTAAGTAGTCCCAGAAAGCAATACAAATATAATTTACCGTCTCTTGTAAAATACATTTAACGAAGAAACAGCGGTTGGATTCAACTTAAAGATATTAACACTTATCAATTCGTTTGTGAAACTGAATGAGGCATGCTTACCTTCATCCCAGCAGGAGACAAAGCATATCCTACCAATAACGCGAATTTTCGTGGCCGCATATACTAAGACTTATTTGATATGCTCTTTTGAATACATGATTTTGTTTAAATTCTTTAAAATGATCTCAAGTGTCGAATGTTGCGGGTGGCCGCTCGTTCTATTCGTGTTCGGTGGGTTGTGCTTCTGTGGGGTCGCGCGTAGTACATGGTGCTGCATAGCTAGTCTTAATTCAATTATGGCCGACTTGCTAGACTCCAAATAAGTTGGCATGTTGCATTATTGGTATGTTCCTCAAATTCCTGCGCCCTGAAACCAGCTGCTTAACTTGTCTTTGTATTGTTAATGTCGATTAAACCGTTGGGAATGGTACTCGCGACTTTCAGATGTCGACTTTATGGTCTACGTGTAGTACTTTTGTGTCCTATCAAAGAATAATTTCATATTTAATAATAGCACCCGGACCAGGACCCCGCATACCAACATTGAAAACAGGCCGCATAACATAATAGTCTATTTCTTCCGGCTGTAATGCGCCGAACGGAGACTCGTGGTGCCACTTAGGCGTTTTGGAAGTTACTTCTGACCGAGGCACGCATTGAGCTGCGACGCAGGCGCTCGGTGAATTCTCGCACCAGTCGACTCGAGTCCTCGGGGGTTTGCAATTGGTTTGTCTTTCGCATCACCACCACTCCAAATGCGTTGATGCTGTGCTTGGACTAAAACGCAATCAACGTACAGTCCTTTTCTGATAAGGTTTGTTTATTTTCTTTAGAAATTGATAGGAATGCAAATTATCAGCAAAAATTACCTTTATCTGCTTCGGTCCTCGGCTGTCCAACGCTAAAAGGAAATTGATACGGGAGTGTACACCAGCTGAATTAATTAAAAGTGTCTTTGTGAAGTCTGTTGGTTTGGCATTTTCAATGCCAGCTGTGTGTGCGAGGATTGTTCATTAAATCGTGGGGGATGGTGGTTCAGCGTCTCAATGGCCTTGTAGGCAAATATTTTTCGCAAGTATTCCTACTAACCCTTAAAATGAAACTTGGGGTTTTGGGGCGTTGCTAATCGTTACACCTACGGAAAAAGATAAAGAAATGGTTGAAGACTGCCGCAACCGTTGTTTGATTCTGGTTTGTGAGGACCAATGTAGAATGTGTTGACGCCTCTATAAGAACTTGGAATTCAAATAAGGCTAGTGAGTTCTGGAACCTCGGTAATGTCTGCTCGTGGATTCGCTGCCCTCCCAAGTGCTCAATAGAATCTCCGTCGAATGTGGCAGGGGTTGGACCTAGAAACAGTACAAACTCTTATTTGAGTACGCTCTCTCGATTTGGAACGTTGTAGACGTAATGAAATGGTAGCTTGGGTTTGATAAGCCAGCCGAATGCCTTGAAGTGAGGGGAGGTCATGACTGAACTGGGGACGTCGTGGATGGAAAGGCACTCACTCTTGCACGATACGAGACTCGGAGCAGCTTCCGTTTTGCTCTGTGAAGGCGTCTGGCCCATCATCTTTCGTTCAAAGGCTTCAATCGATTCCATGAGGGCTCTTCGGAAGGCCTTCTTATCCAATTGGCTGCCTACGAACACTTCACCTGATCCATTGCAACAGCAACTGCCCAAATTCCTAGAATGGGAAAAGCCTATTGAAGCACACCCTACAGATGAGTTTTTGGCAACCTCGTGGGCGGTTGTTCAAAAGTCGGTTAATCCAACGAAAGCTGCGGATAGCCTTGCTGGCATTATGAAATCAGAAAAGGCCTAGCGTGTTATTCATGAGGAATCAAGGAACCCAGTTAACGAGGTAGTGAACTCGGAGTAAACAATTGCTTTGGATGCTGCTAGTAATTTGGCTCCTCGAGACTTCACTTAAGGCGAAATAAAGTGTTATACTCGGACGGAATGAATACTACCAGCCTATAGAACGATCAGGAGGCTTTTGTCATGAGCTGCAGGCAAGTCTTCCTAAGCGGGAGGCAACGGCGTGGCCTTCAAGCGATCTGTTGCCAAAATTGAGAGTTAAGGTGGCGATCACTTCGCAGTTCATTTATTTGTTTGAGGCAAATCGAGGGTTTTCAGTACTTTTTGCTACTTCAATGTCACGGAATTTGCGTGTCCTAAATTAATGAATGTCATTTAGTAAGTATTTTCGAAAAAGTTCGTGGGAATGACCTTTGCTTTCCTTCCAGCTGTTTTTTGCAACCATCTGCCGAGAGACGACAAGCTATTTTTTCATGCCTCTTAAGCATGGGTTCGGGTAAAAACCAACCGTTTGTAGCTTAGTTGTAGGTCAACTAAAATATCTCCACGTAATACAGTAGTTCCGCTCAAGCACTTTGCGAATTTGAATTTAGACCTATGGTTCTCAGACTGCCAAATAAGACGAAATAATTACTGGTTTAGTTTTGATGATCCTAATAAATCAAGCAAACCTTTACTTGAACAGGGTTGTCTCAAGACTCTACGCAAATCGTATTGTTACCACTCAGAACATAATATTCAATGATCTCACTGTAATGGTTTCGGTTTCGGTGACGGACTGCTTAGGGATGCCGTCGTAGTACCTCCGCGGGACTGCTACCAGACCCTGCCAGTAGCATTAAGCCCTACTGCACGTCTTTCGCCTTCGGAGAAGTCTCGGGTAGCTACACTCGCATTGAGTTAATGTGAACACACTTCTAGGCCGATTGTAAGGCATGGTCTGGTGGAGAGTATTGTACGTAAGGGAATCTACAGTCAACTGGATTGTTAAGCGCAGGCTATTCCCAAAGCAAAACTTGCCTAACCTCAAGAGGATGGGACACCACCACCAATTGATGCTATGAAGTGCGCCCTTCGACGCAGAACCGTCCAAATTTCCAACCAACTCTCTGGCGCTGACACGCAGACGCTTCATCATGGTGGCGTCCATAAAAGTCACGAAAGGGGCAGACTCCAGTTGAGGCCATCCTGGAGTTGTGTGATCCACCAGGTAGACGCCTTCAATGAAGAAGCCAACCGCCAAAGCATTGATAAATTTGCTGAGGAGTGTTAAATTTCTTGGCAACAGTTTCCATTATAATTTGAAGAAGAAGCGAATTCGGACAATGGATAGAGGAATCAGGATTACAACTATGAAGTTTGCTTATTTTTCTCTCAGATTTTGATCTCTTCCAGAGCTCTCACTTGGAAGCACATAAAAGTGAGGCGATAAAATATGCAAAAAGCGGTCGATTCAAAGACTTTTTGACTCTAAGCCATGAAAGAAAATGCTACTATGGTAAAATGCATGCAGCAAGACGTAGCCAGTCCCTTCTATCACATCTCGAAACGGCAGATGCACGAACCGTGCTTGAATCAGTCCATCGATGAGGTTTACGCTCCTACAGAGGTTTTCAAGCAGGCCTTGTGTGAAGACGAGACGATTAGCCGCGTGATATCTCCAAGCGGCGGTCATGAAGAAGGACCTACTAGTTATGGCTATTGCCATGGTGGCTGCGTTCCTGACTCACACCGCACCACTCTTTTCGAGGTCATTCACATCGTCGCCTATTGAAAAGTCTCATTAGGGACTAATCCTTCCGTGAGCAACTGTAGAAGGTATCAGCGCGCACAGGATATTCTAAGGATGTTTCAGTCATGCCGACAAATATTTTTGTGGTGATACCGCTTTTTAGGCGCTGTGAAGGCGGACACTAAGACGATATACCAGACAACTCAGTCTATTGAGAAAAAATCGAGCTCGCATTTTCCAAATGTTGCTGCTTTTTCAGTCTTATTTTGATCCATAACTCCTGGCCCAATCTGAACGCCCTGACGTATACGGCATTGGATGAGCCACTCTTCACTAGCCAGAGCCTCTTTTAACTTCTTGGCTTAATTTGCTTCGTGAGGTCCTTCGCCCTTCCCGTCGCAATTTGTGGGCTTACCTGCATTTTGTCTATGCAAGTTCAGCAAAATCTGGAAGGTGGCCGAGATTTCTCCAATCGGACGCTCCATAATCGCTCGTGCAACCTCCGAAGGGCTCGTTTTTCGGAGTTGGGCGAGGTAATCTACAGCCTTTATTCATTTACAAAGAAAATAGAACATTAAATTTGGGCTAAACCAAATTACGTCCCGTCTTTAACTAGGTAAAATCAACGTTTGCTATGGATTGTTTTCCACAATTTTCTAAAGTGATCGGGAGGAAGGAACGAACTAAAACATTGGTGAACTTCCATTCTCCTTACTTAATACCTTACCTCAGTAGTATTATTGCATTTTTGTTCACCGAAGGCGGTGTTTGTATCGGTCGACTCAGAACGCATATTAGTGTCATTGGTCTCAACATCAGTTGCCAGAAGCCACTCATTTCCACGGGTGTCGGCAGAGGATTCATCATCCCCGTTCCTAGCGAACATATCTTTCACACGATTCACTAACCCTCGATTGACAGGCGCCTCCAACTTTCCCGCCGACTGGTGGTTGTTGTTCACAGTGGAGCCTTTGTAGGATGTACTTGGGGTGAGTTTCTGAAAGAAGGCAATAAAATGTATTGAATACTACGAAAAAAATTGATCTAGAGGCAAAGAGAAGATCGATTGAGACATCTTGAGTACACTTCACCGGGCGTCCTGCTCCAATCAAATGAAGGTGAGCGGAGTTCAATAGATGCCCACTCTCTGGCGCCTTTTAGCCAATTGAAATGCCGTTTGTTGGATGGTGGGTACTAGGTTATCAGTGAGTGAGATGCCTAGGCCAAGCATCCTAGTCACCTCATCGCGATGCCACTTCCCACTAGGGACGAAGCACTCAACGTTGTACAGCTGTTCACGAACACAAATGTTGGCAGTTGCAGAAAGTAAGCGAACTGTGGGTGTACTAATGCACACAGTTCGTTCTAGGACGGTTCAGTCGCACTGGCCAATCTTTCTACGATGAAGGTGCTTTGTAAGTGCCTTGCAGGTAGACACCGGAGTGGTGGGTAAGTGTACCATTTAGCTGAACTTACCTTGAAGTAAATGAATTTTGCGTTTCTTGACAATTCCCTTCTTCAGCCAGTCAGACTCAAACGTTATTGACACTCCTTCTCAATGCAAAACAAATTATCTCTCCCCCAAAAAACATCTATTTGCTACCATCAGCAGACATGCTTCTGCTTGGATGTGCAGTCACTAAGGCAGTGCTGCTCTCACATCGTCTGCCAATTTTTAATGTGTTAATTATGATCCGTAGGTAAGCAACATTACAAAAACCACAACTTTCTCTGACGGAGTACTTACCATTAAGCAACCGACCAGAATTTGTGAATTTTATTCCGTATTCTTGACAATTTCATGCTGATCGGCTCTTGAGGTACCCAGCAGCCGATTGGTGCTACCATCACTGCTAAAGATTGCATTTTATAATTCTCGCCTATGTGAGGCAATATGTGCCATTTGGATGCTCCTCCACTCATTCTCGGTCTCTTAAAGAAACTCACTTCCACTCATCCGTGACCACTCGATGCAGAAAGTTTTCCCATTTTTCCTCCTCTTCCCAATATTGCAGATGTTGGCGTTTGCGCTATTCCCTCCTGCCGTTGGCTCGGCCACCAATCCGGCACACAGTGTACTGGACTTGTGTCTATTAGGTCAAAGCACAAGTGGATTCGGTCACCCTGCAACCACTTTAAGCCCTAATGACCTTCCGTCAAAGGCATGGCGTAAGTTACGATTACTGAAAGGGGACTACTTTGTTTAGTCTAGTAAAAAATTCTGCCGTGCATTTAAAAGTAATTAGTAAGGTGGTAAAATAAACTAGGAAAGGCATATTTTTTTGCCGGGGCACGGGCTATAAATCCATTGACAATCATCCGGTTATCTTTCGGCAGATGGTTACTAGAAAGAATTGAAGGAACAGAAGGTCTTGTGAAAAAAATTACCAGGCTGTCGTTCCCCAGGCAAACTTGAATCTGCTATTAACATGAGAATAGAGGGACAGGCGAATGAGTAATACCGAAAGGAGGTTCTCTATTGTCCTCGAAAGACAAATGAAAGTGACCGAGGGGTCCAAGTAAATCTTTTATTCCTTTTGTTCATTAGCATCGAGCTCGTTAGGTTGATTGGGCTCTTTGTCCTCGCATGAAGTGCGCAGTTGGCCCTTCTAGCTTTCCAGATGTTAACGAGCCGACCTGCACGTCCCTTTTGGACCATTTTTGATTACTGCTGTTACGACTTTCACAAATTTTTAGATTTTTATAATTTGTCTCTCTGATAGTAGACCCTACGCAATTATGGGACATTTGATTATCTGTAAGCATTCATTTCTTCTAAAGTTTAACTGGATGACAGACCAGGAACCCCACAAATAAATGTTAACTAAAAAACCGCTACCCTTCAGGTCAAATATGTTTTGTTTTGTTTTATTTTTTCCCATGTTGATGTCAACAAAACTATAGGATTTGGCTAGGCCTTAACTTGAATCATTTAGGTAATAGCCAGGACAACTAAATTACGAGCTCAAATATTCGTTGATGGTTTGTTTAACTTTCTGTTTAAGTTACGGATTACTTGAAGGGTTCACTACAGTACCCCCACCAGGCGGCTTGTCCTCAGGGCCGTACCAGGAGCTCCAAGCCCTGCTGTACGTCGACAATTGGTATTATTTTGTCTTCAAGGGAGTCTCGGGGCGATGCATTGGTGGTAGCAGAAAGTGAACCCAATCTTAAAGGATTTCAATCCTATTATAATAATAATAAGCCTAAGCGGACGGAAGAAGTGCTTCTGCTTTCAGATGGTAAAATGGGTGGCAACTTGTGGCAAAAGGCCTCGACTACCCCAGTCCTGCGCTCGACAGGAAAGCTATTTGTAACTAAAGCGGCACTGACTGTGGCCGTAAATAATCCACCGTTCCTGCTTGACAATGTCAATTTTGCGAATCGGCAATACCTCCTCCAACTCTCGCCTAGCTTGAATGGAACTTAGATTGATATGCCTGAGACATTGAAGGGAGAACAAAGTGGTAAGAAGCTATGTCAGTTCCCGGCCATTGCCATATAACTGTGATTTTGGACCAGTGTTCCTACGACTATGCGCATGCGTGATAGCCAACACAATTCTCCGTTGCCAAAGTCAGCCCTTATGCAAGATTATGCTTCAAATCCGGTGGAACTGCTTTAGAGGATCAGTAACGTGTCTTAAAAGTATTTCCTCAGTGGCATGGGACTCTGATGACTGTTACGGTTTGGTGGTAGGTGTTTTTCCTGCGGCACTGATTACGTTGTGACATCAAATGCAAGTTAATGACCAAGAGGAGCGCCGAGGACGATGCGCTACGTTGTTTGATTGCTTGATTTATGGCCAGGGTAAAGAGGCCGTTTAGGCGCTCCGCCATTGTATCTATGCTGAGCGGCCTGGCCTCCAAGCCATTGCTGTACCCACAAGCCTTCCTGTATAATGACAATGCGTATTCAGGCCATGCATTGTGTTTAATTTCAAACTCAGGAAAGTCCCGGTGCAATGCAGTAATTCTTAGAACTAGCCTGAATTCTCATATCAGACTTGTGAATCACATGAGTAAATTTATAAAATGCCAATTTCCTTACAGAGACGGTCTCTAAACTCGAGATGATATGCGCGGAGCAGGGCGAGAAGGGCTGGAATGGCTGACTTCCCGAATCCGTGATCCATGCATTCGTGCAAAGCTCACAAATCGGAATCCGGACGAGGGCTCTCGGTTCAAGCAGTTGTCGTAGAAGCAGCTGACATGCTAAAAAAAAAAAAATTTTGAGCAAAAATTTTACACAATCAAATGAGAAGATTCCTCCAAAATCAAATGTCCAAGTACTTGGTCAGTGAGGCAGGTGAAATATTTGATCCACTCAACTCAATTTGTCAGTCTTAAGCGGGTTTACGCAATTTAAGGGGGCTAGGAGAAGTCCCTTTGTTTTGATACCTTTTTGTTCAGTCCTCTTCTACACCCAAAAGCTAGGGGCGAATGCAATCGAACCTGGAGTGAAGGAGGCGACGGCAGCGGTGTGGTTCGGTGAGAGGCCCCTCAGCGCAAAACGTAAAAGCCGTTCCCGACGCTTGTGGTCGTAGTAAGGTGATTGAAAAGGCAACTCTCCCACCAGCATGTAGAAGAGAACTACGCCTCTAAAATGCACAAGAAAAAAACTATTAACCCCTTGAGAATACAAGTGGAGCAAGTTTGATAGCAAGTATATTTGTTTAAATGCGCTCCTGATTCAGATAAGTAATTGAAGGCTTCTACACATTCGGTATGTTTGGATGTGGCCTCATAATTGGTGTCGTAGAGCCGTTCCCATGAAATCTGTGTTCCTAACCTTGCCTTCCAGTTCGTTCTGTACTCCATTAAAGTTGTACTTCTCCTTATAATTGCTTTCGCTATACATGAATTCTATTACCAAGATGTCTAATTTGATATAATCAGGAAATGGAATCATTTCCTTCTGTTTATGAGTTGAGCCACTTTAAAAGAGTATCAGACAGTCACTGTGCGATTCCTTGAATGTTTATTTAAGTCTCGATTTTGGTAAAGGACCACTTTGTCTCCTAGACACCATACCTTCGCCGGACAGCATGGCATCCAGATCATGCTAGCAACCACCCAGCCCTTCTGTAAGTTAATTATGTTCACTCTACCCCAGCGAGCATCGTCTTCTTTCGTTTTCAGGAAGGTTCCGAGACGCTCCATTGGTGGGAGCGCAAAGCGAGCCCGTTCTCAAAAGATCTCTATCTTGATTTCTGCCGCTGAGGGATAGACCTTGGTGGGGCAGAAGAAATGCAGAAGGTCTGAAAATTGCGTCTACTTTCGACAACTACCACAGTTCCATGTTCAGCAGAATAGCCACTAACAATTGAAGCAACATTAGCCATGAACCGTCTGGAGAAATTCGCTTCAAAGCCGTCCACCCTACCTGCAAGAAGGTATTAATTATGTGACCTCGCGATACCGCCTCTGCTTCTCTACTAGCTCAGCAAGTCTAAAGTGAGAACAACGTGGCAAGGAGGAATGGATGCGAGACCCTATCCCACGGAAGTGAGTTAAATCCCAGCCTTTATTATGCGACCAGGCTTTTAAGGCAGTGTTCTGGCGACCACCTACGGACAAACGTGATGGCCAGCACGCCCTCCCCGTCCGCGAAAGCAGCTCTCATGCAGGACAATACTCAAGACCTGGTAGAATTTTCATGGAGGGTCACTAATGTTGCGGTCATTTATCTCCTCAGTTGCATGGAAAACCCCCACAGCACCGATTACTTTGTAATGGATGACGTCAGAGGTTGACCAAGAGGAGCGCCGGAGATGACGCTCAAAGTGGAATACACGTCAACTGTTTTCTTGACTCTCAGTTTTGTTAACAAACCACCTTGGGACTACGTCATGGAACCTCCGCCCAATGAGCTGGTCTTTGGGCCATGCCATTAGCCTCACATCCTGCTCTATTCTTCAAAGAATAACTGATATCTAAACTCTTATCTGTTATGATGATGTGCTAGCTGACCTCTGCGTCTTAGGGCCGTGTTCATAGCCTCCTACCCTCTCGCTGGCCAGTGATACCTGTGCTCCAAGGTGCTCTGGTTTTTTACGCCTCCAAGGAAGACTCAAAGTGCTACACCGAAATCATTTATGCATTTCGACCACGGAATGTCTGTGCCGGTTCCCGTCACGGAATCACAGGACGAGAATTTATAGGTAGATAGCCACCTTTGTCTTCAATTCAATGGCGCAACACATCATCGTCCGGAATGTGGACACCGTGATGGAATGAGGGATATCATGGCGTCCTCCAGATTGCCTTATCTGCTAACATTTAAGCCTACATCACAAATTACTTTAAAAGCCTACTGAGGACTTAATAATGAGGAGCGTTCAGTTGAGGAGCAGAATTGAAGTGTTAAAGCCTCTCTCACCCATTATGTATCAAAAGAAGCGTCCACATATTTATCACACTCAGAGCGTAATAAAAGGGTGTAACAAAGTCCACACTCAACATCAAATGGTGAGAGTCTCACAACAGCGATAATAGCTTAAAACAGGATATAATAATTTAAAAGTCAGTTAAAATTAGTAGTCAAACTAATCCACAAAAGAGCGATTTAAGAGGTTTTTTCAAAGCAGTACATCCATTCATTTGTATTATTTCTAGCATCAATTTAAATCAAAAAAGGTAAATTGGACGTACAATGGCCAGGAAACTGCCTGTGGCCCAACCGCTTCGAGGTTCTCTTGAATTAGCTCTGGCGCCGTGAATTCTGGACTGCAGGTAGCGCTAGTCACATCCTTTCGCAGTGGCAATAACAGCGCCGAAGAAAAGTCTGTAGAAATCGAGATCCACTTTTTATTCATCACTGTTAACTTAAGCAGATTGTGACTAGGACAGTTCATTTTCCCTTCTTCCTAAGTCACCATGTCATTTCCTTTTACTTATTTGCCTGGTAATTTTTTGCTTCAAAATAAGGCCTCGAATGGATCTAACTTCACAGTCTTCCGTGCTAAGTGGTATGGAGCTGTGACATTGCTTCTCCTCTGTCTTTGTGTCTTCGGAATGAGGCTACTTCGTTACTCCCTCAATGCACGCAACGCGGTGCTCCAACACCTTCTCCGCCGAGGTCTCTGAGATGTCGACCACAGCAGATCAGAAAAGGTATGCCATGTTTAAATTTATGCTACTTTGACACTCAAATATTTAATTGTCTTCTGAACAACAAATCACTGCACCTAGTTTATTGATTTGACGCAACCGCAGTTATCGTAAACTGACAAACAACGCGTGTCACATATGTGTGCCGGTTGAAGCAAAAGCGCTATTCACTAACTAAACAAGCTCTACGCATGCACAATCGAGCGATTGTTGGATATGTCTGTATTTAGGCAGATTTCTGGCGCTTAAAAATACTAGAAAATTAAAATAAGATTTTAATCCAGAAGCAGTTTGTTTTGGCGCTTGTTTCGAAATGGCTTCAAAACTTGGAATGCAAGACAAAGGGTAAAGAAGTCTTCTTATTGAAAAAAGGGTAAATCGGTGTCCTTTTCTCGGACGGTATACAAATTTTTGGGAGGAAAGTTTCGTTGTTTACTTACCGGTGAATTTGATGCATCGAAAATCCCGAGTGATCACGAGGCTCTTAATGGGAATTTCCCTGGAAAATAAAATATTTTCATTAAACCGTCGTGAGTTTTGGAATTGCTATGCAAAGATAAGAAGAAAGGGTCTCTGCGTTGCCTTAGAGCTGCAAAAAAGTTTGCGACCGTCTTTTCTACTGCAAAGGAGGCTGACAATTTATCTCGGTTAAGGCTGTTAATAATTAATAGTGAACTCACAGGGTGAACAAACAATGTTTGTTGGCTAATTAACTGACCGACCTCAAAAGAATGTGTTTTCTTTGCATCGCAATGATCGCGGACACCATTTGTCGGCAGTAGGGACGAGCGATGCTCTCGGGCAGACAGCGATGAAAGAAGAGGCGGATGAAATTCTCCAAGGACAAACCGTCTATCCACTCTGTCACCAGAATTCGAAGATCAGCGTGCTGTCAGCAGGTAAAAATTGACTGTTATCTCAAGGTATGCGCAGTGAACAATGGCTCGTTTCTCATTCCAACTGGCTCCATAATTGCTTCCGATTAGAGTATGTAGAGATCGGAAAGTACCGAGGGGCTTGCATCTCCACAATTCTGTCATTATGGGTTCTCATGTAACTGTCAGTGAACAGAATGCAATTTTGCTAATTTTTTTCATAAAGTTGTCACTTGGAAGAAATTGTTTAATTGAATGGATCTCAAAATCCAGGTGACTGTGTGAACAGTTTTGTTGGGACGATTTTCAGACGGACGACGGAGGAGACGCGTGGAATGATGATTTGACTAATAGTGTTGAATGGTGCTGGCTTAAGTCAACTGTATGTATGAAGAAAGATTTCCTCTCGGGAAGACTTGCTTTCTTCACTGATGCGTCGCAATCAGTCGTCCATTGCGTGGATAATAATGAGGTGGTAGTAGCTACTGGTTTAGGCTTCTACTTGGCGTTATCCCTTACTGACGTCAAACGTCTATTGAAGATCACGGGTGGAAATTATGTAAGTGCTAGTGATGGTACGTTGGTTTCCCATTCACGTCAAACATAAAATTAGCCGTCACCTTGGTCAAAATTACCCCTTTCTGGTATTAGTCACTATATCCTGTCAGCGAAAATGGTCACTAATGAGTTGATGAAGAGGAGATTGAAAACCGGGACGGTGTCTGCGTAAACCTACGGTTATAAACTGTTTTTAACGCAAAATTCCATAGAATTTAGGGTCGAGACCACTGCTTTCTGAGGTAAGCGGTAGGATTATTGCCTTTTTGACTTGTGCACGCACGCAAGTGAGGACAGGCCTAATAATACCTCTAAAAGGAGACTCGCTGTTTCCTAATTTAGCCATGGTGCGTAGACGGGTAATTATGAAGGCAAGAGATAACCGACAAGAGCATTGAAACAGTAGTGACAATTGTCAAGCCTCTGGAATGAAAAAAAATTAACTTTGTCTACTAAGAGAGACCCTCTGAATGCATGCTGATTGAGCACATCTTCACCACTCAAATACATCAATCCTTTGTGTCTTTGGGTCCTGTCCATGGTGACACAACCATTCCTCTGGTAACTTCAGCTGTTTGCCTAACTCTTCTTTTTGGCCACGTAGGGGCTTAAGGCTTCGCTTGTGTACGTCCGAGCAACGCCCCTAGCCCCCGGTCCTAGTGTACGTGAACAAAACACATTCTACTCCAGTATCATACCCTCTTTCATCTTCGGGAAGGCTTATGGCGCCGTACTAACCACAAAAGATATTGCTGTCGACCAAACGATGTACAAGGAGACGCGTTATTTCTCAATTTCACTATTGCTTAAGAAAACTGGGCTGATCTAATCTACCTATCAGTCAAACGAAGTCTTTTTTAAATGAAGTCCATTTGAACTATTAACCATGGTGTTGGTGATTAAGACAAAATCAAGAGTTAAGTCTTTCTAATTTGTTGTTTTGGCATCAAAGAGGCGCTCAATTTTGTCACCACCGTCAGTATCATCAGCTTTAAATTTGTTTATCTAAACAGCTCACAGACGCTAAAAATATTTTCATATCTCCTCAGGAGCACTTCATCGACTCACAAAACCTCAAAATGGTCATGTTAAAGAAGGGTCATGAATAGCCGAGGGCGAACCTTGACCAGGTGATAGAGATGAATGATGTTGGGATGGGAGAGTCGGGCCAGCACTGTCGCCTCGCGTGACAGCTCCCGACCCTTCTCGTAGTCTGCCATGTTCTGCCCACGCACCGTTTTCATTCGCACCTTAAGCACAAAAAACTTAGCGATCTTTAGTCATTCCAAATAACACGCTACTGAAATAGAAGGAGATTGACGTTCGGGAGTGAATGTGGGGATTGAGTGAAAGCAGGAGAGCAACAATTAGTTATTTAGGTGTCAAGTTTGGCCTATTCAACGATGTTTAAGACAGCAAGAGCCAATTTTGCGTGGGTTGCGCTATTTCCTTTAAAAAATCAGTCCAACTGTAGTTGAGGGAAGATTTGGGTTCACTTTTATGCATAGACGTGAGCACGTAAACATTACTGGACTGACGTTTTCTTTCACTGTGGTGGGCCATTGCATTAAGGGAATTGGGGAATATACACAGGCGACATCCACTCCCAACGTTTCCATTATCCCTTAAAATCCAGACCACCAGGCTGTGGATTTGAAAACAGGCGAGAGATCGCGAAGACTATGGTTCAACTTATTAGCCTAATATTCAGATTGACGGGCTTCAAGCAAAATTTTGGAGAATAGCTTGATTTGGCTTCATGGAAAGCACCTGTTTCATGGTGTCTCCCTCCAGTAAATGGTAATGTATGCTTATCTGCCCAGGAAAAGTGGCAAAATTCCAAAGTTTGGGCCATTTGGATTTAGATCTGTACCAAGCCATTAGACAACGAAAGTGCCTTCCCACCCCGGTGGATTGAGCCTCAGCTCTGATCTAATTAAAGCATTTCTTATTTCATGAGACATTAATAAAGGGTTCCTACTCGATCTCGGATAGACCCTTAAAGTTCCACCCCGGTTTGAATAAATTGTTGTATACAAGTCCAAGGCATTCCTCAATCATTAGAAAATAAATAGTTTGAGGGGATTTTTAAATACTTAGGAAATAACTCAATCAAACCAATGGCACAGTGTTTCAGTTAGCAAGGTTGGATCAGCATAATAGCTACCACAGTCCTGAGGGTTCAACTTTCCTTTACCACTTTCTTTAACTGAACCAAATTCAGCTCAAACCAAGAGCATTCAAGGTCCATTGTGTGGTTTCATGCACAATACTCATACTTAAGAACCGACAAACTGTCACATATTTGTGACATAAGGTCAGAGTATACATTCACACTCACGAATTATCCTAAGCAGCCAAAATGCTCATTAATGAGAATTTTGACAAAAAGAAGGACTCAACTACACTTCACATTATCTACGGTAGAATGTTACAAGGGATCAGAATGACTTCTATGTACTTGAACCCAGGAATCAAGACTTGTCGTCCGCTTTAAATTCCGCTTACAATGCGGAACTGAAACGTAACTGGTTAGTTAGAAGATTAACCACAAAAACAATATTACAAACCACCTTGACACCAGTGGGTAGGTGAATGCCCTCACTGATGGAGGTCTTCTCCGTTTGTTGAAGTCCATGCACAAATCGACAATCACCGACCCGGTCAATGACCTTGTAATCCATCCGTAATTGTGACAACGCAGTGCAAAAGGCAAGAGTAGTATTCAGCGGGAGTTCTGCGCTCCCATTGGTTGAATCAACAGCGGCGGTGGCAACGGGAGGGGGGGATGGACAGGAGGGGACGATGATGGCAATTCTATTGACACAAACGCGCCAATAATGGCGGCTTTCTTAGGCATCCTAGTGATCATAAACGTTGAACACCCACCTCCACGCCCCGCCATCGTAACAACACCTGTGTTTAAGTTCAGTCGTCTCATGGCGTAAAGTGCGCATATTATTATTTGGCTGGGGGCGTTGCTGTTAGTTGACTTAACTAATGGTAAGGCCTCCGGAGTCCTTTGATGTTATAAGTAGTCCCTTATCTGTTGGGAAAATCAGCATATTGTGAGTCGCCAAAAGAGTTGTTTATAAGCATTGTGTTTTAATTCAACCGCCTGCCTCCGTTAATGCCTCCTTGTGCGCCAGGCTTGAAGATTTTCTGCTTGTAAATGGATGAAGGCCGATTGCCTTATTAGCAAGTCTCCCACTATTCGACCTCTACGCCGGTAGTATGCGGTGCTGCTCGCGTCACCTAAGCTAATTAGTGTCCAAACTACTCTCCACATCAATACAGCCACTTCCCAAATTGTAGGACCTATAGCGCCTTTGGCACTAACTACAACAGCAACCATCTTCACTCTCCTGAAACCGACCATTTGTGCTTTGTTCTAAGTTCGACCCCTACCCACAGCTTAAGCAGCCCTCCTTTGTGCTGTATCTGATCGAGGATGACCTTGTAATGACTCCTTCTTCTCCACTGAACCAACCTTGTTTGCAGTCTTTCTCGTTACTTGGCTCTGTTTCAATAATGGCAATCGATGAGCGGCGAACGGCGCTGATCTGCATTTGAATTTGAACTGTCCTTTATCATTCAATTTACCGAGACCTGAGTGACCATAATTGATCTCTCCCAAGGATGCAATGATTTCCCTCTCTTCCATCACTTAAGAAATTTCTAGCAGAGGTTCAAGTAAGCAAATTCACATTCACTATCGAGTTGCTCCCTTTTGTCTCCAAAGCACATGGCTACAGCTAGTAAGCTTTATATCGAAAATTGTCGTCCAAGGCATTCAGGCCTGATGCCTTCAATGTAAGCATTGGTAAGGGTTCCAAGTTTAAATCCAAACAAATGCCGGAAAATCACTCCACATTCCGTTGCGTGAGCCTCCACTTGACGCCTACTCCAAAGGACCCAGTTATCCATAAATGTGAAAATCAAGGAATCTGAGCAGGAACGATTAACAAAACCAGACACTAACATCTACCATACTTTGGGCAAAAACTTCCTTACCACAAACGTATATTTTACAAATAAAAATCACAAGACTGCAGGATGTTCCTCAAAAACCCTTTGCTAGTTCAAACAGTCGCCATTGCAATCCGTCATCCTCTCCCAACAAGGCGCAAGCCTGCGAGCCATTCAAGCTGAACCGTTCCATTTTACGCATGGTTTAAATAGATAAGTTGTAAAGTACTTCTGTGGTAAATTAATGCACCTCGTAAACTAGGGAGCATTTGAACGGGAGGAAAGAAAGAACAGGGACCTGTTTCATAACTCCAATCCTGACCGAGCCAGTCATTAAATATTTATCCAGGAAAGGAGGCAGAAAATGATACGAAACAAAACAACTCTCAACAACAGCAACAACAACAGACAACTCCTTGCCAGTATGGTCTGCTAACTTGGTTCCCGCAATAAATAAAATTCCCATATTTCATCCTGTCACCCGAGAAGAAAAAGACACCCGAAAAATGCATATGGCGCACATTATCTTATTAACTCTTTCTCGCTCTCTCTCTCTCCCATTCACCGTTCCAAAAGGCAACGGGTAGTTGGACTAGGCAGCTGGGTCCCTATTTGTATCCTCCTGCACAGTTCCAGCACTATAGGAAACATTATCAGCAAGCAGGCAGGGCTGACTGGCCGTTCTAGACCACCGCCATCGCCACGAAAACGGCAGACGTCGCAACAGTATTTCTTGTACCGGTGAAGTTGAAACCCATCCTCTGCGATTCTTGCGGTGGAGGCAAAAGATGAACAGAAGACAGAGGGGGAAGAGGAAGAAAATACCAAGGAAGATGACCACAATTGAAAGAAGCACTGAGAACGGCAGGGTAGATGTGTGCATTGAAGGTGTCGAAGGAGACGAAAGGGATGATAAGATTGATGGCGGCGGAAGGGTACAGAACTCCCACTTGTCGGTGTCAGTGTAACAAAAGGCATGGTCACGGAGACCCGCTGGATTGCGACACCAATTGCAGGCAGAGCTGAAGACTGGTTGGAAGGCTGGTGAGTAGAGGCTAGTATCTGTGCTTGTGTTGGCTTTCAGCGCTGCGGCAACGGCGGCTAGAGTAGCATTGTGGAAGGCTCGTTGAAGAGCGTTCATCTCACTGGTGTCAACTGGAGAGATTAAATCCCAACGAATGCACCTAAAAAAATAAGGTACCAGTTTTTTCGATCTTTGATGTACTAGCAGATAGCTTCAGTGGGACTGGTTGTGTTTTCATTAACTGATTTTCAAACTAGAGCGGAGCAGCTTGGTTTCACATCCTCCGTTCCCGAACCCACTTTTCATACAGAATGAAACTCCACACCCAGTAGAACTGCCAAGGGGGATCGGTTATGCTGCAGTCAAGTGTCCCCTTAATCGCATGGAAATTCGATGACAGGCGTGGATGGCTCGTGGATGTTCTTCTTACAGCGCCTATTGTTACGCTGTGATAACTGACGCAGAACTTCCTCCATCTGTGGCACTGCTATTGCCAGATTGGGTGAGACCCCTTCACATCACACTGAATTCATAACAGAGGGACGATGCTTTAAAGGGTAGAAGGGGTTTTGTAATACTTTGGCTGTTTGTTTAACACTCGGTCTTGGTAAAGGAGCCACTGAGGTGCTCCGCCACTTGCCTTCACCGGGTGGACAAGCCTCCGAGTCATGCTAGTAGCTTCAAGCCCTACTCTGCGTCAACAATACATTTTCTGCCCGAGAATTGCCTTCTCTTGTATTCAGAGACGCTCCAAGCGCTACATCACCGATGAATAGTCAAGGAAACGACTGGCATGCTGTTGACCGGGTAAATTAGATACCACCAAAGTCGCTTATAAAAGGTTTAAATTGGTTAAATATTTTACTAATGTATTGACAGTTCTCACAATCCACGGGTTCTGGTTTTACTCTATTTTAATGTTATGAAGGGACTGTTCAACACCGCACGCTTTTTCCCACACCGACGCAGTCAATACAACTGTCTAGACAGATTCACTTCATGCGCTCAGATACTGAAAATTGACAGGACAGGCCCTCCACTTGCTGACGCGTGTAGTAGTGTCACGGCTCCCTCCCCTGCCCCCCCCCCCGCCATCTGACTCCAACGTCAATCAGCGCAATTGACCAAAGTAGCTGGTAGGTCACGTTGGTCATTCCTTCTTCAAAATTTTAGCGCTTCAAAAACATTTGTCGCCTGCTGAATTTCACGAGTGATCGTTCAATGCTTAAAAAGGCGGTGATTGATGGGAGGAACGCGATTCGAATCGCACACACAATGCATTTTACAAGTTATGTGAAAGAAGTAGGAAACTGAAGCACACACTTTCAAGTCTACTACGATATATGGCATGTGGCACTCACTCGCCTGGTAGCGTCCATGGCTTTCCCTTCCCGGCTGATTTATCTTTAAGCCTCACCCTCGTCACCATTCACCACTACTGAAAGGCGTTCTTTATACGTCGGTAAGCGACCCTTTCAATCGCTTTCTACTGTTTTGGAGAATAACTCAAGAATTCTCCTCAACGTGATACCGCTAAGTGAATCACTATCTGGATCGCGTAACTAAAATCTATTATGGTGGGAAGAATTGCACCGAAACACTTTCTTTATGTGCTATGCAACAAATTTCCCATCGCAAGCTTGAATCACATTGAGTTTAATTGGCATTATGAGGTATGAGACTGACAAATAATGAGGCTTTAAAGAGCATAAAAGCACTCGTATTACACAAACTCCCACAAGTTGCAATGCGTCCCTCTTCAGCTTTTAAGAGCACTTTCTGATCTGTGAGTTAGGTGGCCAGAGGAGTCATAAGTTTGTATTCGGAAGAGAGTACCTTGTCTTTGACACTATAAACTCAAATAATGAAATATTCTGCTCGTTCACTTACGCTTTTCCCGATGCTGACTTAGCAAGACGTCCAGCGTAGTCGTGTTGATCGGCCGCCGAGTAACTTTCGTTCGGTTCAAACAAAGGAAGGGGAGGCTCAACAAGAGGATCAGCCTCGCACAACGGTGATAGACGTCGCGAGCAATTCACGGTGACCATATCCAACTCATAGCTTGTCATTGAAATCGACTATAACCGAAAGAAGACAAGCTGTAAGGGTAGGGCTCTGTTCTGGCATCCCAATGCATCAGGCATCACTCTTGGAAATAGCTTGAATGCTAAAAGGTTTACTTCTTTTCCAAAGAAATCAAGGAAACAACGAAGGACTGTGGTGCTAGCTATCTTGCCCAAGATAATCTCAACCAAGACATAAATGAAGAGCTAGTGGCTTGAAACGGTAGTTTGGAATAAGGAAGTGAAGTCATATCGGCACGAGGTCACAGTGTCCAACCGGTGATCCGGAAACAGACACAACTTTTGACAGAAAGTCCTTCCACATTGGTTAATTTGCTAAAGCTGATTTTTATAAGAGAATAACGTTTTTACCGAATTCTACTAACGTTCACTTTGTTGTCGGTGCAGGAAGCGCCTTTCAGCTTTCAAACTTCACTTCCTAAATGAAATTCACGGGGTGCACAACAGTAAAGTGAATTTTTCGCATCAGCCAAAAACTGTTAAAAAGACGGCTATTAAATGACGGATAGTTGAATGTGAGTGATTCAGATCAGCGCAGAAATTTCTCCATCTGTGATAATGTTACCGTTGGACTCCCATGGCGAAAGATTGAATTGGGTGAGATTTCCTCCTTCCTGCAATAGGGGTGATGGTGACGCATTGGATACCCATGAAGGGGTGAGACATGACAGCTGAGTGACTGCAAAGCTTGAACCGAGCTGCATCGGCGTGTCTTCTTTTCTATTTCATGGTTGTACTTAGTCAATCGGCTCGAAACTGGGTATTCAGAGTCAGCTCGGAAGTGAAATTTGCTACAGCGCGGTGGAATGTCCCCAACGCCCTTCCACCCTATTTCTGCAACGAACAGGGCCCAGATATAAATGGAACGGTTAGCTACATTTGTGATTGGTTGAATCTGCAGAGCTCCACTACGAGTGTTCAAAAGAACTCTTTCAATCATTCCAATTTTAGGTTTTGTATCTTGATTAGCACCAAACTGTTCAAAAAGCCGAGGGCAAGGATTGGTATTATCCCGCATAACCAACTGGATAGCGTTAAAATGGCGTAAAAAGGGAGAGACGCTATACGTGGCGCCCTTCAAAGCGGTCCACACAATAGCCAGCAGATTCGAAGGTCTTCTCAGTGTGAAGGATATCCATCGTGACGCAGCCGCAGAAAGCGACAAGAATAGCACTTCAGCGAAGAAGGAGCCCATGCGACAGAACGGCACTTGGTCTCACTATAAGCACAATTGTGTGAGCACTTTTGACCCTTCGTGATTCGACCTCTAAGACCATGGGATAGATTAACAGCCACTGATCCTCCGCCCCTTTTATGTCCATAATGAGGCCACTGGTGGAGCTTAATGTTCTATAACGCGTTCAGAAGTCATATAATCGGTACAGCATAAACAGAGTAACCCTAAAGCATAACTGTGTATGAGTGATGCTTCGATGAGCCCTATAATAACGCTATTTTTATTTCCACCTTGTGTCACATATACGTGACGCACCAAGCCATGCATCACGAACAAATTAATTGAGACTAAAACGATAAAAACTTCGGAGGATGCTCTCACGGAAGGTAAGAATAGTTTCACTTTTTTTTAGAACTGCTGGTCGATTCGGCCAGTTCAAGACTGCAGTGGCTAATTTGCCCCCGAGACTCTGACAGCGAAGGCCGTAACTTTTAGCTACTTTCACTTACCTTGGCAAAAGCGAAGCACGTGTCCGTGGCCGAATTTACAACGTCGGTTGGCTGAGAGGACCAGCGTGTATGAGTCACTGGAAGCCCGTTGGCCCATCGCCACGATGATTCATCATGCGCCTGAAGTTTCAAACCAATCCAGTGTGGAACTGACTCCCATGGTAGCATACCTTGAGAAAGAGAGCGCAAATAAGACCAGCTCACTCATAAAACCCTCCAGGAAAGGAGTGGTTTCGTAAAGCCATCCGCCGAGGCATTTAATCAAGATCACTGCACGTGATGCAATAAATAGGGTTGGGACTAATGCCGCCTGGAGATGAGTGATTAAAAATGAGTTTGTCATTGAATCTACTGCGAATCAAATTTCCGATTCAAGAAGTACTGTAATCTAAATTTGAAAGGCATTTTCACGAGAGTGATCAAAGCATTGACTTAGTGACAGCTATCGTCGATGTAAGGACTCAATAGTGATGGGTGGACAGTCCTTTTTCCGCACTATTTCACCATACCAGTGGGCTTTAACAAATGATAAAAGATCACCACGGCGGAGAAGTGTTGCTTGCCTCTTTAACAAACAAAGACAGAAATAATAGTAATCTACAATGAGCCCAAAGCCACACTCCATTAAGAAGTTAAAAGGGAGTGAGTTTTTCCAACCGGTGGAGGTGTGATCGGAGGGAAGGTGGGCGCGCAACCACGCGACGGTGAAGGGAGTTGTTAGAGCTGCCAATCGCGCCCCAGCAGCGGTTTGGGCACACATCGCCGTGGCCTCCTTGTAGGTTCCCGTCCAATCCCCCATAAATCGATAACAGTGATTACCTAGAGGTCAATGTGGAAACAGCATCGTCAAAGAGTTGGTAACCTGTGAGAAGAGCAGCCAGACTCTAGACGCTAGTAGTTCGACACGGTGGATATTCAGTACTTCTCATAGCATAGGCCCTCTATTCACTCCTGGAATAGTCCCTACAGATGGCGACTATTATTAATTGCTGGGGTGCTTCAAAGTAACAGATATTTCATGGGCGAGCTACTGAAATAGAATTTATCACCTAAGAAAAATGAATTAATTTAGGGGTTAGGTCAACCGCATACCAGTATCTCAGATAAAATGAAACTCTCTGACAAGATATTACTCGGATAATGCTTATCGAACGGAGGAAAGATTAAAATGCAATTGACGCAAAGCACGAAAACATTTTAATGAGCATGCTACTGAAATAATCTCAGCAGCCTCAAACAAACTAATTCAGTAAGTCGCTAAGTCGTTACGAGATGGTTTCGAAGTGGTATCAATGCATTGCTAAAGTACCAATGCTTACCAGTGGCAGCATTGTGAGTAGCATATCCCTTGGGGCAGACCGAGGCAGAAGGTTTTGTCGTTGGACGGGCTGGTAAGGGCTCGTACGAACAGACGAATGGGAGACTCTCGTTGCAGCCGATATCGAAAGTGAGGCTGCCAAAGTGCTCCGTGTCGGGAATACCCGTGATAGATACGCACAGCGGACCATTAGCTGACGATGCTAGCGGCTGTTAAATTCAGGAATCAAATGTTTGACAAGCTTCCAGGTGGTTTAATTCTACCTTCACTGCACACCTAATGATAACCTTACAAGGAGCGTTCAGCTTATACCGGTCTTAAACCTTCAAAAGGTTGCTACCACGATGCCATAAGCTATATTAGGTAGAAGGTGCGCTCTGTTACTAGTCTTAGTAGCTTATGTATATGTCGCGAGCCGGTCTGAGACAGTGTAGTGAGGAAAAAGGCATCCTGCCAAGGCAAAACCCGGATCCAAGAGTCGCAACTGGTGGAGACGACGTCAATCACAAAGTGGCATAAAAATTTTGAAGGAGCTCGTAAGTCCGTCTTGACCCCTCGCTGACGTTGATGGTGATGGGTCTTAGACACACAGCCGCCCTTATACGCACAGAAGTTTAGTATCTCTGGTAAACGTGGAAGAGATCCTCAATGGACCACACCTTCGCTAGGCATTTTGACTTCCCCGGTCGACTATTGTAGAGCTGCTCTAAATCGTATAATTGTTGGCTAATAGTATAACCGTACAAAGTTGAATTTATTATTGCAATTTTATTTGCTGCGATGGAGCCACATTTTTTCTCAACACTTCCATGAAAAACAAGACGTGCTATTAAAACCTGATCACCTCAGCCGTCCCCGAAACACAGTTGTAGTTAATTGATAAAGGGAACATGCCAACACATATTTGTGACGTGGGTCTCAAGGACAAGAATCGAGATGTCGCCGACATATGATGTTGGTAGAGTGCGTGCCAACTTAGGAGTTTGTCCTCGCCACTTCCAAAAAGTAAGGCTTATGCCTGACTTTTTGACAAGCCCAATTTTAAAAAACTAACCAACAGAGTGCCTGACAGACGAGAATGCAGATAGTGAATGATTAGGCGTACAAAACTCAAGAACTATTTTAAGTGGTCCTTACTCGGTTGAGTTCATGTGCAATGTAGCAGGGTACCCGCTCATTGACGGAATGGAAAGTGTGACGGTAATGGAAGAGGCCGATCCAATGATAGCGTCGCCAAATCACCTCCAATCGGTCGTAAATTGTTGGCCCGCGTCCGTAGAACCCAGGCGATGCTGGCAACCGTGGCAGACGCGACAACTGGCTAGCCACAAACACTGAAGCAACACCAATACATAAGTCCATTATGGGGATAACTGGATCAAATCTTTTCAGTCCCCAAAGATGATGTCACTTTAGTACTGGGCACTGCTTAATTGTCAGTGATGGGAAGTGAAAACAGATTTGAAAGGCTTGAAGCGGACTTTAAGGAAATGTTCATGCCATTGTTAGGAGAGCGGTTGCATATGACTAATTTGAGGTCGGTATACGGTATCATCTTCATTTGTTACTTGCAACAGCTAAAGAAGAAGAGTGTTTACAAGGAGCAGTACAGAAGATGCCTCGGAATGAAAGAAATAGCCTTGGAGTACAATAATTTTTGAATTAAATGCTTGAATACGCAAGTACTTTCAGTCTCTTGTGATTGAGCGATTACGCTGATGAGGCAACCTGCTCACATCATTTGTGCTATGATTGGTAAACCTTTTTCCGGACAAACAAACCTGATAATGTTTTTAAGGGTATGTAAATGGGCACCTTTATAAGCATGTGCTATCATTTTTTCAGTAAACACCCCCTCTCACAGCTGTGAAAGGATAAGGTAGTAAGATGAGAGACAAGACACGGATTAAACATTGTGGCCTTTAACCTACTTAAACTGACCCCTTTATCGAGAGATGTGATGTGAACAATTCATCGAAACCCATAGCGGACAGTTTGAATACGAAGTGGGATTCAAACTTAAATACGACTATTTCGATCTTGGATTCAACTTCCCACCGTAGACTGATTATTATTATTCTACTCATATCAAAAAAGTAGTGTAGACATACGCTGATCGGCCTCTGAACGAAAGACAGCCAGCCCGGCGTTGCCATCGCGAGAGCAGGGCGAGCCAATTTCATGACAATAGAATTGCGCCTCCGCAAACGTCAAGAATTTGTCATGGAACACCTATACATAAATTCAATCAAATTTAAAGTAATAGAGGCTAGACATCACAGCCTTTAGGCCATAGTTATTATTTTTTGTAAAACTTTAGAATCTATAGGACGAAACCTAAACTCACACGAAAACATTGACCATTAAAATAGGTAAATCCTGGCGCAACACAGTCAAAATCAGGATCATGAATGAATCCTGTCTCGACGGAAGGACCGACATTTCGTGAATTTTGGGAGATGAGACAATTTGGAATATCAAAGTGGTCAGCACCACCATCTGTCTCGTTATCAGATATCATAGTCGCTTGACAAATGTAGCCCAGATCGAGAGTACATCGCAGAGAGTACCAGAAACCTGAAGGCGAATGGACTCACCAATTTATGGTCAGTAGGAATTTTTAATTTATCTCAGAGTTTGCTTGAACAACCTGAAATCAGATGCAATGCAATGCAAGTGCCATAATCAAAGAAGTAGCCGGAACTGTCGGAGAAGAATGATTGATTCTGACGAGTGCGATCTTCGTAAAATGTAGGATTTCCAGTAGAACCATCGGTCCAATTGTTCCAGAAAAATTTGTCTTCTGACTTGGACAGTCCAATCCAAACGAACTCGGAGGGTTTCACCATATGTGCAGGTAGACTATTTGTTTGATCCTATTTAGGAAATACAGCATCGTTGCTACTCCAACACATATTTGAAGATATTTTGGCCGAGGATGCTTACCCATACTCCTACTGTAGGATCGTTCTGATGAAGCAGTGAAACAACACTTTCAGAGGTTTCCTCATTCGGCAAGCTTGCCAAGTTACCTCGCCACCGAACCTTTTGATCCCTACCCAAGCCAACTGCTCTACAGGCGCGTTCAGCTGCTCTCCAATCGTGGCCGTGAGATCGAGCTCCACCAAGGACCACGCGATAACAGGTCACGGATCCATCGTTTCGATAAAGAGGGAGATAGTCCTCTGGACATATTGGTCTGTGTTTTTGTCAACAGAAGCAGAAATTGCAAAGCTGCGAAAGTGCTGATTCTCTAGAAATGGTAACTCACTCAGTCTCAAACACGGGAGGATTGGTGGTAGTGGCATAATTTACAGGTATTTTAGGAATGCTGCAAAGAGTTAAGCGAGGCGCGCTTTGTCCTTTGCACTGGCGCAAAACCCACCATCCCGAGCCTGGTTCGATTGCCAAACAGAGTCCGTTTTCGGAGACTGGGTTTTGCAGAAATGGTGGCTTTAGTCGGTTAAATCCCTCACTAACAGACCCATCAAGCCTGTAAAAAATGAATCTCGCTACGTAATTTCCACCTGGGTGAGATTAGCAGTAACAATATTGTAGGCAAACATACCAAGTGATTGTTAGTGGTGAGGTTGTGTTGACGATCCCACCTATGAGCACATCGTCATCTATGAGGGAATTTAAGGTATATAACGATTCAATACATTTTTGTCTTCTAGAAACTAATTTCCTCCAGTTTTCATGGATCCGTTTTTGTACGATAGCATATGCCCTTTTAAGTTGAATTAAAAGAAGCCAAAAGTTGATAGAAAATTTCAAATTTTCTGGATGGCCAATGAAGGGCTTAGAGAATCAGCAACGCACAAATACGAAATCGAGATCTTTGAGTAAATCAAAAGGTTTTTAGGAGTGTCCTTGATTCAGATTTAGCACCTCGAACGCGCTAAAACAACATGACTCTTGTGCATGATATGAGTGCGGAAAGAACTGCCTACGCGACAACCACTTCGGTAAGCACGATTGACCAAAGCTCAAAAATCCCTTATTTCTTTTAGGCATATTTGAATAACTTTGTGATTGAAACACACAATCCCTTTAGTCTTCCTTTTAGTGAAATTACGCGAGAAATTGTATCAAGGTAGTTAAGTTAGCAAATCCTAGGTTTACGCATCAAGTTCCAATTTTAAAAAGCACGGAACTATCTCCGCCCAAGTTTTTGCGAATTGTTATGAATAAAGTTTAAAAACCCAAAAACCTCATTATCATCATAACGTCAAAAAACCCTTTTTAATAATTATGCAGCGAAAATCTAATGTATCTTAAAATCGCAAAATTTACTCAAGAGTAGTGCTAGTCATGGAAGCCCGTGGAATTAAATCGACCATAATGGAGATGAAAGGACAGTGAATTTAAAAATGAATTAACAACTGTGGCTGCAAAACAACGAATTCATTTCAAAATATTTGTCGCCTAATAATAGGATTGTTGGGCTGCTTAGAATCATTGGTGGTAATTGTAATAAGCTGGATTCGTAACTAAATCTAGGACAAAAATACCAGAAGGGAGATTCAGATGCAGTAGCCAAGTGGCAAAAGCATCCAATTCTGGCGTCTTCAAACTTGCTGGTACCGCGTCGCCCTCGCAATCTCCCATAACCGCAAAGCACTTGTTGCCAAATGCGTGCCATTCCACACCGTCTCCACTACCCCCTCCACCAGGACAGGTTCCAGGAAATGACGACTCTGGAGCGGCACAGAAGGCCGTTACCAGTGGAGCGTCATCGTTCGTCTCTTCTTCATCTTCATCATCCACGCAAGGCACTGCAAGGAAAGGCGAGGTGGAGAGGGTGGAATTGACGTGTACTTGAAGGCAATAGGTTACTGATTGGTTGGTTGGTGGAATAGGAAAAGTCGGATGAGAGCGATGGATGGCGGCTGTGAGCCAGGGCGTCACAGAGGGCGATCTCGGAAACTCCAATCGATCCTAATTTAAAAACGAATAATTAAGTTTTCGAGTAACATTTGAACAGTAGTTATTTTAGACGCAAATACCTGGGCAATTGTGATCTCAACACCAACCCAAGCGCGAGTAGACCTGGATGTGTAAGCTAGACGATCTCTGAGGAATATAAGTTCTAGAGGGTTGCGTGGAAGAGCAACTGGTGCATCGCCGCAAAGCTGCCTTGCACTGTCAAGACTCATTTCCAGAGAAGGGTCTTGAAGGAGACGATAGCAGGTGCCCAGGTAGCAAACCTGATCATCTGCATTATTTTCCTTCGTCCAGGCGGGTTGAGCACCCTCAAGGCGGGTGGTAGCATTCACGAACGACGGAGAATTCAATGGGACCTCACAACCGAAACCTATACGTGTTTTTTCGCAATCAGAGTGGTCCCAAGCTCCTACACGAAGACTTGAAGTCGACAGAAATGCACACTGTTGTTCGGAGCTTTTCTACAAAAAAGAATGATTTTTAGCAGCACGTACATGAATATTTTGATAGCGCGGTGCTGAATTGGTGCACAAAGCACTTTTAATTCTATGACACTTCTGACACAAGTGTCCGATCCTGGCAATTTGGATCGATGAAGCATGTCAGAAACACCAGTGTCCTCAATCATGCTGCTTTTGATTACTTTTTGATAGATGAACACATTAAGATAGCATCGACAATGCTGGGGAGTAAAAGCAACTCATTTGTTGCCTGCTTGCTTTTCTTCGTCTTTTTCTGATTGGTTGACGTGAGTGACATCAAGGATACAAAACTCTCACACATAGGATTTGAACGGTCAAACTAGATTGACGTATTGATGTTCACTTTTTTTGGCTCGAGAAAATTGCCAACAATGTAGGCTAAAAAGGGGAACGGAGGTTTGCCTGTTTCAATGCCGCCTAAAAGTAACAGGTCAGTAAATTTTGAGTGTCTGGAGTCTCAAATAGGACTTCTTTAATAATTCTCAAAGTATAAGCTGTGAAATGAATTAAAACAGACGGTCATAATATCAACTGCATAGGTTTTTGCCCATCTTAACATCCAAACGTCACATATATGTGACGCGTGTTCTTTATCAGTTTGTGATAAGTGGTTGTGTCAAATCATGTCGATAATGGATTAATTAGATGTTGGAGGTTCGTAGCTAAATAGTGACAACAGTTTTCTTATCATATCAAAGCAAAAAACATCTATCTGTGGTAATCGCTTTTCCCCTGTGGCTGAAAGTAAGCGTGTCAGCCAAGTACCAGCAAAACACAGTAGCGCAACATCGTTAAACATAAGGTCTGGTTTTATAAAAACAGTAAGAGCATTGCCTCCACGGTATAAAGGGCATAGATAAAGATAAATAAACCTCTGCTTCTGTTCATAAATGGGATAGCCACCTTCCAACGTGGCCGTAATATCCCAAAGCCTAGGTGCGAATGAACTGGACAACTGCGTAAAGCTAGGATATTAGTCTTACTAGCGCAAATTTCTTAGCCGCCATCGTCATCATCATTAGCGCATCGGTGAGTGCCGACGTTCCATTCCTCACTGAACGAGCGGTGGTGCCGCTCAAAATCAATCAGTTTGCATTAAAACGAAGAGTGATTAAGGGGTAAAGGACGTGGTTTATCTAGCGCAGAGGTTTCCTACTTACCTACCCCTTCGTTAATATGAGAGTTCGCCAACATGATTACTATCGCATGCGTTTACAACCAAACAGGATAAGAGATGGTGGTGAGAGAAATTCGAAATCTCTACACGACTGTTCACCACAGCTTGGCAGGACAATAAAAAATGCCTTGCCAAGGTACAAAAGAAACTCTTTTTGAACAGCAGTCTGAATAAAATGCTAAGCAGTGCAGCAGTAGGTCCACTGTAAGGCTAATTCCTAATAAAGTAGTAAAAAGTAAATTAGACTACTCCTTCGCAGCGGCAACTATTACATAATCTCTTTGGTAAAAAAAGCAAAACAATTTCAGTAGAGTCGCAAATCAAAACAGTTGGTTAAGCGTTTTCTAAAATCCGCCACCAGTGACTTCAAGACACAAAAAATTGCATCCTTTGCCAACTCTGTTCGCGCCACTGCAACTTGGGCCAAGTTGCGTGTTTTTTTTTTTTTTTCCTGTGCCCGACGCAGTAAAGTCGTATAGGCGGCGAAAATTGTGATTTCCAAAAAAGTATGCTTGTGACGTCTGGACGCTTCGTTTTTTTTCTCCAAACACAACAACATTCGTACGTCAATGTTATAAATTACGAGCAGAGGAGTTTGGAGTTTTCAAGCCGTAATGTAATCCTCTCGGATGTAAACCAAATCACTATGGTTTTTTCGTAGCTAGCATGAATGTAAGTTAGCTCTATTTCAAGGAGAGGACTCTTTTTGATTGTAATATTTTGGTTGTTTAGCTCCCGACTCTGGTAGAGGGAACATTTTGGCACTTCCTCATTGTAATGTCACAAGGTAGGCTGGCGTCTGGACCATGCCATTAGCCGTACTTTAGGTCGACAATGCATATTCCACCCCAGTGTTGTCTTTTTTCACCTTCTGAGAAGTCGCAGGACGATATATCAGTGGCAGTGGAAAGCAAATCCGATTTCCACTGCAGAGTGATAAACTTTAGTGGGGAAAAGAAGTGCATATGCTCCAGATGAGAAAATTGGTGACAATCCTCAACAAAAGGTTTGAAAATTACGTCCACCTTTCGTATTCTACAGAAAAGCCATTAACAAATGAAGAAACACTGTAAGATGATATCAGTCGAGTCCTTGAGATACCTCGCTCACTTTTTACCAGATGGAGAAAAGCTAATAAGCTTGCCTAGGCAGTTTCCCAACAAAAACATCGTGACGAAGAGATCTGGAAGTGAAACTCCACTCCTACAGAACCAGGTTAAACTCTGTCCTTTGTTACATAACTTTGTCTTTAGGCAAGTGTTCCTAAAGCCAGCTACAGGACACAACTCCAGATCCAGTAGAATCGCCATGAAGGATCAGCGACGTTCCTCAATTATACGGAAGCTCGGTGAGTGGCACAGTTGGCTCGCAGGTGTTCCCTCACGGCACCGATTGCGTTGTGATGGCTGACCAAGGGGAACGCCGCCCTCGGCGTTCAAAAGAAGAACGAGGTTATGCAATACGTTGGCTGGTTGTTTACCTTTCAGTCTTCATGAAGAGGCCGGGTGGTCTGTTCTCTAGGCCATACCAGTAGCCAAAAGCCCTAATGTACATTGACTACACATCATTTAGTCGCTTTATGCCTTCAGAGAAGTCTCAGGCCCATGCAGGATGCTATTGCTGGTTGAATTCCAGTCTTAAAGAAATAATCATCAACAGAAAAAGCATTTTGTTGGGGAACGCAACTCCTTTCATGAAACAAATGCAGCTGTACAAAAAATGAAAACATTAAAAAAACAGTTTGGTCGACAAGAATGCAGTGATTGAAGACAACATGATAGTTTGTCTTGAGTAAGAAGCCCTCCTTGATAAACCACTTTGATCTCGAAATCTAATTGGAATTCATGCGGAAGAACTCAGTTGAGGCCAAGGTGACGGATGGGAGAAAGATAGGGTGGAAGACAATATATTCATCTCAAAATTTATCCAGAAATCCATTTAGCAATTATTGAACTACTCGAGGATTCCATTGGACGATGATTCAAAAAGTTCAAATATTACCACTCCTTGATATAAATAAATCAAGGCGAGTGTTGAGCCATGAATTGCGCCACTTTATGCGAAATTAGGGAAGTATTTTAACTGTAGCGGTCCAGGTGACGGATGTAATCATTTTTTGAAATTACAACCTGTCAATAAGTCAATACTCCACCGATTAAACCCCAAAGTAACCAGTGGCAAATGAGTCTTAGTGACACCTCAAAACAGGATTACTTCAAGCGTCCTTCATTTCGCAATACAAAGGAGGGCCAACTTTGACTTTCCGTTCATCGTCAATAATAAAAGAGGCTTTCAAGTCAAACAGGGATAAAAAATACATCTGCTGCCTCCACACAGTCTTCTCCCACATCTGATAGAACTACACATCTACCTTTGGGCTTAAATAATTCCTAGAAAAGCAGTTGCCATGCACAAGGATTTGTCAGTGTGGTTAAACTTTCCCAATACAGACTGCTTCCCTCATCTCTTTATAGTTTATGCAATCTGACCTCGTGACATATGTGCACTAACTTTTCGAAATTGCCAAGGTTTATGCTGTGGTCATGATTCCCATGGGAACACTCACCGCTTGTGCAATTTCGTCCCATCACAGATAACTGGGTGGCCAGCATCAAATTGACTAAGTGAATCCCCAAAGAGACGACTGCCGCCCTATGAATTTGAGACTTAGGAAGCCACTACCATCCAGACCGTTAGTGACAGATAGATCCACAGGCAGACAGGCGAAGAGACCGTCTTGAAGACGTCGCACTGCTGACCACCTTGAGGGCTGAGCGCCATCACCTCTACCATACAAACCGCGCTTGTAAACTTCTCCATATGCTTGTCAGCATTCGCTAATATGGTGTTAGTTCCTCTTCTTGTTGGATTTACCCTCTTTTCCATCAATGACCACAGTTGTATACATTCCCACGGACACCAGCACCATTGATCATCATGTCGTTTTGATTAGCGAACTGGACTGGACAGGGATGCGACATTAGCATCGATCATCGGCGCTTGCAGTGGGGTGCATAGAATCGCTACGGTAGCATCACCGTTTATGAATTTCAAATTAAGGGTGACGGATCTGATTTGAATGAGTCTTGACTTTTGGATCCTGAACAACATCATAGATTTATGCAAGCATTCAATCCAACTTACTGACGAGTAACAGAACTTTCACCCCGATCCCACCTTTTCCGTATTCCGATTCCCTTCCATCCGCAAGATAGTGGCTTATACGACACCAGCCTTTACTTAAAACGTTCGCCACCGAGTTTGTTCTCAGGTGAAAAAATATTAATTGTCAGCCTGAATGGTCCAATTTCCCAATGTCATCAACTGGCATTCGCTCAAAATTTTTAATCCTATCAAATTCATTTGCTTTTAAACAAACGACCAGACCAGATCGAGTAAAAATATAGTCGTCACATATATGTGACGCAGTTGGCGAATATCTCAAGGTCGTTTTAAACAAAGTAACCGAGTATTTTATATCTAAGTTCCCCACTGCAGTGGCTACATTGTATTGTCAGGCTTTTTACTTCTCTCGCCTGTGGGACATGGAGTCATGTCAGTGGTTACGATTTTTCAACCAAAAAAAAAAAAAAACAATTCTATGAATGACATCTAAGGTAAAGTTTGAGGAAACCCTTTTCATGCAAATATTTAACAGTCCTTTTAAAAAGTATGCTTACTTTTATCAGCAGTGCTTCAAAAATGGAAAATAAAATCCATCTTGACTCGGTGACAGCCTCTGAGTTACTATTTTACCTGGAGATTTCTTGACAAACATCAAACAAACTCGGATATTTGGAGAGTGAATGTAGGCTTGGGCTAGAGGCCGATGCATCCCAAAGGCAGAAAGGCGGGTGCTTATATGTGTGCAATTGGTTGGGCCTTGTTTTAGCTTGGCATAATACTATGACCACTACAACGCCATCTCCGTTGAAAAGTGGTGTGGTGTACTGTGGAAAGCTCCTTCAAATTACAAGCTCAATGTCTTAACAACAAGACAAAAATTTGCTGCCGATTCTACTTTCGTGCAACATTTGGCCTCGCGGCGCCGATACCCTGACACAGTCTTTTGGAGACGAATCGGAGCATGCCGTGCTGTAACGCCTGTAGCTTCCACATCTCTTTCTCTTCCCACTTGATTTAAGCTTTGAACCGCTCATACCTCAACATTACTACAAGCTCTGGACACATCAACCTCCAATGGTTTCAATCACTTCCAACTGTTCTCAAAATCCTCATCAACATGAATGAAAACTTGACCGCTCCTCCACGTACTATGCACCGACTTTGCAACCGGGTCAAACATGTTTCGCGCTATCTAGTAAAACAGCCAGAAACATCAACATCCATTGATACCTTCGAGAGGGACTCTGGTGGTGCATTGCAAAATTTCATTAAAAATTGTCAATTTTTCAATAAAATTAGCAAAAATTTCTCACCTCCAAGGAGAAGAGCACATCGGGGGCCCAGTTGGAATAAGTAACGTCGCTCCCTGAAGGAACCCACTTGTAATAGGAGCCGTTTACTGAATAGGTCGCATTGCTTTGAAGTCCAATCCACACTGGCCAGGTAACAAGCGATATGACAACGTTCAGTGAGTCTAAAGGTCAAAAGGTTTATAAACAGAATTGGATACACATGACTGATTTCAAGGGATCCGAGAGGCAGATAGGACTTTCAGGCGTAACTACATGCCTTCAAGATCAAAGAGCATCAAGCAAGGCACATTCAAACTGTCCCTTTGTAACATAGTGAGAGTTCGAAACAGCAATTTGATGAAGTGTTTAATTCTCTTGTCTGTTCCAGCGCTACTTTAGTCTCTGCTGGTAAGTAAAGGGGATGCATTGGTATCTCGGCTGCCTCCCTTCCTCAATCACCTCCAAGGGTGTGGACGGTCCTGTTCAAAACTAATGCCACCTTACTGGGTGGGACAGTATGTCCCCTAGGGGTTGATCATAAAATTCTGACCTCATTAAGAGTGATTAGTTAAGAAACCCCAAGTGCGTTAATGGCATAAAAACAGTTCTACGATCGGGTGTGTAAGGTGTTCCTAGAGAAGGACTAGGAATTCATATCGCTCAAATTCAAAGTAGGGTTGATCTGGAGAAAAAACATCCCAGGATGGGGGAAGAATTGGGATAAAAGAAGAAGGGGGGCGAGACATAATAGTAGAGATAGTTGACCAAGTCTGAGAGCGTCAAGTACCTCTCTCTGTCTGACAAGTCGACAATTCGCAAAAGAATTGTCATCCCAGACAAAAGATTTCCGGAAACTATTATGTGGATTACACTGAAGTGAGACAAATAGCGTTCTCCCGCAAGCTGGAGTATTGTGGATGCGACAGGAGGTGGAGGCTCGTCCACCATGGGGATGAGCCTATCCGCCATGAGGGTGTCTGAGGATAGAGTTATAGGTGTCCAGCCATTCACGTCTGCGACCGCGAGGGATGGAGGTAGAGTCCCCCCCCCCCCAAAAAAAAAAAAAAAACGACTCAGGGAAGCGTAATAATAATGTTCTAGGGAATTACAGGAAAGCGACTGTAAATTTGCCTTGGCGGAAGCGTTTGTTGCTAATACTCAACTAGTGTTTAGAAGTTGGATACTTTGTTTAAAAATGGGAGTTAGAACAGCTTAAAAATCCCTCACAGTATATTATTCTAACAAATTTGTCGCTACTATCTATCATTCATATTTTCAATCGCAAATGGTAAGCTTAGGGCATGTGAAAAGGCTGATTCGGTGGGTGAAAATAGGAATGCACTTCTTAAGACTCCGGCATTTCAACTTCTCGGTTTTTTTTCTTCCTCCACCGAGAAGGTTATACCTCAAAAATGTGGTGGTTTGTAGCAAAGGTCCCCTCTCATCCCCTAGGGCTGCCTACACTTAAGGCTTAAGGGTGGACGCTCGCTCGAAATAATCACGCATTGTCAAACAGATTCATTCTGGGTGCCGTGAGATATTCTGTTCCATCCTGACAAGTACTTACACCCAGTAAAAGCCTAAAATCATCCATTGTGATGAGCATCAGTTGGTGAAGGCCGTCGAGATGCTAAAAAAGGTCTCTTCCCTGATCAGCGGGAGGTAAGTGGATGTCCAAACCACCACAGCTTGTTGCTTGAAGTTCATACCAATTCAATTCGATCTTGCTTTAGGTTTATTCTGAAGAGGTGGAGGAGTGACAACCCCCTGCCAGAATGGCAGTTGTAAAATCTTTGGTACATCACGTGCTACAGTATAACCGATCCAATCATCTCCAAAATACGATGTGAATGACCTCTCCCTGAAATTCAACACTTTATAAGTGCTTAAAAGCAATGCCATTAATGGCTTACACTTTGATAAACCTACAGAGGAGCTGTGTTATCTGACCTAATTGGCTTTTCTGCGAACCTCCAATTCATTTTGTGTGACCTTTAGTGAAGAATTTTGGACTGAACAAAGACAGAGGAAAGGTAATTTCAAGAGATGCAGACTCCAGTCAGTTGTTGGCGTAGTCCTCTACCATATCTGCACGGAGCTTAACAACGCAGTTAACCAATACTCAGAAGAGTTTACTCGATTGTCCGAGCCAGTCTATGGAATGTGGTTTTGCCATCCTATGTACGATAAATTTTCAGTGGTTGTGTTGTGTTTACCACCCGTACAGGAGAATTCACATCTTCTGCAAATATTCCCACACTGTGGATGACTATGCCCCTTGCAGATTCGGTTAGTGTCATGTGAATTGGAAACCCAGAGAACCTTGATAATTGAATGCCATCACCACTACCACACAGACTGTGCATGTGGTCTTCCGTGGATTCACGTCAATATTCGTGGGTCTGGAGTTCACTCCTCCTTGTTGCTGTCATTTGAATTGGGAACTCAGATGAAAACCACGACCTAGAGCGTCAGTGACTGACACTTCCACAGACTGATTGCCGTACGACTATCTCTGAAATGCCCACATTCAGACTATTCAAAAAACCCACTGCTGACCAGCTTGACGGCTGCGTCATCACCATTACCACACAAACTGGGCTTTGGGCAACAATTCCCGCCATTTCGATGGTTTAGTATAAGGATTTATCGTTAAAGTTCCTTTTTTGATAAGTTAACCGCCAAATTCGGATGGATAAGGAACAATGGTGGTTTAATTAGCCACTTTTGTAGCTTATTTTACAAAGATTTCGCGTCTCCCACTTTCCTCAAGTTGGCAGAAATTCGCCTTTAAAAGGATCAACCTGAAGGAGGGGGCCGTCTTCCTTCTCTACTGCAGTTAAATAGTGAATAAATATGAATTTCGTTAAACCCTTTTTATCGCAGATTTTGAACCTAGTATACAAATTAATCATGAATTTCCAGGGAGTGAAATGGAGAATCTTTGAACAGAGGTAACAGTTGCATAACCTTTCAATTCGACGAGAATCAATGCTTCCTACCAGTGTCACGTATATGTGACGGGTCGATTTTCTTACCTAAACCTACACTGTATGTATGCCTATATATGCGACCCATTTAATTTGAAGGAGGCAAAATAGGTTGAAAAGGGAAAGTGTGGATGTCAATTACCACCACACCAGGACAAGGGAATGTCTGTCTCATGATGAGGCCATATACTGCATCAATCAACCGATTGGAGGGCAGGAAAAACGTCATAAAAGTCTTTTTCGTCAGCATTGTCTTCTCGAGGAATCGACCTTTTGCCTAGCTCGAAGAGGGTTTTTGTGGGCGAGACAGGAAACCAAATGACAGGAATATGTTTTGCAATTTATGGAACAAGACTTGACCAAGAAAGTTAAGTCTATAATCCACTCACAATTTACTTTTAACTATCAAATTCCACCACTGGGATAACGGTGAAACCCCCAATTTCAATGTGTAATGCATAAAGCCGAATGAATGTAGGCATGCATGACAGTAATCCCCTACCCTGAGTAAATTGATCGTAGATTTCCAGTAGATCCGCATCGGGGTGCAACATCTTGCATTGATTACGAGCTTCGCTCCATGAAAACAATTCCTTTGTTCCATTGTAGACCTACAAATCATACGGTAATTTATTAACTTCCCCCCCAGTTGACATCACAAAACCAGGGTGTTTCTTTAGTATCCCCGTCAATTATAACTACCTCCTCTACCTATCTCAGTTGTTAATGCTTAGACGGTAATGAAAGGAATTCTACTTCTGCTCTATTTCGGTGGCTGTGGCTCACGATTTGGTGCAGCCAGTTGTTGTGGTGAAGGCGCCAAGGTGATTGTCTACTTACTGTTTTGTCTGAATGAATACTCCCTATTTGTGCATAAAATATGAAACCTAATAACCACTAGTGAATAAGGATAGGCAACGTTTGTACATGTAAGTCCCCACTTCAACTATCCACTGGAGGTGACCTTTACTAGAATTTGTGGGTTCATGTCGTTACCCAGGTGCCTAGCCGAGGCTCGTTCGCCTACGTGCGTGGATAAGCCCAGCACATTTACGCTTCGATTAGGCGACCGGGGCTTACGAGGTCACTTGGCTGGAGTGGTGACGGAAAAAAACCATCACCTTTTTATTACTCTCTCGGTCCCTCTCTCAGTGCAAATCCAAGTCACGCAATTCGAGTATAACTGTTTCAGGATGACGTATGGTATTCGTAGAATGCTAAATTTGCCTGTTCCATCTTATGCTCGAAAGTTGATGTCATCTCAAGCGTTTCGCTCTAATTCTTTTTTTATGACAATTCGGGGAAATTCTTGTTAGGCCTTTTTGCCTATTTTTGTCTGCGTAAACACAGCCTGCGCAACTTCTGCCTCCATTTCATTCTTGGCTTATCAGACCCTTACAGATTTGTCTTGGAACAAAATAATGTAAAGGCACAGATAGCTTGAAATGCTATTGAGGCACACGGCTAGCAATAAGTTTGCAATTTTGAGAAATTTCGTTTTGAAAGTGAATCACAGACCACGTTTGAGACCAGCAGGATTTATTGGGTCAGATACTCCGGCAACATTCGATGTTTTGGAACAGGATGGCGAGAAAAATAGCTAAAAAAGCTCCAAAAGCCATCTCGGCTAGTTTTACTCCTTTTTTCCCCTTGAACTATGACGCTACATCTTCGGTTAGTGAAAGAAAGTGAAGTCTTTCTATAATTGACACGGTAGACTGTTAAAACACGGTCTAAAAAAACGTCTCTCCTCAGGAATAGAGTGAATGGCGTCGATGTGATAGTTTAAAGACGAAATTGTGTAAAATGTTGAGCGATGGAATTTGCAAATAAACAACCACCGAGATTGTTTTCTTGCAAGGCAGACAAAAACCAGCCTAAACCGTGAAAGGTGACGCCTTGACTACTCCTTAACATGCTTAACCTTATTGACGGCATCTGTGGAGACAAAGTGACAGATGCGAGATGTGTCCAAAATGCAGAAGGAAAGAAAAGTAGCAGTTGACTGGCTCCGTTTGACAAGCTTATTGTTCCTGCAATCTTATGAACTTTGCTAACTCCGAAACGCAGACGCGAGAAGGAAATCACAGCCTTCCACATCCAAGTTATTATGAATCGGCCTGTCGGAGTCATAATCTTGCCGAGTGGTCTATTAATGAATGAAAGGCCTGGACTAGGATGCAGGAAACTCCAGACATCCGGCTATCCTCAGTAGTGAATGAGGAAATATAAAAATATCCGTGAAAGAGGCTCCAGAACAGTTGAATGTGACCGTTGGGTCCACCCATACTTCGGATCATGTAACCGCCAATTTCAATGACAATGACAGAGATCAGTGCCCGTATATAACAATTTTTGTTCACAACGGTCCCAAAACAAAGCGGAAGAATATGAAACGAAACTATGTATTATTTTTTTGTAGTCAAAGAAACCTTTAAGATGTCGTAATTCATTTACTGTCAATTTAAAGTCGCCGTGTACTCACTTTTTTGTAGAGGTATACCAAAATATACGCGCGACTTACAAAATAGCAGGAATTGGAAATGCGGAAAAATCCATCCGGGCATTCCTCCGACAGAGCGGCAGCATGAATCCCCATGAAAAGAACTGTAAAGTAAGAAAACAAAAGGAAATAACTTTGCCATTTGATCACAGGCTGCCGACTGATGAGGTGGGGAGCAAAATAAGAAGGTAAAGGCCAAATTCCCCTCCACTATCACACAGAGTGAGTGAATTGAAGCATAAAGCCTCCGACAATGGGAAACATTAATTTTGGAATCTGGCAACTATAAACTTCCTCTCTGGCTAAAGAAGCTAATCATACCCTTTAATTACCTGTTATCCTATAATTAATTGACTGAGAGACATTGAGTATCACGTCAATGTCATCTCATCCAGTGGCCATGGCTGCCAGCCATAACAATTTCCAAGGCTCCATACCAACACTTCGCTCTGTGCTTTTCGCTACGTCTTCACCTTCATATAGACTTTTCCGACTGGCTTTTCTGATTCTCTCATGTGACATACGCGTAAGATAAACAGACACGATCTGTTTGCTGTTTTTTACTTCATAATGCGGCCTTTAAAAGTGATAACCAGATTCCTGAGTAGCCAGAACTTTATTGATTTGATCGAAAAGTAGATAATCTTATAGATCACGAGTGTCAACATGTCAGTGGTCATTTTAAATCCCTTATCAGATTGGCAGATGTCAATAAGCAAGCAGTAAGGATCGGCGTAGTGAGTCAAAACGAAGTTTGTTCAAGTTGGACCACAAATGCTGATTTTATGCCTACAAAGTGACAAGAAATACTAACTGCCAAATGTGGCCTATCGTCAGCCTGCGCCTGCTGGGTTAGTCCAACTCAACCCAGTTCGTTAATCAAGATTAAATGATCGGCAACAGTGGTAGTAGCTGAGAGCGCACGCAACAGTGAACTAATGGAAAAAAAACAAAGTTTCCAGCAAGAAGGAGGAGTAAGGTCCAAATCCACGAATACTTACTAGTATCTACAGTACGCCATATACACAGTTTTCACGAAAGTAATGATGACAATCAGCTGCCAAGCTGGTCAGCTGTGAGACATTGGAATGGTTTGAATGCAAACATTTCAAAGACGATCCCAATCTCATCATCCACTGAAGTTCGGATGTTAAATAGCCTAACCAAGATGTGGCCACTTGTAGTTTGGTATAACTGGTCAATTGTAATGGTGGACACAAAACAAGCCTTTGAAATCGCACGAATCGGCATATCCTGGGCACCCAGGGTGTCCTGGTCCAGCTCTCTCGTAACGACAAATTTGCGCAAAAGCTAACTTCAAGGTGTTGGTCAGCCGTGCAAATGATGAATATGGTTAGCAGGAGATGATCAAAACACCTCTCCTCAGTCAAAAATGGCGATACACCCAGAGTGTGACCCGATTGAAATGCCTTACCCTGGGATAGTGTTTTGTTTACGTCTGTGTGTGTGTGTGTGTGTACGTGTACATACGCGTCCTTTCATGTTATATAAACGCAATTAATCAAATTTCACCCCATCCCCTTGCAAATATCCTCCCTCATGCGTCATAAACAATGTCGTACCAGCAGGAATTGAAGCATAAATGAAGCCCACTTGTGGGGGGAATAAATATGGGTAGCTAACGCGGCTTTTACAATGTCACCCTACAAAGTACCGATTTCAGCCAGCATAGAGGACATTATTTCCCAACAAACGCACAGAGGTTAGTCTCTCAAGGAAGCATACAAATAGGCCATTGAAGAAAGTAAATGCATTTTGAGATGATGGATGAGACGTTTTAGGAACTGGAGGGTAGACATGATGGATCGCATTTTCGAAAGAAAGGAGGTACGCAAAAAAAAGGTAGTTTTACCAAATCCACTAAGGATTAATGGCTTTGCGTCTGTTACTAGCCCCAGTGATTCAGCCCTTTAAAACAAACATGAGTGGCTTAAGTACCGAGTTAGATATCAATGTTTCAATTCGAGGAATTGCAGCTCCGAGGTTCATTTGGCCTTGTACTTTCCTACATTCAGTTTGTCCATCTTCTGTATCAAAGTATTCGTGTTTTGCCATTCCTCTAAACAATGGCAAAGCATGTGACCCAGTTGAAAGCACAAACATTACATTGGGACATTCAAAAAGTCCAACTGAAAAAAAACATGCGGAATGTCACGGAGCTGAGACAGAGGCAAGCAAATGATAATTTATTTTCGAGGTAGTTTGGCCGTAAAATTTCAAATAAAGGGAGAATTGAGCAACCGACAGAATCGGAGGAGCATAATAAATTTGCAACGCTGCCAACTTCAGGGTTCAGTAGTATGTGTTGGCAAGCGGAACTACAACTACACAATCTCTGTGTGCTGTTTGGGCAGGAGGCCCTCATTTTGAGGGCCATAAAAAAATTAGCCATACAGGCATCTAAAGAGGATAATTCGATGGCAATTATTGGATCCTTTCGTGGTAAATTGAACTAACATTTGAGTATTATCTCCACCAAGCCTGCCTAGTGTCATTTTAACTCTAAATGGGGTTGTGAATTCCCTGTGGTGTATGACTACTCGACATTTGGGGAAGGGGGGAGATAGAGGTCCATGATTTATGGATAAACACAGGAATGCAGTAGGGTGGGGCTGTAAAAAAAGGCTTCTTTGATTGCATCCACATAAATGCATGCGGTGGGGGAATTGGCACAGAACTCATCAAGTGGGTGGGATTTTGGCTGAAAAGGGTGTCACATGTTGGACCCCAGATTTTGGTACTTGAGGCTGGACGCAGTTGCCAAAAGCAAGAAACACACACACCTTTGTGCACAAAGGAAACATGAAAAGTGGTAAGAAATAATCATTTGCTCCCTGTGTATCCATGTGCGGACAGCCTGCAGTCAGCACAGACTATTAGGGCACATACCAAGTGGGCCATCTGTTCCCTTGTGCAAAGTAGGAATGGGAAATTTTGGAAAAGAATTTGAACAACTTTTCAACAGTAGAACCTTATGTATCTGAAAAATGTATTCTGCACCTATCACTACGGCTCTGACCCTTCAATCTGGTCTAGTCTCAGATCACCTAAGTGATTAGGTGGATGGTTCATTTTCAACTAAAAAAAATGTTGGACGGGCGCCTTTCGCTTAACCTTTTCACCTGCCAGCTCTCATACCCAGGCCAAAATCACATTTGTAACGAGACAAAGACTGTCATGCGAGAATAAACATACTCTATGTCTGGGACAGCTTCAGTGAAATGTCATCCACCTAGACGTGAGGATAGTGATTTGGGGAAAGGTTAGGACCAACCTGCCAAGCCATTCCATCCACATTCTCGGCCGTCATGGAAGAGTTGAAAAAAGGCGAAATTGAAGTAAGAAAATGATTGAAATAAAAAGGGTATCACGATGAAATCTTCATAAGGGAATGGATTTGTAGCCAAATAATTGAAAGGCCGCTCAACAGACTTCACAAGACGGTTCTTCCAAGGAAAAAACCATCCTAGTTATTTCAATCCTTTTTAAAGAAAAGAATTTCAAATTGTAGACAAATAATTTAAAGGGAGCATCCATCACCTGGGAAGTAATACTACTTATTGGGAATGCTGGACACCTTACTTTTGTAGTACTTTCACCCTTCAGGGACGTTCTTCGCAAACGACCATGGAGGTTCCCTGGACCTTAGGGATGAATCACCCACGTGTGAGGACCTCTTAGTTTTTTACGGCTTTCAACCCAGTGTAGAAGACTCAAATCGTTGTCATTTTCGCTCGTGACTGACGTCTTTCGATTGCGCCTTGTTAACGAGGAATTTAGGACAAAAATGTCTACGAATTTTAATTAATTAAGGACACGAACCCCTGTTGGAGGGGATTAGGACCGATATGCAGGGTAAAGGAGCAACGTCGAAACGTCAAAAGACCTTACTAATGATACTACCTCATTTAAAACGGGTTAATGACTTGGCAGTCATTTTTAGCCACCATTATTTGTCGCATAAACTGCCCAGGTCTGTTTTACTAGCGTAAGCACACACATGGCAGAAGTTACTTTTCCCGTCGTAAAAGCTTATCACTCCATCTTGTAGCTCTTTCAAAACGAATTCATACTGGTGGGATAGATGAGGCTTGCCGACTCGATTGTGCACATCGATAGCAAACAGTATTATCCGAGTCTTCCGTTCCCCCTACCGTCCTATGGTGCCGGTCCTCAAACGCCCCGTGGAACTGAGGCCTTGTGGTGCCTGCGAGAACAACTTGGATGCCTCATATCGAAAAGGCATGGCTTCGGCCATGCTTACAGCTTTCTAGGTCACCAGGAAAGCATAATTCAAAACTGTGACGTCTTACCGCAAGGATAAACAATTTGTCCCATACCTTTGTTTTTCACTGCCTCCACATGCAAGGGTATGCCATTAAATTTGATTTTTTTTTCGCACAAAACGATTAAAGGCTGCCTTGTCAAATGATGGTGTCGAAATTATGTCTTATATTCTCGTATGCAACTAGCTGTTTTTATTTTGAATTGCCTATCCCAAAATCTATGAAAGCAGACCGTGTTAAAAAGTTCATTACTTAAGCTCCCAAGCAAAAATCTATCATCACAGTGGAAGTATTTTACTTGACTAATCGAGTTTTGAGGCGAAAAAAAAATTCAAAAAGGAAATAATTCACTTAAAATCAAGATTATTGGATGCCTATTTTATTGCCTCCAATTCAACCAGTAATGCCTGAGACTCGCGATTCGGTGACAGCATTGAAGCGTCGACACCTTCACAACTTTCGTGCTCCAAAGACAGTTTATAAAACTTAAATTAAATCAAAAGCTCGCCAAAAAGAAATTAAAGCAGCATAAATATGGATAGGCTTTGAGATTCATCCAGGCAAGCGGAACTGATTTCTTCCCAAATAATGATTACGTGAAAGGGAAGAATAAAGTCTAAAACCGACTCCTCCTTCCGACATTTGATAGTAAATACGCCAACAAAGGAAGCAGTAGAGGGATATGTGAGAGAAACAAAAGGAAATGACGAATACACAAAAGAAAAAGCTCGATCACAGACGCCTGGTGTTATGTGTGAAGGTCAAATTGAAGGGCTTGTCCATGGAAGAAAATAAGGCAGCGAGAGGGAGGGGAAGTGGAACGCCATTTTAGCGTAAAAATGATTTATAACAAGCACACTAGGCAGTAGGATACCTCCACTAGGATTACAAAAGGGGCACTTTTAAGTGTTGCATTAATCGACCTTCAACTTTGAATTGTTTGGAATTTATAATGAAAAAATGCTCGCCTATCGCCGCAGAGATTCTTGGTCTTCATGCATTCGATGCTGCCTATTACACTCACTCTAACTTATTCCAAAATTGCTTGTACAACTAAATCAATTGGCTGCGTAATTTTCTTGTTCTCTTTATGACCTCTGGAGATTGAAGGCATCTGGACAACCCAACACTTTGGCCACCTTGACGCTTTAAAAAGAATTTACATAGCAGGATAGAATCCTAAAGACAGAGTACATTAAGGGTGTTAAAGTGTTATCCCAAAGTCTGGCAATCCAGGCATCCTTTAGTCGCTAATGACAGTTGAAGATGACTTCAAAACGTGTAGACTGCGTCAAAGGGAACTGGAGCAGTTCTTACCATGAACAATTAGGCCCAGTTATGTACTTAGCCAATGATGACTGGCGCTAAAAGCCGCCTTTATGACCTTCCTTCGGCACTGACATAAAGCCATTCTATGAGAAAGTGTTTACCTACCACTTCATAAAACAACTATTAATGACGCAACTGGCAATCATGTGGGAGTTGCTTGTAAATTTAAAGTCTCATTTTCAAGCTACAGTACTGCTGGGGCTAAAAAAGGATTCGCACCTCGTCGTTAATAACTAATAGCATATCTACCAACATGAATACGTTTCAAATTTTCTGCAGCAATAACACCGAATTCTCGGCTAACTGGGAAGCAGAAATGCAGGTGGAAGTGACAAGAAAAGCCATCACATGATGTCATACCAGGTAAAGGTAAAACAACATGAATACTGTACACACACAAGCGCAGGGCAAAACTTTCCGCATACTGTTTGATCAGCCATTCGTGTTGCAGAAACGAGGACGTCCGAGGAGACGAACGGTGGGATGCTTTTGAGGTAAAATTACACTAACGTTTCCTTGGTCTTTTAAACAACTGACTGTCATTGGAAAACAACCACTTTTACAGTTAATCAAGAAACAAAATACTAAAGTAGCAAACCATCTGGAATGGTTGGAATGATACCAGCAAAACCATAAGTAGCATATACGAGCAATAGTGTAACTTTCGAGTTGCAGCGGCTGGAAGGTTCAAAAGGTGGATAGAAAAATCAGGAATAGAGGAATGCATGTATGGAGTCAGGACCAATGATTAATAGCTGAGGTGGAGATGTGGATAGCAGATATGACAAGGGATTGTCGATGAACGAGAGGGTTCAGGTTTGATGGATGCGCAAACTTAGAATTATTAAAGCAAATGTATTCGTAATAAGCAGGTCAGCAGTTGAACAGGTAAATGAATGGCTAAATGGATAAAGGAGTTATCGAATGAATGGAGGGACGAATAAATCACAAACAGATCAACTGCACTTTGCCTTCTCAGCCTCTTCCGTCTTCTACATGACCCTCAACCTTAAATTTTACAAACCCGCCTAATTCCATTTTTAAAAGGAGCCCTTTACTAAATAATCCCATGTAATGCACGTTTTGCTGTAAAATAAGCAGAGTATCGTTTGGCTTAAGCAACATAAACCTCTGTCAACAACTTCAAGTGCATATTCCCATAATGCAACCGAGCCGACTTCATTGCATGCATCCTAAAAACATTATTTCTACCAATTTTTAATTACAGGCACAAATACCCACAAAAAAACCGTACAGAGGATCAAAGCTACCTTGATTGGCCATCAAGATTGCCATAGTGAGAGGACTAGGCCCAAAAAAACGCATCAAGTTAGCTCGTCTTGTATAAGAACAATCACTTTCGCCTTTAAGCCATCAAATCGTCTAGAGACGTTTTCGCAGTTGCGTGCGGTAGTGCGAGAGTCAGTGATTTATTTGGGACACTGTCGGACGAATGCTTCGTGTGCTGTCGACGTCGATACGATGACTCACACCGTCACTAAGTTCGATTTACGTCTTTGCGCGTCTCCCCTGTCCAGCGATATGTGGACACTAACGTCCTCCCACATTACCAACACTCATACAGGGAACTGTAGTCTAAAAGAGCTATTCTTTAACTACCAGAAACACCCTCTCAATCCAAACCTCCTCCAGCAAAAATAGGATTTCCGAATCTCGAAAGGGGCAAAACTCTATTCAAAACCACAGTCCCAAAAGCGCCTTTAGTACAATCAAAAATGAAATTTTTAGCCAGTTTTATCCTTCTTATCTTAAATAACACACGCTGAAAGAATTGAGAAAACAACGATTTTAAAAATATTCGACGACATAGCGATAGTCACAAACTCATCATCTAGCGATGAAAATAGGGACTTCAAATGTAGTTTGCGACTCCACAGGCAGTGAAATTTAGTCTTGGGAAAGGCTAATAGGAGCTTATTGTTGCGTCACGGAAGATAGCTCGTGTACTGCACTCAAGTTGCATACCAACACCTATTTTTATACGGACTTGCTATGAATGAAATACTGCATCTTACCATATGCTTCACCAATAGAAGAAGGTAACTTGTATAGCACACTTAAATAGTGCTCTAAATGAAACCTAACTCGGTTCATTTAAGATCACTGACAATAAGACTTCAGGTGTCTAAAGATTAATCTGTCGAAAAAACAGACTACGTTTTGAAGGCAAAATAGCACCTACTAAAGTCTTTGCAGATTCATTTTTCAGCAAGCTAGGTGCCCCTAGAATCAGCTTAACAGGAAAATTGAAAATGTGGAAGAGATGCTGGGAGTATTCTTTAAAAATGTGCCGAAATCTTGAAGTCATGCTGTAAATGCAACTGCATTTGCACTTGATTGTCCAATTTTAAGATCAACATAACTGTTAGCAGGGCATATGCCTGTTCAAAACCACGACAGAAAATAAGTAATGGCTTTTACGTAGAAACGACTTCTAAATTATTCAATAAAGACGGCAAAAATTGGTAAATATCACTCTTGCAGCTCAGCTTTTGTAGATTTTGAATAGCTTTATTGAAAAAGTTACCCATTGTGATATCGATTTCAAAACTGTTTACGAATTACTAAGACACTACAAGGAATACTTGTTTACGTCATCATATAGATCAAAGAGCATAACGTAAGATAAGATGTCTAACGTACCAAGTCCAAACGTCAAGTCAGCAAGCATTGTCATAGCATGACCACAAGGGAAACACGTCTACTGCCCAACCTTCAAATTCTTGCGCATTCGCTTATTATCGCTGAAGGCCATTATTTTCCAATTCAGTTATCTAAACACCGCGAAGGCAACAAAGTTTGTGGCACATGAATACAATTGAAGCACATTATTGACAAATACCTGACTGTGAAAGACGCTGATGCTGATTTATTTTTTTTAAATTCTGTGGGTTATTTAAATGGAATTAGTATGTAAGCCTTCCCTCATCTTTGTTAGTGCACTAGAACTTCCAGCTTACCTTTTTTCACTTTAATGATGCCGTACACTTTATCTTCACTTTACAGTGTTTCAGATGACATTTCACTTTGCCATGATTTTTTAACAGTCGGCGAGTGATCAATACGCTACTCAAGGTTCTTTTCAAGTATCTAAAAGATGAATTTTTGGATGGCAGATGCACGGCAAGAGCCCAATTTTTGATGTCATCTAAAGTTAGGGACTTTCCACACACTAACTCATTTAGTTGTAGGGAACCTCAACTAGGCTTACAAAAGACGTATTTTAACAGCATACAGAGATCACGACCGAGTCCGCTACTCTTCTTTCACCTCTTTCGGCGCGCAAGCCCTCATTGGGGTCGCAGTAAAGCCCAAGTAGCATAGAACAACATACAGTAATGGAGTACCACAAAGAGGGGATACCACCCGCAGGTCTTCGCGTAAACCATCGAATCCCTACACCCACCTGCTGACACGAGACCGTATACGAGGTAGGTACCCAGTTCTGCAGTGATCACACGTTGTGATGACAGTAACCTCCACCCCCAACCAAGAAAAATTAACCAACCTCTCTACAGCCCCACCGTCCTCGCAGCCCTGTCTAGCCGTTTCACTCGACCATTGACCCCGACCACCTGCAGCCACTAAATTTGCAGAGCTCGCAGATCCCACCTGCCTCGAAGCTGAGAACTTAACTCAGTAGACTTGGCAAATCAAACCTTCCAGGACATATATGTACATACTTTCTGTACTTCGAAGATAGATCCACCACTCCCTTTGAAAAGAGAAGAGTGGCCATAATTACACACACACACACACACACACGAGAGTCAATAACAAAACCGCTTCATTGCCAGTGTGTGAAATGCATACATTTCGAGGGGAGTACTGAGTAGGGCAGAAAAGGACAATAGAGTAGGTGGGTGGTTGGGCAGGAAAGGAGACAGCGGAAAAGACCTGCTACACGCAATGTCTAAACCAACATTGGGACAAAATATCTTGCACATCGGCGCAGAGTTAGAGGCAGGGTGACAATGTCAAATCTCACTGAGGTGTCTGTGAGAAGGGCGAGAGGGAGGGAGGAGAAAAGATAGAGGATGAGTGTGAAACGTCACCATCGCCAGCACCAAAATAAAACAGCAACTTAGCGGTGGAGTGGAGAGGAGCACACATAAAACGCCATTGTTCAACGTGGTGAATCAGAAAAGGAGATTCGGCTATACACAGGAGGTCTCGTGTGGACGCTTGCTCAGACACGAAACATTACAAAACACATTGGGAGGGCAGGGAGAAGAAACAGGGAAAATCAATTGAGTTGGAAGGTCTCTATACAGCGGCTATCAGTTCCGGATTTACCGTGGCTTTGGGGGACTCTTGGGACTCATTCTTCGTCACCGGTCCTTCATCCTCGTCCTCCGTTGCCTTGGTGGACGACGATCCATCCCGGAACAACGTTTCTTGTTGTAAAGTCTTCACGTCATCTGCTTCCCTTTCCACGTTTTTCTGTATCACTGATCTCTCAGCCACTTCTTCCCTCTTCTCCAGCGGCGCTAGGAGCTTTGCCACCTTCTCCGAGGAAGGCATCTTCGGGACGAGGTCGCACATTGCACTGGAGTGGATGTCTCGTTGAGGCAGGTCCAGAAGGCATCCAGAGAGCAGTTGGGCTACTGTAGCGTCCAGCACTCGTGAAGTTGCCAAGCCCAGAACCCGCATCTCCAAATCGGGAGTGAATCTACTCCTCCCGAAAGAATTCGCCGCCAAACGTTCCAACAGAGCTCCGGCACGTCTCAATAACTCCAACGAAGTTCCCATCAACTCCGGTTGGTCTTGCAACACCTGCACACCATACTGCTCGATCACGCGACGTGTTTTCGTCTCCATGACTTCAATGAAGGAAATTAGACCCGCAATAGGACAGGGCTTTGCTTGCGCAATCATAGAGAGTCCATAGGTGGAGGCGTTATTCCCATCAACCTGTTGTTGGCAGATGTTCACCGGAGGTTCTGAGAGGTAATGCAGTGTGGAGAGAGCTAACTCTCGCGTCACTTGATCCTCTGGCAGAGCCAGCCACGCGGCAAGGCGATCAAAGAGACGACGAGCGCTTTCGGTGTCCATCGTCGCAAGTAGCATTGCAACGTTGGAGTCATTCACTGCGAGACGATTGAGTGCCTCGAGAGCCAAGCGACATGGCGAGATAATTCGATGGCCGGGGAGAGGATCGGTTGCAGCAGCAGTCTGGCAGGTAGCCCAATGAACCAGGCCCTCAAGTAAAGGACGCACAATGCTCTCGTGGAGGGGAAGACATTGCAGATGACCCAGAATATTGACGAGAAGGACAAGGATGTTTTCGCACAACTCGTCCAACCACGGCATCCACCAGGCCGAGTTGGAATCATAGCGAGTCATGTGATCCTCCACACAAGCCCAGTCGGCATCCGCGGATTCGAAGTGGGTATGCGCTACGGTTAGAAGACGGCCGGCAAGTGCAAGCAGGGCCTTGTGGTTGGCAAGAACACGCTCACAGGAGGATAAAAAGGAGAGATTGCGAAGTACCGTGGAAACGCACAAACAGCGCAACGCGAAACCCTCTGCCCTCTCCGAAGCCGCGTCCACAGGCCATAGAGCCAAGTCGCCGCGACGAATTATTTCAGAACGTGCACGAAGTGGGCAGTAGCCTCGTGAGTCGGTCATCAATCGGTGACTATTTAGCTCGCTGTCTTCGTCCTCTTCCATCGCCTCCACAGCTGGGGTGGCAGCAACATCAGTCTTATCCGTGGAAGGATCCACTTTCTGGGGTGAAAGGACGGGGAGGGAGGAGGATGAGGATGAAGAACGAGCTCTCTTCGACGCCTTGTCAGAAGTCAAGGAGGCCTCGGTGGACGAGTTGGTACGCTTTCTTCGCATGGAAGCGCCGCTGCCGGTGCTACTGCAGCTAATTCCCCCACAACCGTTGGGATGGGGAAGGATGTAAGAAGTGGAGTCGGAGCCACCTCGCATAAAGACATCCCGCATTGAAGGAGGTCGAGGAGAGGCGGGTGGAGAAGCAAGTTCAGCTGCAACATCGGCCGGTAGAAGAATCGGCGGGGGTGACTCCTTGCCTTCGAGAAGTTCGTCCAACGCAAAGAGAGCCAATCGGCGAATGTTTGATCGAGCTTCGGGTCCTGAGAGGTTATTGACAAGCAGAGAGGTGGTGTGCTTCGGTATAGTGGCCACAGGAGCCATATGAGCAGCTTCGAAAACTGCCAGATGGTCAGCTAGCAAGGAGCCGGATCCACGACCACGTCCTCGTTTATTCAAAGAAAGTCCACCGCCGGCACTAGCACCAGATTTATCTGGACCAGAATCCAGGGAAGGTGCCGTTTTGGGCAATTTTGGCGCTGAACCTTTCATCAGAAGACGCGCATTCTTGCTAGAGCCTTGAAGCAGTTGCCGAATGGCCTCTTTCAGTGCGCTTACAGATACTCCCTTGGAGTTGGCCACAGCGACGATCTCACGCTCCAAACGGACTAACCCGTTAGGAGGCAAAGTCTGATTTCGCATACGGAGGCAACGACACCTACTAGAGACTTCGTTAAAGAGATCGGTGAAAAGGTTCTCGCGGTTGGTCGTAGATGGTGTCGACGACGATGAGAAAGAGGTCTGGATATCAAGGGGCGGAGGATCTGCTGAGACGGGAGGATTTCTACATGTCGACTGACTCTCTGCGTCCAAATGGAGGGGCAGCTCAAGCTCCGAAGTGAAGCGATGAGAAGGAAAGAGCTCGTTGGCGTCGTGGCGAAGGTGATCGGTAAGCGCAGTGACCAGAGTAGTGAGGGTGGGAGCGTTAGCGTTGATGGAGACGAGAGGTTGTTGGGTGGGTGGTGCAAAGTAAGCCTCCAAAGCATTGGGTTCATCTCGAAGAATGACGTTGAGAGCATTGAGCGCCCAGGTAGTCTCACTGGGCAGACCAGAACGAAGCGCCATCACCAACTTTGATGCCGTTAGTGGACCTGCAGGTGAAAGAACTTAGGCAATACACAAGCAAACGAAAAAGAGATATTCTTTGTGAATGCGCGCACACATAATCGCTGTGTTCGACTTCCAAACGTAAAATGATTTACTCCTGTCACAGTACACACATAGGCATGCTCCGATGAGTCTTCTCTGATTTGAAAAGCAGATAATGGTGCCACAAGGGCACGACACGAGTAATCGAGAAGCTGAATATAGTGTAATGCGTTACGGACCTTACACCACATTGATAGGTTAGCTAAGCAAAAGAGTAATTGTTCTCTTTATATGTCGACCAGTGAGAAGGCAAAATTCTACACTTGCAATGACGTACATAAAGAACTATGTCATTCGCCCGTTCGCAGGCGTGAAAAGGTTGGTAAAAAGCGAAGGTGCTAACTCATCGGCACCAATCGTGACACCCAGTGGCCAAGTTGCATCCGGAAATTTCAATTAAATAAACTAATGATGAGCAATGTGGTTAGGTTGTGCAATAAGGGTCAACACGTCTAAATCAACTCAATTTCATAAACCCGCACGAAACAGAAATAAAAGGCCCTTTAATTTTCTTTTGAACCATTAATAGTCTTATTTTCCCACCTATGAAGTAGACCATCACAATCAGGACAATCTTGGCACCAAGATTCATGGACCTCATGGATGGCTGGTTTGAATAATATTGAAGACATCCACATTCACGGTACTTTTACGCCAATGACCTAAAACGGTAGTTGCTTCACAATAACGCCTACACTTTGATTAATTAAGGGTAGAAACGTCAGTTTGAGCGTTGGTGATAAGTGCCATGTAAGCACAATTTGGGCCTGGTTATTTGCACAAAGATTTCAGCTAACCAAGATCCTTTATTCGGAACCGCTTCCGACGACTCGCATCGATCGGTGTGGCCTCTACGCAGCCCGGTGGAAAGAGTTGGACAGCTTCCAGTCGCTTCCAGTAGGCAGCTGCAGCCGCAGCAGCCGTAACGTAGGCCGGTCCAGGACGCTATGGTTGGGAAACAGGTGATAAGCCATACATTTCGCTTCAGGTGAGTGCCAAAAAAGACAACCTTCTCATGCACCGGGGAGGGATAATGTCGCACGAGCACGATTCGGAGTACAAAGAATAGGTGGTAGTTCGCCCATCAGATGAAAAAGCACCGATAAGCTGTGGAGCAATACAATTCACCGTAGACCTCTCATAAGTATGCATATCCCAAACTGGTAAAATTCTTTCACCATAACTAACTAGACTGATGTTTTACAGTCCCACACCCTGACTGACGTTAATTAGAACTCACGAGGGCCCATAAAAACTTAGAATTCGTGGAGTGATGTGCACAACCATTGCAGGTCACTTTTTGAAGCAATTTAAAAACGGAGTTACACATCCTAGTTCTAGCCTTTTCAGTTTGGAAAGAAGTGGCCATGGACTAGAGCGACACAAGCTTGAAGATGGAGAATTAGCACATTCACTTCCAGGACCACTGAGAAATCCAACCACAACAACCCACCCAGCAATAGGCGAATCCGATGGCTCTCATTCCATGAAGCATCCTACAGCTATTTTATGGCTCTTCAGATAACCCAATATGTCTGCGATATAAGTTGCAGCGATTAGTTGTCTTAGACCTGCAAAAGACATCGCAAATTTGACACCGAATTTAGATTGGGAAATCGAGACATCGCGTGCATATGACGCCGATAGCGAAAGTGTTAAAAAGGGTCTGAGTTAGCCGCTCAGCCTAATTGTGGTTGAAGGCACGCGCGCAACATACCCCCTTGCCGTGGGGGGGAGCAGAAGCAGTGGCAATGATGATAGACCAGGGTAGTGGAGTGGATCTAAAAAGCGCGCACGCACACGCGGACGTTAGTCGAACGCAAGCGTGCACAAGCACGGGAGCCAACTAGAGGGCGAAGTGGTGGGAGAGGCGATGACTCATGAGGGGCCTGTCTTCACTGCATTGGTTCCTTCCATGCACCAATCAGCGACGCGGTTCAGTGCCGAACGCGTTATTCCATCAACCTACACTACCCCACCCTGTACCCCTTCGACATCACCTCCCCTACACCATCCAAACGGCCAGAACGAAGGCCTATCCGCTCGCCTGCCAACCGCCCACGACACGTAAACGGCGCTAGAAGTGAAGCCAGCCTGGTTAGCTAGGCTGGCTAACGAACCAGCCAACCAACCGACCAACTACCCAACGAGCCAATCGGCAGAAACCTTCGATGGTTAACGAAAGAGCGTACATTCGAACATCTCAAAAATGGGCATTTCAAACCCTCCTGGTAAAGAGGGCGTTTTTGATAGAGCCCAGAGGAAAGGACTTAATGTGCATGTGCGGTTTACTTTTAATGTACCTAACAAGAGTATCATGGCAGAGGGTTAGACCAGGCACACAGGAGACTGTTTAACATAGACCACCAGCTCCAAATGTGTTTATTCTATCTCATTGTGATTTTGTGTAAGGTAACACGGACAAGTACGTGGCCTTTCGCGTTATCGAAAAGGAAAAGTGATTTTAAGAATTGGAATCAAACGCTTAAATGATTCTTGACTAAATTTTCATTTAACCGAAAAAGATGGACGGTCGGAGGCACAATCAGATAGCCGATCGACACAATGATGCCTCCAAAGTGGGAATATTCCCATTTTGCTGGTGGTGGAGCACCTATCGCCTTGCGAATTTAGTGTGAGACGAAACGCGTTTTACATGGATTGATTTTAAACATTGCAAAAAAACCTCTTCAAGTGGCCGCGTTGCTTTAACACCCAGTTTCCAGAAACGATAGCAATCGCATTGCAATGCACTACGAAGAAAAGTAATTTCAAGTAGAAGCGAACTTACAATGGAACTACATGCGGTAAAAATTTACGAATAAGGTACAGCATAGCTTCACGTTTTGCACCTCGCCAATGAATGGCGAAATTAGGTAAGCACATTAATTTCAACTCAAGCCAGGCGCGAAAAAATTGCTCTTAAAGGGCGAAGCGAACAAATTTGCAATGGAACCACCAAAAAGAAAAAGGAAGATAGACTGAGATGGTTTCACTGTCCACTGTTTTGAGGCGACCGATGGTGTTGAAATTCGAAAAAAAGTGTGGTAGTCTATGGAGTTGGACGACGTATTTATTCGCAGAGAAATAAACCCTAAAGGAATTTGTGCAAATATTCATGAAATAGCCTTCCGCCACCCGATGTTAGAATTAACACAGAACCAGAAAGAGAGCAAATAAAAATCCAGGATTATTTTACAAGCACGCAGTCCGAGAAGGACAAAGGACCCAACATTCTCTCACTTGTTGTGGCATCATTCCCGGATGCGGTGGTGGGGGCGGCTGTTGTTGTTGTTGTTGTTGCTGTTGCTGTTGCTGCGCCATTATAGCTGACTGCGGATGATGCAGTCGTTGAGGCGATGAAAGCGCGGTATTAGGAGGAGGCTGTGGACCACTAGACGCACTGGTGGAGTAGCCGGGTGGTGGACCAACGAACGGGGGCATTGGAGGTCGTGGACCCATGGCCATACCGGGTCGGCCACCTGGACCCTGCCCTCCAGATGGCGGTGGAGGCGGTTGGTAATGTGCAGTAAAGGAAGGAGGCGGAGGTGGCTGCTGCTGTTGCGGTGGTGGCGGTGGGTGATGATGGTGCTGGCCCATCATATACGGTGGACCGCGTTGGTACATCATGGAAGGTGGGGGCTGAGGCTGTTGTTGAGGTGGATGGTGAACTGTGTTTCCTGTGGGTGGTTTGGAGGAGAGAAGAGGTGCGCCCTCCGGCGAGGCCTCACCACGCATGCCCTCCATAGCTGCCATCAGGTGGCTACCACCGGTGCCCCCCGCAGAGGGTCGCCCGTAGGGAGATGGAGGCGGAGGATATGGATGGCGTCCCACTATCTCACAGCCGTAACCAATTCCAGCTGTCAATGATGGAAAAAAACAGTACATAACTTATAGGCACCAAATGAAATGAGAAGATCCATTCGACTACCCAAAGTCATGACTCCACGTCCAGTCCTTCCCAAATTTAGACAGTGATCCAGATTGAAAAAAGTCGAATGTTCCTCTTCGCCAGCATTTGATAGAGTGAATGACTGTGGGAATTCCAGCGAAGGGAATAGTAAACCAGCGTCTAATTTGCTTAACCTGAGTTACAAACTTGCGAAACCCAGTGAAAACGGTGAAAAAAATTGTCTTGATACAGGCATCCTCAAAGAAACTTAATAATTTTATTAATAAGTCTTATATCAGCAGCCGTTTCGACAAAAGTATCGCAGTCCGATTTGACTAGTCGTTTATACTTTAGACATTTCCGTGACAAACGGAAAACAGATAAGCCACGTTTTAGTTCTCATTGAAATTAACAATGATGTCGAACAGTGCACTTCCCTCCAATTGCACGCACCATGAAATTAGAATTATTTGGCGGGCGAGAGACCAATTCACGATCTAACTAATTACAAATAATGATAAAACTAAGTACTCCGTCTGCGTCAGTGACCCAATTAGGCTGGCATTTCTTTTTTGAGCATACAATATCGCAGCCTGACAACAGTACTCTCTTGAAACGTGATGAAACACGAAGCATTCCCACATTTAAGGCCTGAAAGGCTATTTTATTTTCAGTTCACCTTTACGTTTATTAAATTGAATCGAATGGTGATATTAGCAGGAGTTGTTAGTGAACCAGTTCGGATTAGCGAATTCATTTCATAACGTAAGGTACTGCAACTGTCTGCTTCAAATTGCCTGGAAAATCCTAATCAAGAGGCGTAGTCCGTAGCAAAATCCTGCTAACCATAAAGCCCCAAGTCTGGGTGTAAAGACTTATAAAGGAACTAAACCTAAGGCATCACAATTCATCTCTACGATTCTAAGAGGCAATTAAGGCTTACGTCCAGGCATTCGAGATTGCGGATAGCCGGGTGGAGGGAACGGTGGTCGCTGATTGGCCCCAACCGGTCTCCACGACGTACCACCACAAGGCCCCATCGGGTACCCAGACGGAGACTGCTGCTGTTGTTGCTGCTCAACAGACGTCGCTACCGGTGTAGAGGATGGTGTGGCAGTAGCAGTCGCTGGTGGCGCAGGGTAGGGTGAAGCAGCAGCAGACGAAGGAGCCGGCGAGATGCCGCCACCTGCTATAGGCGAAGATCCTGGTCCAACCATAGTCTTCGCTCCACCTCCACCACCATCATCCGTCCCTCCCACCGATGCCACAGGGGTTGCGGAGACGCTCGTGGGTGCCCCATTGCTGGGAGGCTGCTGGACAGGCGGCATGAGATTTGATGAAGCCGAGGACTGGCTACCCACTGGTGAGGGGGGCGGAAACGGTGTGGAACTGGAGGTGGAAGATTCGTTCATCTCCGAGCCCGCACCACCACCACCAATGGAGCCCACCGAGGGCTTCTTCTTCTTCCCAGAGAGGGTCTCAATCTGCGCTGCCACCACACGCACATCTGCACCACCCGGTCCATGATCGAAACGACACTCATAATCGAGAAGGTACTTGCAATAATTTTTCCTAAGCGTGTACGCCGCCGACGCAGAGGCGTTGATGTTAAAGAGCTGGCTAATTTCCTTCCACCGCTTCGTCTTGATCACTTCCAGCACTCCGCCACGCTCTCGCACCGCCAGATAGAAGCGGTAAAGATCAAGCGGCTGCTTCACCACCTGTGGTAAGCCGGTGAGGGGTTTATTGATCTCATCCATGAAGAAAAAGTAGTGTTCCAGCCACTGACGCCGGTCCGGCTCGTAACCCATTTCCATCAGACGCGAGAAACACGAGGCCGACTGTGGGCTCAGGCTGGACGGCGGTGCGATTGAATGCATGGACTGGGGCGGGGGAGGAGGCGCTTGTGGAGGGTAGCCCCGATGATAAGGATATTGTGGTGGTGGACCACCACCCTGTTGTTGTGGTTGCCCGTAGGAAGACTGCGGGTGAGGTTGGTGGTACATGGCATTTGGAGACATATCACCGCCCCCACCACCAGAGTAGGGCTGTTGTTGCTGAGGTGAATATTGTTGCTGTTGAGGCTGCTGAGGAAAATTGGGAGGGTAGCCCGGATAACCGTAGGCTCCTCCAGGATGTGGACCCCTAGGCGGCATGCGATTCTGCCCCTGACGATACATCAGGTGCATCTGAGGCTGTTGTTGTTGCTGCTGCATCATAAACTGATGATGCTGAGGCATCGTGTTTTGGGATGGGGGTTGCTGTTGGTGCTGCTGGTCTTCCTCCTTCTTGGGAGACTGAGGGGGTCCAGTTCGAACCGAAGCCGACGACGATGAAGGCGGTCGTGAAGGTATAACTTCACCAGGAGGAGCGGACGACGTCGCCTGTTCACTCGAACAAGTGAGCCGTGACGACATTGTTTCATCTATGGGGATGCAAACAATAGATTGGGGCACAGAACGTGGAAAAATGTACTATACGAGAAAACTAACCTCTCGAATCGACCCTATTAGGTTGCTGCGAGGGCGGAAAGCTACCAGGCGATTGATCCTGCTGTGAATTCTGTGGTTGAGGTGGAGGTACGATACCTTCCATATTGCTCGGAGGCGGATGGGAGTACCGCATGGTGGGCCCACGAGGTGAGGAGAGACCGTTGGACATGGGAGGCGGTTGAGGGTAGCCACCACCGCCCCGTGCATACATATCGGGGTGATAGGGACGGGGGTAGCTTGGATGATCGGGCATCATGTAAGGCCACATCTTCTGGTATTCGGCCGGCGGCGGAGGAGGGTAACCGGAGGACGTAGGAGGTGGTGGAGGAGGCATCATGGAGTAGCCACCACCAGGAGCGGGATAGCGTGAGGATTGTGGCGGTGGGGGGTATCGTTGGAGGGGGTAAGGAGCATAGGGATCCTGCCCGTATTCAGGTGGGTAGGCGGAACGAGGTGGGAAGGCACCAGGACCCATGACACCGGGCCGTACCATGCCCGGACTCATCCTGGTGTCTTGAGGCATCGGTGGACCATAGCCGGGAAGGGGTGAGGGTCCACCGGGAGTTCGATTTGGTTGTGACTTGGGCATAGAGTCCATCTGTTGCTGCTGCTCAGGCTGTGAAACGGGGCTGCGCATATCGGGAGCACCTTCCTGTGGAGTGTTGGCACGGGACGACCGTAACAAGCTTTCCTGTGTAGCGGGATCCTTCAGTGAAATTGGAGGGCCGCTTAAAGGAGGCTGTGATTAAAAATGAATCAAATTTTCGTGCTTATTCACACACACACACACACACACAAGCGATGTGTTGGCATGTGGTACGATAGTTTAAACAATGCGTGCCAATTCATGTTAATGAATCTAAACCTTGTCAATTTGCAATAAAAAAGCAGATTTTCTCAACATTTAACCAACGCATTAAATGTTCAACGTTCCTTTTTGGGAGTTGGTTCTTTACACGTCGGTGCAAAACTAGTAAGGAACTACACAATGTTACCATGCTTATTTGTATAAAATTAACTCTAGCCCTGACACTTTCTTTACGATATTGATAGGCTTATTTCCTAAGAGTGCGAGGCTTTTTTTGAAATTTACAGAATTTACACTACAGAGACGAATTGAAATGTGGACTAAAAGCAACGGGGTGTTCAATGTGTCAATTTCTGGAACTCCAAGGGACAATTACCTGGTTTCCGTCCTGCTGTTGACCAGAAGGACCGGATTTGGGCATATATCCGTAGGGATCATACCTAAATCCACCCGGTTGGCCCATGGGCGACATCGCTCCCGATACACGAGGTGGTTGAGGGCCAGGAGAATTGTTCTGAAGGAGCAACTGGTTTAATGTCAATGCCTGTCCATGACCTGATTGACTGACAGCCACATTAGGAGCAGGCATATCAGGGGGACACTCTTGATTCGGATAGGCTTGATAAGGGTGCCCACGAAATTGATTCGCACATTCGGAGGTAAACTGGGATCCATTGGAGGGAGCCGTAGGTGGAGGATTTGTCATGTAACCCTGTTGGGTGCTCATTGAGCCGTTCTGGGTGTTTTGGAAGCTCATCTAATAAATCCGCTGGGTTGTGTGATGGGGCAAATTAGCGAGCACTGTAATCCATATAAGGAAGGGATTGGGCAATAAAAAATATCTCCTCTTTTGCAGTACCAATACTGTAGGTGCCAGGTCCGAGCCCGAACTAGAGGCGAAACGCGAGGCATATGGCAAAGCGTGGCATTACTGCTACGACACACGTGATAAACTACAGCGACGGCACACAGTGAATGCGACCAGTTTCTCGTTCGAGGGTTCATACACGGCACGGAGCTATTTGAAACAACTAGATAGCTTAGTTGCAGAGACCACCAGCCTGTCAGAAGCCCGCCTGCGGACGCATAACACAGATGTAGCTCGACCGCATAAGTTGACTCACAACTACCACAAATTTTGATGTCATTCTAAAGAAAATTTAATTCTGCACGTAAATATTATATTCAAATTTCTATTAAATATAGATTTATAAAATAATAAATAAATATGTAAAATACAAACTCCTTGTATAGTTAGATTAGAAAAATTTGTCTGGCACAACTACGCTATCAGTGAGCAAACGTGGTCATTCACATTGCGTAGTTCATTTGAACGGACTACACGTTTTGCAAAATTGCTCGTATTCTATTCAACTGATCAGCTCTGCGTTTTTATAATATTGTTTAGTTTAACAAACTCTACATTGTGAATAAAAAAGTTTTCAAAAGAATGTAGCATTTTCTTATAATTAATATATTTATTTCATTTTCCGTTTTTAGTCTCACGTCTCTCGACGCAAACCAATAGTCGATTGAATCCATAGCAGAGGCTTATCGTTGTGTTGGTGTGGTGCGTCCCGTCTAGCGTGAATCAGCCTTATGTGCCTATCACACACACACTACTACTGCTGCCACGATGGTAGAGAGAATCCTCACTCCACTCTCTCGCTCTGTGCGTGTGTGCAGTAGCGCCTCTATCCTCCCATCACCTCGACAACTGTGTAGTATAGTCGGTCCTTTGGCATTCCACCCTCCCCCCTCCAGCTCACACAGACTACTAACAAGTGCCGCATATAAGTAGGCCGTCGTCAGATGCCTACACAAGCCCGCTTACGTAAAGTGCACTTCATGCTGATCCTGTTGATTTATCGATCGACTGGCGTTGGCTCATCAGCAGCACCAAAAACAGACGATAGGGTTGAAGGGGGTTGGACCACTTCTCAACCGCTTACCTTGCCCGTAAGTCTCGTGGGCGTACGGCTACTCGAGAGTACAAATTTGCCGCGTCATAGATCACCTGATTGTTGGCATGATTTAAAGTCCACCGCAAGACAGTTGGTTGTTGTGTGTGTGAGTGTGATTTATTGTCAAGGTAATTAGAAGACATCCGACACTGGGTACGGTGTGTGATCCATGTCACTGACACCGTTAAGTCCAATGCGCCGCGCCGAGTGGATATGTAAGAAGTTTCATTTTTTTCACCACTAACATAAACTTCTCGTGTGGGGGAGGTGGGGGGGGGGGGGGGGGGAGTGGGGAGAGTGAATTTGATTACTCCTGTACACATGCAGAGGCACGGTTTTTTTAACGAAAAAAACTTTTTCATCACATTTATAGTCTTGAGAACGCACAGATTTTATCGCTGTGAAAAGAATAGCAATTGTGGTGAATATTGACAAGGGTATATAATTGGTTTTAGGCAAAACTCCAAATTATTGACGGACATTTAAGGAGAGAGGGGGAGGAGGAGAGATGTGCGTAATCTGGTGCCTACTAGCCTACTTAAATGGGCCACGATTCAACTAGATTTAAAATATTAGTAAACTCTGCCATTTTCTTCTCGATAAGTTGATAAAGCTACAAATCGAAACAGGCGCCCCAATCGATTGATTCGAGTGTTCCCACATCTAAAGCGCCAAGGCGCGTTCCCCAGTATCATTCTAGCCTAAAAACTAAGGTTCTGGTGGACACTAACTAGACATAAATCGAGATTTACTGCCTGGATTTGTTGTCTTTTCTGTTTAAAGTGCATAGCAGAATCCAAAACACGGACATCAGTAGGCACTGTTACAAGTTGGGGCATACACACAGTGGAATACTACGACACCTACTTCACCTCCATCGCTTCCCACCTTAACTGCTTCTACTTATTTTGCTGTTTTGTGCAATGACCTGCAACATCACCATTAGCGCCGCATGTTTCATCAGAATCTTGTGGTCCGAGTTATGCTAGAATAATACATACAAATCCAACGGTATTAATGATGCAGGCACAGAAGCAAATGGACTTGAAAGGCGACGCGAATCATGGCATGGCGACCGTTGGGATGTACTCTAACACTAATTGAATGGCTAATTTCATTTCAACTACTCATCGTTAAGCGTTTTTGGAATGTTAGGACCTAAAATATGGCATTCGTAATAAGTAAGCATCTTTAACCCATTTAAAATAATTGGAGCTAGAAGTTGGCCGCTAAAAGAAGCGAAATCACTTATTTAAAATGGCTAAAATCCCCTATTTTTTCGCGATTAAATTAAATATTAATGAACGAATCGTGGCACGTACAATAGACATACCTTATATCCATCTGTGTGTAGGCGAATACATTGTCTGAAGGAGTAAAGTAAAAGAACGACTGAGCTTGCCGTGACGCAATGCGAGAAAAACAACGTTGTCACTCCAACTCCCTTACCATTCGGTTTGCAATCTTCCAGAGAGCATAAAAGATTCTGCCTGTTTAAAACGCATGGTGAGGAATCGCTTTAGCTGCGGAAGTAGTTTTCACAAGCCTCTCTACCGAATTTTATTCAGTAAGGCAAGCATGTAGCACCGACTAAATACCATTGCAACTTAATGGGAAATTCAGAGAAAATCAAGATATAATTCCAAGTCATGTACAAAGGCTCAAATTTGAGCTTTTCGTAAAAAAGGCATCCATCAGAATGTAGTTGGCCGATAACAAACCCCATTGTTGTGAAATTCGTAAGCATTTATGGAAAATTGAGTCCATAATTTTGTTCCGTATCGCAAGAAGTGTGGGGAAAAATTGCGGTATTTTCAGGCAATGGCTATAGAAGCGTAAGCGAATCCATTGAATTGGGCAAATTGGAATTAAAATTAAAAATCTTTGAATGGTTGTGGTTGTAGAACTGTGTTTGTTTGAACTACCGGTTTCAGCGAGGGTCACAAAGGTGGACGTCTTGCCCAAGCTGCGTGGGCTGGCTTCCGGGCCATACCAGCAGCTTATTTCCCTTTGCCCGTTGGGTATATATATTCCGCTCTAGCATTCTGCCTTCTTTTGCCTTCGAGGGAGCCTTGGGACGCTACAGTGATCGTGAAGAGTTTTAAGGGACTTAAGAAGATTTTGTATACTAATATCCGTAAAGACGCTTAAGCTCACACTCAGGTTGGTCGCAAAGATAAAGCTCTTGTTGACAGTAGTGTACGAGGAGAACATTAAAGTTCTTTGCCCCCATTTAGTATGCAGTACCTTGAGTAATGCTAACATGGTGAGGTTACATTTAACTAATATTGCGAAACAAACTTATGCGTCGTTTTTGATAGATTTTTGTAGCAAATAGTGCTTTAAAGGACAATTTAGTGGCACGTTAAATATTTCAATAATTCAAGTTAATTTTTGCGTAAGAAATAGCCATACCGATCTAATTGTTGATTGCTTTAATATCAGATTATTATTTGATTAGTTTCCATGTAAAAGCCTTATTATACTCTTATTTAGGTGCAAAACAGATCCCATATCATGAGTTAGTTGATATATATGTAGAAAGATTTCGTAAATACATTAGTGGCTACTACAGACCCATAATTGTTATTATCGTTTATAAGAGCTGCGGATTTTTCGACTGCTTCGCGGCTTGCGCTACGGAGGCTTGCAGACGATCAATTGTGCAATGGATGACCAAGAATTGGATAGGATTTCACGAGATCCTAGATTTTCAGGGAGATTAAGGAAGAAGACCAGAAAAGAGAAGGAAGCCCTGAAAAATCTCTTTGAAGGTCTCGAGGAAGAGGGATCCTTTAAAGACAAACGAGGTCGTCCGTGGTCAAGTCGACCACTCAAGTATGCAAAACAGTTGATTGAGAAGGGAGAAGAGGAGTCGAAAGAAGAGTCAGAGGATAGTGAATCGGAGTCTGACTCATCAGGGGTTTCAAATAGCAATTTCTCTGATTCCGAAGACGAAGTTGTGGAAGAAGATCTTGCAGACTTACAAGGTGATTGCACTGCCACTTTATGACTCTTCTCTTCTTTGCCGACCGTAAATCATGTAATCGGACTAAATTTCAGATGCAGATTGGTGTGAGTTAGTTAAGGACGCAAAAGAAGTAGAGGATGCGACACGTAGGCTAGCTGTTCTTCACTTTGACTGGGACAATTCCAACGCTGAAACCATCTTCCTGGCTTTGGAGTCATTCCTCCCTCCTGGTGCATGTTTGGAAAAAGTCACGGTGGGTTTTTCACCCTATGCTTACAAATACTCCTCTTTTCTAGAAATATAACCGACCAATTTTCTGTAGATATATCCGTCGGAATATGGGATGCAGAAAATGGCGGAAGAAGAGAAGCATGGACCGCGTGACATCTGGGCAGACAGTGATGGTGAGGAGGGTAAGGAAGAAAGGAACTCAAATCAGAAATTGCCGACGGATATGGATGCTGATGAGAGGAAGGCGTGGAAGTTGACTTCTGTGCAGACGAGACGGCGTTTGCGGCGATATCAACTGCAGCGTCTCAAGTACTTTTATGCCATAGCAGATTTTGATTCCAAGGAAACGGCAACTGCGGTCTACGAGGCCTGTGACGGTGTGGAGTATGGTAGCACTGGCATTCGCTTCGATCTCAGATTTGTCAATGATGATGAGGAGTTTTCGGCAAGTTGTGATGTTTCTTCGTGAATGTTTTCGTATAAGCCGCTGTGGGTAAAGTGCGAGGCATATGAATGGCTTGTTCAGCTTTCATGCTCAGTAGTTTTAATAAGACTCGTGGTATACGCTAACCATTCATGGATTGTGGTGTTAAACTGTTCTTCTACTACCTACGTATGTGCCTTGAGTTCCAGAGAGGTAGTTTTTAAGGACTGTTCCTATGATTGTATTATCTTTGGCCCTCTTAAAGCCAGTAAATGCGCTGCAGATCAGAGAAGGGCTGCTTGGTCTATTCATTTCTTTCGTTGCAAAGCCTGTTAAAGGGTTACATTTTTATTTGAACTTTCAACTTTATATAAAATGCAGCCCTCTAATTAAATGCGTTGCATAAAGCTTGTGATTTTATCCTTTCATTCTATATGCACTGGTCCTTTTTTGTGCTCAATTTAAAACGTTGGGAATTGGCGGCTCACTACCTTTTTCACTAAGGTGGATGGCTGTTTTGCTGTCAACCGTAATTAAAATCTTTTAATGAGTATTAGCGGCTGTACATCTATTAATCAAAACTCACTTCAAAGGTCATTTTAACGCGACTCGGTGGATCTAATTTCAGTCAGTAAAATTTATCTAAAGTCATTCAAGCCAATGTTATGCATATAAATAGCGTGCCCAAGTGGGAATCTTATGGACAGTTGGGCAACTAATCTTACAGAGGCATGCTCATTCACCTCGTGAAAGTGTTTGAAGAAGAGCCGTGTGATTAAATTATCTTATAACAGGATTACTGACTGCTTTTAATCAAAAGAAAGGGGCGGCCGACTTATGCGTAAAGGCATCGAATTTGAAGGGGGCAATCTTCTCGAATCGGCCTAGTATGGTTTGAGACTTGCTGGGCGGTCCTGCTTTGTAATTGAATAGCTTTAATTCTTCATTAAAGCCACCTCCTTATGCTAGTTGTGGCACCTACATTTCTGTGGGTCCCGCGATTCGTCTTAGCAAGCATAACCAACTACCGATGAGGTTGACCTTTGGGGTTCACGGTTCTTCGCTATCCCTAAAGTGGGCAGCATTACCCTAACTGCTCAAGCAAATAGGCTACAGAGCTATCCGGCGTGTGTACGGTGTAGGAACTTCTGGCCATTGAACCACGAAACGCTTATAGGTCGTTTGGATCTTGAGTCTCTGTTTGCAATCTTCTCCGAATCGCGCTCAATGTCCACGTGTAGCAACGGCTTTAGTGGACTGGCAACAACGATCTCAAAACGTATAATTTTACTTCTTATAAGGTGGAACACGAAAGTCTTCTAGAAATTTCTTGACGAAACAGCTATTATGAGTTGTTTCGGAGAGTGACTACTTTAGTGAATATTACTAGCCCCGACAAATACCCAACGTGGAATATTGGTTGTCGTTATCGGTGTCACCTGCCTTCGCCAAAGGTAATGAACAGTCAACCGCTCTACTATCGACTACGAGTGGTAGATAAACTAAAAAATACATGAGGTTCAGATGCACCACTGAATGGATACAACTGTTTTGTAAGGCATAGATGGCGCGGAACCTGGATGTTCGTTATCGCTAGCAACTCTCAAAGGTACTTCGTCTAAAGAGTGATCTCGTGTTATGCTATCTCACGGTCTCAGCCAGCTTCCCATATATTCTATCCAACCCAACTTTGCCCTCCTTTAAGCGTCAGTTTCACGAAACCTTTTATTTGTGGGCTTCTGGACGCCTCCACATGCCCATTAGCTTCCTCAAAGTCTAGCCATGGTTGCCCAGTTAAACAAGGTGGTCCAGGCTTTTGGCCTTCTTGTACTTGTCAAAAGTTGCCTTTCGGTGCGTGGCGTCTCCGCGAATTTGACCTTGAACATACATTCCAGGCTTGCTTGCAATCCGTTTCGACCGCTGGCGTAGGATTGCGGTCGTGAAGTATAATGTAGGTCAGCAAGGTTGGTAGCGCCTCTGTCGCTAGTAAAATGTGGGAATTTCTCGCGATTCTGCTCGTGTCGTGCTTTTATGATGGATCAAGCCATTGTAAACCACTTTTTTTTCGGTTGGTGAACCTTTATCAAAAATCGCAATTACAGTTCTCGAGAAGCGCGGGTCTGGTTGATAGTTGAACTGATGCAAAGTGGCCTCGTGTCACTGTGCATTATTAACCGCCCACTACCTGCTTAAGGTGCCAAATGAGTGGTCGCACATGGTGAGTGAATGCTGCGAGGTGAATCGGGCCAGGTATAAGCCGCAGATGTTTGAGAATTCTGCCCTTCATTCTACGCGCATCACGTTGAGCTGGGACCGCACGCCGGCGGTCCGCACCCAATGGCTTCGCGAGCAGTTTGAAGTCGAAGCGGAACCCCGCAAACTCTTTTCCGAGGGCAAGGCAAAGGTGAGTAGTGTAGGTTGAATTAAGGCGTAAAGAAGACAGGCAGGCAATAGGTGATCATGAATCTGTCAGAACTCATAGGAACGCAGCCAATAGGTGTTGGTGAAAACAGATAGCAAAGTGTCCTTAACGATGGGATAACATATCAGACAGCTGGGAGCCTTGAGAGACAGGCAGGTAGAAAACTGATAACATACTTTGCATTGATACAATTGAGGTCATTTACAGGTAGAATATGCTCAATAAGACAATCCTCCACGTACATGGAGAATATCTTTCGTATAGAAACCTAGTTGTCCCATCCGATCGGGGTATTCCCATGACAACAATTTACCTCGGCGCTACTCGGGAAGCACTTAATGCAAAGGTTCATCCGTAGCACTCCCAATTATAATTGAGGATATCCCATTGTGCATCCAATTCTAGAATTAGGTTTATCATCAGCACACGGAAAACTAGGCGACCTTCCAATGCAGTGACTTCGGAGCTACTCCAAATGGCGTGTATATTGGGCGATGTTAGTCGAAAGCTGGATGGCCAGTAGCGCGGACTGAATTACCAGGAGCAATTATTGTTGTATCCAATTTGTCTTCTGTTTGTGCATTCCAGTTGAGTGAGTACGTGGCGTTGTCTTCTAGTGGTCAGAGCACAGCGGCCCCATCAGATGTTGACGAACCGGGTCCTGCACCAACTGTTCCCCGTATCAGACGCCACCGACCTCCGAAAGTCCCACCGGAAGAGTTGAGAGCCGCCCTTCTCTCTGCTATTTCGGAGGGTGATGTCAATGCAGCTGAGGTTCGTGCTACCTTAGTCTTTTTCGCTTGCTTTTCTCCCACGTGTACCCTTGGAAGATCTCTCTGTTACTTTGCCTAGTCAGTCGATATGGAAGTTGCAACTGGTGAATTTGCCTCCGAAATCTTGAGGTTTTTTTTAACTTCGTGGCACATAAGTAGTTATTTAGCTAGCTTGGTTGCTCTGACCTGTTTTCTAGGCAAAAGTCAACCCGAAAGATTGACTAGTTTATCCATTTGAGTCTTTGAGCACTAGGCTGCTGAGCAGACATCCTCATTGGTGAAAACTATACGACTCAACGATCACTTCTTCCTGGTAAATCGGTAGGTAGCTAGCTGACAACTTAATTTTCTCTTACACAGGGTCTATACGCTGGTAAGGTTTGTGGTCTTGTCTTTGATTTGGTGTGATCACAATGTGCACACTGTGTTACTCAGCGTCTAACTGGTTATTTGATAGTGGATTGTGCGGAAAGAGCGTGTTCAGGGTTTAAACAAATTTTGCAGGGTAGAGAATGCGTCGAAGATGAAGCACACGCCGATAAATAATTCATCTCAATTTTAACTTTACACATTCATCCAGTTTGTGTGCCAACTGCCCTCTCCTACCTAATAATTTATCTGCTCATCCATTTCAAGTTTTGAGTTAGATATTTGGTGTCTAATGGTTTTAAGTCGATAATCCAAATTCAGTATGTTACTTAATGTCTAATTTTTCCTTTGGTGCCTATTCTCTTATCAGAAACCACCATCAGACGAAAACGAGGAAGATGACGAGGTTGATGATGGCGACGCTGAGTCCGAGGAGGAAATACTTGTTGCCGATCTCAACGCCCCTGAAGGCGCGTCCTCATCCGAAGAGGCGGAAGAGGAGTATGATCTGACAGCTGAAGACGACAACGCCGCACAGAAGAGGATAGGCAAACAGGCAGTGTTGAACACTTCCGGTGGACGCAAAGCCGTTGGCAAACGACGTCTCCTCGAGGCTGTCGTCGACGACGACTCTGACTCCAGTCTCGATTTTGACGACATAGAGGGCCGTGTGTCTGACGCCAGTGACGAGGATGTGTCCCGGAGACGACGCAGGAACCGGGGAAGAAGTGATGGTGACGTTGACAGCGATGAGGAAGCTTCTAAATCGGAGAAAGCGAGGAAGAAAAAATTGGCTATGGTAAGCTATTCCCTTCTTGATTCAATTCCTTGGCTTCAGTGGAGGTAACGACAAATTACCTTCTTTTGCAGCGAAAGAAGGCCCAACTGAAAAAGCAGAAGCAGGAACGAAATCAAGACCGAGTAAAGGATTTGGTATGTGCCTTACACTACTTTTATTTGCCTCCATCCAAGAATTACCATTAATGGGGTCACTTTCTGTGTCCTCGAGTAATGCTCTTTTCTCTATCATAAAAGAGAGGCACACACAATTAACCTTTTTAAAATAACCAAAAAGTGGCCTTTATTTAAAGTTATACAAGTTGAAGAGCGAATTTATATCACGTATATTAAAGTAGTTCTCCAACCGTTTTGATGGTCCAACACCAGCTATTAACTTGATCCCTTCTAACCTGAGCTTTGCTGCCAGTGTTGCGTGCACTCGATACCCCGATTCCCCTCTCCATTCTCACCCGTCGCACATATGCGACACGTTCAGTTAGAGCACTCATTTCATCCTTATACCCCAATTTGTTTTTATATGATTCACTACTAGTGCTGTGGCACACCACCCAACTTTCCTGATAGTCGACTTATACTTTGAAATTCCTTTCAGCTCTACCCTGAGCTCGGTTTAGGTCATTTATGGCCAGGGCCAAGGCTAAGATCCTTCGTACAGCCTTCAAAAAGTTGTCTTTGTCTTTCAATCATATTCACCTAGCTGGAAAAACCCCTCCATATGGGAGACAAGCCTCTTGACTATCTATTCGTGAGGATGAGTAGTTAGGTTTCGGACTTTCACACATAAATCGTGAAAATGGCCCTTACAGGTGCTTTATGGTGCTAATTATTTCAGTGGACGGGTGCCAACGAGACAGATTCGCGGTTCGACGTCTTTCTCACGGATCCAGCTTTTGGGGTGAGTCAATTGCACCGTGACTACCGGGAGGCTGGCGAATTCCTCAACTTCATGCGGCGTCGACGTGAACCTCTGTTAAAGGCCAAAATGAGGGAAGAAGAAGTGAAGGATTCATAACTTCTGCTTTGTGTACTTTTGCAACACTTTTGTACAGGAAAAAGGGATAAAATGAGCTTACTTTCTAGGGTATTGATGTTTGTGCTTTATTGGGTGGAGGCTGAATTTGGATTTGTTTCATTGCTTGTTTTCATCGCGATTTGAATGCTAATTTATATTTTTATGTTTTTGTTGCCAGGGTATTCAAAGTTATCTGTTCCATGCTGCCCATTTCGATGCCAGTCAACTACTAGGAGTGTGCTTTAATAATTAGTTATGTCTGCGCCCTGATTGTCATGATGCATGACAAGACTCTTACAGGTTTTCCGACAAGTTTTTGATAAAGGTGCCCGATGTCATTAGGTTTGGCATTTGCATCTCAAATGTCAATGCCCTCTTCATGTCCCGGATTTTGCTACTGAAAGTAAGTGAGTAGACCTCCTCATTGAACCAGTGAAATCCGTGTATACGACGTAACTGCATTTGTGAGTAGGAAATGACCCTACATTGCAGGAAATGGGACTAGCATAAGGTCATATTTAGAAGGCATACACGTTACATCGTTTTTATGAAACGACTACCAGACAAGTAAAAAGCTTCATTTTTTACGGATATTCGATGCTTACAGTTCTGAATTCCGAGTTTTTTTTTCCCGGTGACTTCAATTACGTGGCCATACAAAAAATTGAAAGACTCAGAATCCCTATTTTAATATCACTCTTAAAGTCGCTTGTTTGTTTTGACGCTGTTTTTATTGAGCGCCGCTTTCATGTCTTGTTTACGCATTAGGCGCTCCGAGGCTTTCCTGAAGACGAAACAAGAAATGATGTTGGGGTATAATATGTATTGTTGACATAGTAGAGCTTAGGACTACTGGCATGACCTGGAGACTAAGATGCTCAATGGAAGTGTAATGGCGGAGTCCCTAATTGACATGTGAACCAAGCGTCATCTTATTTCTCGCTTTGGCCAGCCTCCTTCATCAACCGCCACAATGTAACTAGCGGTGAAAGATAACATCTATGACCTGACTGTGTCAGGTATTGAATTATAGCACTGAGGCGATACTTGCCCGCCACGTCACTGATTCTACTGGGTCTACTTTCGTTCCGTATGGAACTGTTGCGGAGGAAGATGGAACGTACTGGTCATCATGCATGTCTCCTACTAGTCGTAGAAACATTGAACCGAAAGTAGAGTCAAAAGCAAAGGATGGGGTTTTAACATAGGGCCGTAGCAGTAGGGTTTTGTGTCAATTCTACCTTGCCACTTCGTTTTAACTTCAGAGCTGCCCAGCCATATGATCAAGCTATTGGAGAGGTGGAGGCACCGCGAGCTCACAAAACTAGTGCCATTGTGCAGAAACTTTTCCAGATAGTTCACGGCTAGTGTCGCTTCGGCTGTTAAAGACTTCCCCTGCAGACCACGGAGCTGAGGTAGTTGCCGCAAGTCTACGCTATTTTCGGCCCTTCTGTTATGGATCGTCACCGATTCTCCCACCTGCAGTGCATGTGCTTTTCCCATCTCGCTGTTTTATCGCGGTAGAAATCAGGCTAGGTGTCCTTTATGATCGTCTTCGCTTTTCGATGCCACCAATACAGCGCTCCAAGACTTTCCCAAGGACGAACAAAGGCGTAATGCTTGGGCAGGATAGATCTTTCTGATAGGAAGTAGGTTTCGAAGCTGTGTGGCCCAAAGGCCAATCCCTCTGTCTTCGCGACGAAGGCACAGTGGCTCATAACGTAGTATTTAATATCATAGCGGTGTTGTAGGGCTCTTTTACACTTTAACACAGTGATTTGATATTTGGCTTCAATGTTTGTTTGACCTAGCAAGCAATTCGGGCCTCTGCAATTTGTACTTCCACTCGGCGGCGTGGCCTTTGAGCTGTGCTAGCGGCTCTAAAGCTCTTCTGTCATGCTACTCTGGTGAGGAGGATTTCGAGCGCTGCAGTTAGTTGCGTTGTCCTCAAAAGGCATTCAGTTAATCAGAATTTAAAAGTGTCTAATCTAATCTCCTAGCCGATGGATTGGCAATCTTCGTTTGACTACTTGCGCAAGTGACGAAATTTGACGCGCCTTCGGGATTTTCGTGTTATGACTTTGTAATGCTTTAAACTCCAGCCTTGATATTACAAGCTAAACTATTCTTCAGTAGGTTTGGTTAACTAGTTAATGGAGGCGTAATGGCCTTGGAATATGCATAGGTAATGGGATATTTGCTTTAAAAAAGTGGTTTTTTGGTCGCCATGATGTGAAAGGGTATTGTTAACCGATTGGTTCACATTGGTGACAGGGGAGGGAGGACGTTAGCAACTCTTATTGGCTGGTTAGTCGATCACGTTAAGCCCAAATAGCCAATGGGATGTAAGGAAAGGACTCAAATGAGGGAGGAGTTATGCTGGTGTTGTAAATGCCACTATTTACTTTAGGAACGATGGCAAATCAGATAATGGCGTAATTTGTTGGCATTTGGCAAATAAAACTTTCTTGGTTGGCATTTACATCTGCAGTCCATTAAGAAAGTGGTCACAAAGTGGTGCTTGCCTCCGAGGTATTTTCCAGTAGGTCGTTTGGTTTACTTAACCTCATTTATCAGTAAGAGCGTGTAGTCGTCAAAGCAAGTCATGCCCGTTTGAGTAAACTTCACAACCTTCCCAGGTGATGTACGCTGCTCATGCAACAAATGTCTCAGCAACGGCACGTACATCTTCCTCATCAGCGATGGTATATCTTCCCACTTAAAGTGTTGCATCCATCTTTGATTGCCACATTGTTAAAAACATTTTCTAAACCATCTCCGGGTTCACGAGAAGATTGTCGGACTCTCGCGACCGAGGAAAACTCCAGTTACATCCATTAGCTTCAAACATCATTTGATGCAGGAGGATTCAAATTACGAAAAATATGGGGATGGAGAACAAAAAGGTCCCATGCTGTATGTGTTGCAATACGCTTGCTGATTGCTTGAATCCTGATTCCAGTTAAAGACCACTTTGTACCCTCGCCGAGTGGACTGGGATCGGGGCCATGCGAATTGCATATATTCTGCCCGAGATTCATGTCTTCCTTCGTCTTCAGGGAAACTTCGGGGTGCTACGTCGTTGGCAGAGGAAGGCAGACCCAGTCTTAAAGGATTTCCATCCTCATTTCTAATGCTGGAGCGGAAGAGGTGAATAGGCTACGGATAGAGGAAACGGCGACGATCCCGGACAGAACGGTTGAGAGTGGCATCTACCTTCGGCGACTAGTCCGGTTCCGTGTCCCCACGAAAGACATTAACAACGGAAGCTATGCTAGTCGTGAACCAGCGGAGAAAGTTTTGTTACGAAGATTCCTGACTACTTAAATCAAGACTTCGATTAGGTAAACACGTGAAATCGCCTCTGCTCCCCTACCAGCTGGATAGAACCCTAGTGGGTTTGACTAGGCAGCTTCAAAGTGAACCCGACGTGACAAGGAGGAACAGATGCGAAAACCTAGTCCAAGGAACTACATTAAATCTCGTTTCCCCCACCATTAATATGCTTTTAGGCCGGTGTTCCAACATCGGGCTATGGACACGCGTGATGGCCGGCACACTTCCCTGTCTCTGAATCCAGTTTGCACGCCGAACAAAATTCCAGACCCGGTTGAAATGCCAAGGGAGATCAGTGGCGTTGCATCCAAATTTGACTGGCACGGTCGGCTCGTGGGTGTTTGTCTACAACACTGAGGCAGTTTTGATAAAGAGCCACTTGATGCTTTGACCATTGTACCTTCACCGGGCGGGCAGGTCTCTAGGCCACGCCAGTAAGCCCCGGTCCTATTCTACCCCAGTATTATGTTTTCTTTTTTTGTCTTCGAGGCAGTCTTGAGGCGCTGCAGTATATTTTATCATCCACAGACGAAATTTAGGTCACCTAATAGTAAATCCCGCCGGGTTAGGCTTAAGTCTAACCTGCTGTTCAGTTGAATTCAGAATAAAAATCCTTAAATTTGATTTTTATTTGAAAGTTTAAACGTATCAAATTTTGACCAATAGACTATCGAAAACGCTGTCGATTGGCAAATTAACGAAACTCTTGTTCAAGTTAGAGGCCATGATGAAGCATTTAGTGAGGTTTAGCCCAAACTCCCGGTGGAAACTAATGAGAAAGAAAGCGCCCTTTTTTCCTACGAAGAACGTGCCAAAACTTATTGGTAGCATTTTATAATTCTCTTTAAAAGGACAAAGACAGGAGGAGGATGGGGAGGGAGGTAAGGTGGCAATTTATTGTCGAAAAAAAAATTGGTCCAACAATTTCCGTGTGGGAAATCGATTGTCAGGAATTTTGTAGACTTACAAATTCATCTCTTCCAGGTGGGCGATTTGTCTGCGACCTCATCAAAAAGCTCTAAAAGGACTGCACTGATGCAGACCCCTCCGGGCGTCCAGACGGCTGGAATCATGCCCATGTGAGAGGAAAAGGTAAATCTGGAAACAGAACGACAGGTGAATGCCAAAGATAATAAAAACTAGCACAAGCACAAGGGGTCTGGAATCCTGTTTCTGGAGTCACAGAGGAAGAAGATAACAATGCGGAAAAGGAAAGTTCATTTACTTCACAAAAACAACTCGGAAATTCTTTTAATAATCGTCTCCTGTGAAAATCCGACCGTGGATTTGGAGAGTACTTACGAGGTCCCTTCAAAGTTGACAAGCCTTCCCAACTGACAGCGCGACACAGACACCCTGCTTGCCCAAATAATGTTCCAGACCAATAATGTTCAATTTAATTGGGACAAGTATCGGACAAAATTGGAGGGTCAACAAAGAATCCAAAAGCATCTGTTTTCTTCCAGACAAAATGAAACTTTTCATTCAACTTCCCATCACACCCATCAAGCGCGATAATACTAATAATAAGAATGATTTCAAATAGCGAATTTCAGGACTATCACATTTTAAAAAAAGATAGATTTAAAGATAGTCAGGTAGGAGAGAGAGGAGACCAAAAGAGAAGTGAAAGGCGTGAATTCACATACACACGCACACAAACGAAATGCAAAGCCGGTGGTGGAGCGAGAGAATATCGGCTGATCGGTTGCAGCCAGCTAAAGGCGTAGACGTCATCCTTTTCACTCTTCTCTATACACATCCTGACAGACGAAAAAAAGGAGCAGGTGCGAGAGGGAGGAAAGGAGAGAGAGAGAGAGAGAGAGAGAGGGGGAGGAGGGACTAGTAGAGACCACAGCCCCTCAGGTTGTTGGCGATGATCACGTCGGTGACAGCGTCAAAGACAAATTGAATGTTGTTGGTGTCAGTAGCGCAGGTCTGGTGGCAGTAAATCTCCTTGTTCTGCGACCGGTTCTTCGCCTCAAATGAGGCTTGAATGTAAATCGCTGCCTCTTCGTATGTCTGCTTGCCTAAAATTGCATAATACGTTACAGTTAGAATCAGCATCATAAAAATTATTAGTCACATTCTGACCTTCGAAAGGAAGAAGCTTCTAGCACTCTTGAGGAAAATAATTTTACACGTTCAGTCCAAACAGATGTTTCCAATCCCACACGGGGATGCTGCGAGCAACAATAAACTGGCACGTGCTCTACTGTGCATAATCGGCGGATGATACGCGTAAGTCATTTAAGCCACCGACATTCAAGGCGGTGGGAAGCGCGTGACGATAAGCCAATGTCTTGTTAACAAAAAAGGGGGATGTCAAAAAAGGCCTAGCAGTAAAACCCTGTGGTAGGCAAGAGGGTCTGCCAACTCACCAGGGTACTCGGGAAAACAGACAGTGAGAGGCGAACGTTTGATCTTCTCCGCAAACAAATCCTTCTTGTTTAGGAAGAGGATTATGCTGGTGTCGGTGAACCACTTGTTGTTGCAAATAGAGTCAAACAGCTTCAACGACTCTTGCATCCGATTGGTGGTCTCGTCCTCGTGCAAAACCTGGTCGTATTCACTCATGGCTACACAGAAGATGATCGCTGTGACGTCTTCAAAACAGTGGATCCACTTCTTCCGTTCCGAGCGCTGACCACCCACATCGAAGAGTCTGAGAGGATAGAATGAAAATTCTGTCAATCGCACAATTCAGTCTCCACAATGACAGCATTGATAGATTCAATCTAAAGGGACAACAATTCCGATTTCATTATTTGAATACAACGTTGAGACGTCAAAGAAGGAAAGCATCCGCTGTGAGTCACAACAATGTAACCGTTGAAATGACAGAAAAGGATAGAATACAACGTGAAATCCCGAAACCCTTCTATATTACAGGAAGCTGCAAATAACCACTAAGGAGCGCTCCGAAGATGACAATTGCAATATAAATGGAGATGATTTGCTTTTAAGCACACACCTCACGCTTCCATCTTCTCCGAATCGGCCTCACAACCTCCACAATTGGACAAACAAGTTACTTATCTACGGTATCAATTCAGGAGCCATAAATTTATCTAGTGGAAAGGTTCCATTCGCCACTTAGCCTTTCCCTCGTCATTGGAATGTAAAACAAACTGGCAGAGAAGTCGCAATTTCGAACATTAATTCTCTGTACCGTGGTGGAAAGTGAAGTTTCAGGAGTTGGTCAACTTCTCTGTTGTACGCCCAGGTAATTCACGAAAAAAAAACCCTCCAGCTGCCAAATTGTTCCGTATAACTAGTTTCTTTAAATACTAGTTGATACCTTACCCGCTTCCCCTCCGTTATAGCTACCTTCAGCATTTCATTATTCACCACGCTTTGGTTTCAACCCAGATCACCCACATGACTGACTGCACCATTTTCAGTCAAATCCTAGTCAACAGTTGCGTCTCCGCCTTAAACAGCCAGCTGTGCTGGTGAATTGGTTGCACTACGAAAATTCAATGGATTGTCCCTATGTCGAAGGCTTCCGAGGTTGAGGTCAGCTGCTTTTATGAAGTGTTGAGAAACGCGAAAGGAGAACAACTCACTTAAAGTTCATGTTCTTAAACTGGAAGTGCACCTCGACGATGCCCGTGGTCTTGACTCTTGTACGAAGGATATCCTGCTCAGAGGGTTGGTAGTCCTTCGCGCCTAGACGGTCTAGGTCCTCCAAGAAACTAAACGTAAAGAAAAACTAAAAAAAGGGCACCCCGTACCCTGATCGTTCTGTTTCAGCAATAGTAGTGCTCACGGCCATCGAGCATGTAGGAGTGTGCATGAGCGGAGTCGACGAACAAGCAAACAAACGAGCTTATTGCTCCTTTTATGGACTTCTTGTGAGTAAATCATTACACCATGCCTAGAACAAATTCTAGTCACTTTCGTATCATAAATGAAGACCATATCTCAATCGCCTTGATGAATAGATTTAACGACATACGAGCACGATTTAGGTAAATTCTGCCTTTTAACTTTCAAAGGTAGATGATGCATTAAATTCCCTGGTCTCTTACTGATGCTGTTGCAATCAGCCTTTCACCTGCACCGCCCAAGTGTAAGCCTAGAGCCTGCACCATTAGCGCGCTAAACGCTAAGCTGCTGCTGCCGCCATCACCCCTCACACTCCTCGCCTCCCTCTACCTCCTCCTCCTCCTCCACCTTCCCATCTAAGCAACCTCTTTTTATATCATTTGGCCTGTAGCTTGCCCGTGCCCATGCTCCCGTGCATGTAGAGATAAGTGGACGGATAAATGAACACTAAGACTCGGACTGCTGTTGCTGCAGCAATTACTAGCATCCTCGCCCGGGGTTATGGCTCTGTCCTACCAAACTTAGTACTCATCCATTCCGAAGGCCATATTATTCAATAAAAGCCTCTGTCTCCGTATAAAAATCCGAACGGATAGGAGAGGTGGTAGCCACGCCGAGTAGGCGTCTCCCAGGATTGGCGATTGGTGAATGCGACTAGACCAGGTGCTCTGGGTAGGCATTCGGTCCCTGAAGTTGCCAATTCAATTAAGCATGTTCATCTTAATGAATCAAGAATTGCAGAGGGTTGAGAAATATTTCATGTGTTTAAACAAGACCGTCCCCGTTAATACATCCCACGCGATCCAAAGAGCAGTTGGTAAAAACGCTATAAGACTGTGACACACTTAAATTCTGCTCCTGACTTGCCTTGCCTACATCCAGTAGACAACTGTTACTACTATGTTTAAAAATAAACACAGTCACCATTCCAAGGACTCGTCGATGTCTGCTACGCAAGGTGTTAAGGACGAAATAATTAGAGAGGACTTGAAAACGCAGTCAGCCAATTCACAAGAAGTTATTTCTGCCACAACGCCTCTGTTACTACTTCGACAACTTTCAGCTCTCCAACTGTAACAACTTTCTAAGCGGAATTCATGCTTTTTCAAGGGATGGTTACCTACTGCCACAGCTAAACAATATGTCCAACACTTTACAAAAAAAAGATCTTGTTGCTTTTTTTCCAATTTCCAGTAGCTGCTGCATAACCAACTTCATTGTCTTTTAGTGAAAAATACATTCGTAGCTCAGGAGTCGACTAGCGGACGATGCCTATCAGCGTTTGAAACGTAACCAAAGATCACAACTTCATGCCTGGATATGCTCACAACGCAAGGCGTTAATTACAGCTAAGCAATCACAACATTCCCTAGAAGATGTATAATGGGAGAAAAGTAGGCTTTTGTATATGAGCATAAGAAATTCACAGCCAAGCTTCAACGGCTTCAAGCGTTAGAAGAGATCAGTGAATATGCTCCCCCCTACAACACTGTTCGTCATTTATGTTTTGTCTAAAGTAAGCAAACATTTGAGGCGGTCGAATTCGCCAAGATGACTCCCCACAACCTTTCTGAGGCTTAGAAGGGTGGTCAACGAAAATCGTGCTATCCTCCCACCTTACAGAGCGTCAAAAAGGCGTTGTAAGGAGGGAAATTGCATATCAGACCCCAGCTTTGACTCTTCAATCAAAAAATAGAACGTGAAGCCATCGTTGTTGTGTGGGACGACGCAAAATGTTGTAGCCCCTTCGAAACGAAATAAGCTGTTTTAAAATACGCAGTAAGGCTCCTTGGTAGCCCTAATCGGAAAGACCAATAGACTTCATGCCGTCTTGCTTAAAAACCCATATTTGATTCATTTACACAAGACCTTACAGAGCATGGACTTTCTTGAGTTTCAAATAAACCTCCCCCCCCATTCACAGAGCCTCTCCAAGGTAATAAGCAAAACTAGCCATTATCATCGCAAAATGCTGTGGTAAAGGTCAACGGGTAATGTAAGCTTGTACTAATGATTGGCAAGGCGTCCTTTATTGTCACAGTGCTTTCGTTAATGGTCCAAGAACTAACCTCCAGTCGCATGAAATCACATCACTTCCTCCTCAGCTGTGAATGCCGACTTTCTGAGTTCCATTTCACCATTCAAAACTCTATAAGTTATACGGAAACCCTCGATCTTTTAAATTTTTTGGCTCGTAAAAAATGATCTTATCGAGTTTGCCAAACCCCTATCTTCCTCAATCCTTTCGGTCAATCAGCCCAACTTCCCAGCTAAGAGTTAAGGAATTTAAACTTCCAATTCCTTATTGGCCTTCTTTTGAAGGCAGTGGAAGCACATTGTCAACTTCTCTATTTGTTTGCCGTGAAAGATCGTCCAGTTCATTTACTACTTCCCCACATTTCACGGCACCGACGTTAATAACCACATTAAATGCATTCGCACAGCTAAAAACGTTTGAAAGTACTCATACCTCGAAAAAAGTCAGTCACGAGAAGAAAAACAAAACTCAGTCTCTCTAACCTCGCGGTAGACAGGAGGAGGAAGTGAGGAGGAACAGCGGCTTGTGCGCGTGTGTAGAAAAACACCTTAACTTTATCGCATGTTTAACTGCTCCCTTTTTACGCACACATCTTGCCCTTGGACATTTGTCAGCACGCGTGGTGTAGCTAATGGCGAGAAAGAATCCTTGCAGGAATGTGCGTAAACTTAATTACGGATTAACCGTAACCCTCTGGAAAAAAACATACCAATCGTGGATCTTTGATACCTCTGAACATTTTTCCGAAAATTGCGTAATTTTGCAGTGGTGAATCGTGCAATAAAATCGATGTGATTCAATCGGGTCTTACTCCTGCTGTGGGAACACCACTGGATTTTGAGGATATCTCCCAAAAAAGTCCCTCAAGGCGAATTATGAGATGTAGCACTAACATCGAATTGTTCAACAATACCTCAGCCCGACAGAATTTCGACAGGGGTGAAAATAAGGGACTTGTCGTCAGGTGAATCGCAGTACCACGTAGGCTTTCCAAGTCTTGCATAATCCGACCACTAAAATGGCGGTTTTGAAATTCACCCGTGGTATCAAAAACACTGAGTTTGTACCAATCCTATTTCCTGACTAGTAATGTCATAAGACGTCTTTGAAGATCATCCAAGGATTGTAAAGTGGAACTAGCACGACCTTCAAAATGTCCCCCTAAGGTCAGTCTGAAAGAGGTTACAAGGAATTAGTCCTATTAAATTGCACAAACTGACTTAATGCTCCTACTGTGGTATGATTCTTACCATACTGTCTTTATTACTTTCTAACTGATGGTTATAAAGCACCAAAATACATTTTCGATGCCGCAACTGAGACTGCTATGAAGGATGCTCAAAACAGAACAAAGTCACGTACTACGCTCAGCCCCCAAATCGTACCATTCGGATAAGAATAACTCCATCAAGATCTAATTTAAAAAGGAAAAGAGGATGTGTTGTAGAGGGATCGACTTACTATTTGGCCGAGTCATTGAGTTGATATTCATTGGAGCGCTGAAAGCACTGCTGGACGCCAGGGTCGGCCCAGAGACGTTTCATGGCCTGCAAAAGTTCGTCGGAGAAGGGCTCCGTGTCGTGCATTGATTGGATGACCTCGTTCACAACGCGTGCGTCCTCCGTCTGCAATAAGAAGAGATTGCACTCGATCTCCTCAACTTCCCCATCTCACACATTATCATGCGGTTGACTGTTATCCATTTCAGATGGTATTTCATCCTCCTCCATCGGAATAGCGGAAGAAACACAACAGTACCAGAATCAAGATTAATTAGAGAATATCTTAATAAACCACAAAATACGCCACTGATTTTCAAAGTAAAAGCGGACAACAGATGAACTTACTACTCGAACAAAAGTAAATTGCATCTCCACTGCTATCCTGACCAACGAAGAGTGAGACATCAAGTTTTTCAAAGGAATACAGCATTTCCACTGACACTTCATTAATCAGTTGCTGCCATTTTGGTTCTAAGCGTGGGCATGCAATTGAGGTAGTTGCCTACATCTTGAACAATGTGCACCACCGAACTCCTCCATTGTACAGACCGGTAGATTGTTACTTTTGGCCTCCCAAAGCAACTCAGATATTTTGATCGAATCAGAACCAGGGGCCGAGAGCATTGTGTTGCCTCCCGCCAATCATAAGTTTACCGAAACAAAAACTGCAACAATGGAACCAAAATGCAACAAATCCCACGGATCTGCTTGCTGGAACACTGAACATCTAACACCATTCACTGCACCTCCAACCATACGTAAGAGTACTTCCATAAAATTAAAAGGTATAAAATGATCCCTAAATTTACAATCCCTATCATCCCACTCTTAACACTTTTGGTTGCTGTGAAAGTGCAGTACTGGTATTTCGGGGACACGCCTTGGCCTGTGATCACCTGCCTTCCGGTGCATTAATTTACTAAAAGGACGTCAAAATGTGAAAAATCCCAGTAATTTTCCAGCTTAAGCCCCGATCTTCAAACAACAAAAATGTAGATGATTTACAAAATCTACACATGAAGTGTTAAGCGAGTGCAGAGTATGACTGACGAGAACTCCCCAGCTCCGTGAGAGATCTAACCTAGAATCAGATAGGGTAAATAATATCCTTGCGGAAACAGTTGAACTATATCACCTTCCCTGAGTTAGCAGCCATGAGATTCAACGTATGTTACGGAACCAATAGCATTGAAATGCAAAGCACTTTGCGTTTCAAACATGGTAAAATGAACCTGACAATCCCAATCCCAAAATTTTATGCACGACAAAACCCCTGTTATACACATTTTTGGCTAGGATAAGAGTTCATGTGAAAATTCGCTGACAATGGCATAACCATAACGATACAATCTCCCTCAGTCTAGAGGTCACAAATGTGAGACATGTTTCACATCGGTTCACACTAATGGGTGCCTCAATGAGGTCGACACATTAAAAAGGGATGTAGAATGTTCTTGGTTTGGGGAAAAATACGTCAGAGTTCCAACTAACCATGGCAGAGAACGTGTTAGTTAGAACAAGCAGTTCTCAGGCCAACTTGCCAGCTAACAGTAATTACCACTGAGGGAAGTTTACTACAGCCCAAAAAGACCCTTCTCACTGGCTAGTGCCATACAAAACCGAGGATGTGCAAGCTGAAAAAGAGGCGTACAGGAAGGCAGGATGCTACTCGTTAGATCTGCGTGTCCGAAATGCTGCAAGAAACGATGATTCATCGTTGTGCACAATTTGTCTTGTCCCGATGAAAAAATGAATGGAAAATGGGAAGCAGTAATGTTTGTGCGAAGAAGAAAAACCTAAACCCGATTGAGAGGAAAGGGCTCTTCGCTGATGAGTGAATTGCCTGGATTATCAGGGGGCCATTTATTCGTAAAAAGTGGAGTAAAAATGGATTTCTTCTGCAGTTTGACACGAATTCATAGCTAGGAAAACAGGAAACCGGAAATGCCGTAGCCAAAGAATCATAGAGTCAAGGGATTGGGAAAGAGCTTCGCATACTGTTTAGCTGTGGGTTGTGAAACAGGTTTTTTTAGACAGTAAATGGTCCCCTTGAAAAAACCTGACTTCTGCTTGGAAGAAGGGTGTCACAGCTAAATACTTGGAGCTGAGAGCTGTCAAAGCAGTAACAAAGGTGTTGTGGTAAAAGCAAACTCCCACGAAGTGGGTACATCCAAGTGTCAAATTGCTCTCTCCACTAATGCTCTGCACAAAAATGGATCATTGACCCACAAGGCAACTCAATTCGCCCGTTCAGTTGTCAGATAAAACAACAAACGACCGTCTCCATACGTCCTCTCTAGCAAGTAGCTAACCTCGCGTGGCACCTGCCCATTTAAATCAGAGAGCCGATAGCGCAAGGCATATACGTTGGCAACTTCACCAACCCAAGTCCTAAGCACCATTTTCCAGAGGGTCCGAATAAAAAAGCTACGGGCCAAGTTGTCAGGAAGACTCGACCATAAAGCAATGGCTGTCCACTTCTAGGTTTTATAGGTTTTGTGAAAGAACCGCCTTCAACTGCCAAATATGAATTGCTTCACCGACCCAAGCACTTTGAAGGAAAAAAATCGAAAGAATAATGTAGCACTCACGGCTCATGATTTCAAGAATCGTTAAATAGTATGAGAAGTCAATGAACTTATCGCTTTCGGTGGTATCAGGGGCTATGAGCTTCCCACAGCTAGGCATAGCATTTGTTTGATGAACTCCCATTGATTCAAATGTAATTAAGTCACAAACTGTGGTTCAGCAAAACGCATACAATACACCGGGTGCCATATCAGGTGGCTACGCGCTTGCCCGTATGTGGATTTCTTCTGACAGTGCCCTTGGGTTGTATGCTATGACGTGGCTAGTCAGCGGATGCGTACCAAGTTCAGTAAGGTGGAGGCATAATCCCAGTTGAAAGACGGTAATGAACACAGGTAGCAGCCTTAATGCATACTAGTTAGGGCACACTACAGGTCGAATGACAGGAGCCGCTTATATGATGGTGGTGGTGGGGGAAGGTGGGAGGGAAAAGGGGGCGGTGCGCAAATTGGTGCTGTAAAAACTAATGGCGGGTGCCCGGGGATAATTGCTGATGGCAGCAATGGTACCTGTACAAGTCAAAACGAACTGACGATGACATAGCAACCGCCGCTCCGCTTCCTCAACGATGGCGGGCGACAATATCAATACTTTTACCATCACTAATAAGAAGAACCTACCACGCCCAAGCAAAATCGACTTGCATTAGCTACCCCAAAAAACTCTGAAGTTTGTAGAACCCAAATAGCCATAGTCCAGTGGCTATGTCATGAAACCAAGAAGACCTACACACTGCCTAGGATTGCCGTAGGGAATGCCCAGAGTGTTCATGGCACGCAGAATGGCGGCAATTGATTGGATGGTGTTGCTGTACACCACAGGCTTAAATTGTTTGTTGTCCTCTTGTGTGAAGCCACCCTCATGAATGATTCTGAGCAGATACAAAACGGAAAATAAGAAACCAAATAGTTGTAAAAGAAAAATTTCCAGTTATCGCTCACCTCATTTGCTTGACAATCGTACTTTTCCCCGACTCGCCAGCACCTGAAAGGTAGACCGCTTACTAACTCTGAAGGGTCGTATTTAAACGTCGTGTCATGAAACTGATAGCTCAATGTTATTTTTAAGTCAATTAACTTTAACGAGGATGTGTCCTTGGCATTCCACTCCTAGATTTAAAGTATTCACACAACACAAAGACAGGCGTCAAGGGATCAGTACAACTTGACAGTGCAACACTGGAATTCGTTCACAAAAACTGCAAAAAGATCACAAAGACGAGTTTAAAGGCAAGATAGAACATAAAGTGAGGGATTTTAAAGGCGCTTCTGCCTTAAAAAAGCAAAATCTGCTACATTACGTTGTCTATTAAATCCCCCAGTCGCGCATAACTGATAGCTAAGGCCAGACACCAAGGAACTGAGTGAAATTAGCGGACGGAGCCCAGGCCGTGCCATGACTACCAACACTGTTAATTCAAATGTTTTGTTAAAGCCTTGATTCACGACCAATGGGCGCCTAAACATTGGAAGGGCAGAGTGCCTAGGAAAAAACAAATTCCTCTCCGAGACAACATGGCGACAGTTAACGCTTCAAACGAGGCAATAAGTTCAAATGAGCTATCATTCTTAGCAGAAGCAGTTTTTGGCGGAAGATCATTGAAATTAGTATAAAACATGATCGAAGACTAATTTTGATACCCGTCTAACCCTAGATACGTTGCATCCACTTGAAAATACAGAAAAGTACAGCTGGCGCGCCGCCTAATCAGAAAATTGAGGAAAGCGCACAAAAGCTGACAGAGAACCAAGAACGTTCATATGATTTTAAACAATTGGTTTGAAAAACAGGTCGATTTGCGTGTAAACTGACAATTTGGAACTGCAGAACGCACCCAAGAGGAGCAATTTAACATCCTTAGCAGCTTGTATACCATCCTCTTTGAGTTTCTTATCGATGTTCCGGCTCTGTTCTAGGGCCTCACGATCCTCCTTTGACAAAAGACAACCCATTTGGGAAATTAGAGAACGTAATTTAAAAATCCCAGCGCTCACGAAATAGCCAGTGAATAGGCAAGCTAGCAAGGAGAGAGCTAAGCGCTGGACGTATGTGGACGCCAGCCAAACCGGCGTGTCCCATAAGGCCAGGCCATTAGGTCGCGGCGTGATTGGTTGTCCTTGGGACTAGTCGCCACACTCATTGGTTCACACCTAGGCATGGGACACAGCATTGAGTGGTGTACGGACAGGCACGTCCTGACGCACACACCTAAAGGCTTCCGAGTTTTCATTGGTAGGAGGCACAGACGCGGGCAAAATCATTTTGAAGAGGCAGCCAATTGAAGAGGAGAGTACTTTGTGGGAGCTGAGGCCTTGAGTTGAAGGCACAACAAATCGGATTGTGGTCGGTCAAATGGCATCGTGGGGCTGGTTTCCGTCGCTAAAAGTTGTCTTTAGGGGAGTCTAAATTGGCAGCGTCCAGCATCTTGTTCGAGTTAAGAATTCTAGTGGAAAATGGAAGCAGGTTGTCGTCTATTTTCGAGATGAGGAAATGACGGGAGCATGCACCTAATTTGACCTCAAAGCGATGTACGGTTGAAATTGTAGATACTGTGGCAAACTTCCGATTTGTTATGGAAATGGAGTGAGCTGAGATGGTTTGGAAGACTTCTCATCCTTCCGATTGATTCGCACTCGGTCATTTCGACGGGACATTAAGGAACAAAATCTCATCGTTTGCGCGGTCTTCTTGCCCAGACCTAAGTAGCAATACCCGAACCATCCCCACACGGGGGGCGAGCATGCCACGCCAGCGTTAATCGATGGTGGTGTTTGACTTGCGCGCTCGAGCGCATTCAACGTACGGACGAATGAGAGGGCTGTCGAGTGTTGATGCGCATACACATTAGTGTGCCCAGGCTGTGTGGGACTGACGTTCCTGGGGCTGAGAATGAGGCGAGATGGCGGGGTTACAGCTGTTGGGTGTGAACAGCGATGATGAGCGTGATATTGGGCCGTAAAAAGCCACAGGTGCCAGCTGCATAGTGCACCTTCACATTCATTGTCGCCATTTCCTTCGGTGTGTCGCTGCAGCAATTTAATTTTGAATAGACATATTCTTAGAGGAGGTGGGCAATGATAAACGGTGGGTTAGTTTATGCATAATTCATTATTTATTCAAGGGACAAAGTTTTATGGCCATAGGGGCAATGAAGTTAGGGACATTCTCAAGGGTGGTGAGAGCTTCCAGCGGGTAAAATAAGATGGTTGAAAGACGCTGCTCTTTATTTAGGCATATTTCAGAGGGAATCAGGTTATGTTGTAATGCAGCAGAGGCATGAGCAGTTCGTGCACAGGTAGATTTGCTTCAAGAGTCCTAGTCCTCGAACAGCCTCTTGGTTGTTCTATTCCCTTCCGTGTGGTCACTGTCCAGTCTGCCATCCTTGCATTTTAGGACTGTTTAATTGAACGTTCGTAGTGGATGGTCCTAATCATGCCACCTACAGTCTCGGCCTTGGACCTTGTTGTTCTACCCCATTGTTACGGGGGGTAGTCGAGGTGACACATTGGCAGTGGAGCGGTTCGATACACGCGATATTATTCGGCCCTCTACAAAGGAACCAGCTACGCTGGTATTAAATACATTGCTTATCAAGCCCTGAATTATGATGTAACACGTTGGCTATTTGTTTAACTTGCGGTTTTGGTAAGAGGTTCGCTTAGGGGCTCCGCCCTGTACCTCCTTCGGGTGGCCTGTCCTCCAGGCCAAACCAGTGGTCTCAATCCATTCTGCATGCCGGTAACGCATGTCTGAAACCTTTGAGATCCATGAAAGATTAGAGGGAGAAGTTCGTTCATTGTAATTAATCAGCAATGGACTTACAAAATTCTTAGATTTTCTTGCCTCTACAAAATACGAGAAGCTCTAATTACCTTAGATAGAGAGCTGAGAAACATCCAAGGGCTGGAAGGGTGAGAATGAGGCCTGTGACCAGAATGCGAATGATTCAACCCGGTTCTCTAATTTATTGGACAGATTGAAATGGCATTGTAGAACATGCTCCCTCTGGAACATGGTTCAGCCTCCAGTACACCTTCCCAAATAAATCCCCCTATCCAATTTTCCTAATAACGAAAATGACATTGTTACTCGACCTAAATCCGCGGGATTTGGGAGTTTTTCGCCACGGCTCAAAGTTTCTTCCCGTCCCATAAGCCTTCCTGACAGGAGACGAAAAAGATAGGTGCATTCGGCTTCCAAATGTCGCCAATCGAACCGTCTGTGATTGAAGCGTTGGTAAGAACTGTCAATCACCAAGTAGTGGGGTTTTAATTTTCAGCATAAACAAAAGAAATGCAATTGAAGAAAGGAGAGCTGCGGTTCCCAATGAATTGTGGTCATGAAGAGATAATAACGAGGGCAAGACAATTGAGACACACATTCCCAGTCAGGTGGGATCATCACGTGAAAGAGTGACTTTATCGTCTTCACTTTTTGGAATGCACATTTGACCCACCATTCATCAGCACGTAAATCATGTTTGTGGGGCAAAATGCAAATAGTTGGGAAAGTTTTTGCGAAAAGTAGATGTAAGGAGATCTATTATTAGCAGTTTCGAACTTTGGAAAGCAAAATAGTACTTAAAATTATAAATAACTCAGTAAAGAAGCATTTCCTTTAGGCAAATCTCACTCACGCTTTTCCATTGAAAAAAACGTTGGCAGTAAAAAAACCGGTTGAGGTCCGAAGTCGCTGCATAGGCGGACAGCAGGACTCAATGGCACCAATGTAATAACATGCATGACTCAAGGTGATGCAATGGTATTTCACAACCTCTGCCCTGTTTTAAGCCTTTTCTGTACCGTTGGCCTTGAACCTTCTCCTCCTACGGTCATCACAGGTCTTCAGATGGAATGAAGGCAGTATGAACCTGGTTTGCGGCGAGGCGGCTTTTCAATTAATTGACTGGTGTGTAGCGTCAAAGCCTGGATATCGTTTTGTATCAGGCAGAATCGAATAAACAGGCAAGGTCGCTGAATAAGGTACATCTTAGAGCTACATCCGACTACTCGGGCTTCTCTCTGCTTTGCGCAAGATGAATGGGTGTCAGGTCTTCGCATTAGTTATGTGAATTGCCCTTTCCAAAGGTAATCTCGAATTGGTTCCAAACAGCAATCACCTCACAACTGCTCTTATGGGCCACTTCGGGTTGGAGTGGTTTTGCTTCTCCCAAACGAATGCCTCGAAGTCGTGCACAGCTATCAAGTTAGCTTGCTTACCTCCACCACTGTTGAACCAAGTCCTTCCTTCAACCAGTTCGGAGGCAATTTTGTTATGAAAAGTGATGCTGATAATTAGAACGGACAAAGTTCTCCCAACTGAAGAAAGCGTTAACATTTGCACTTATTCGTTCCTAACCACCAAAACTAATTTGAAGCAAGCAATAACAACAAAATTCACGAGGATGGGTTGGAAGGTCACACAGATCTCTTGATTACACACACTCTAGAAATAACGATGCTTCATCGAAAGTACATTTTGCCTCAAAATCCACAGGGGATATTCACTACAGGCAAAAATGCATTGCCATGTGGCCAACATGGCTACAGAAAGAAGATAAATCTTAGTGGCGCGCTATACTTTCCTTTTGAAGGCACAAACTTGGGGGCGATTTGAAGAGGAAATTAAGGAGGAACTGAACGATTGCCTATTGCAGGCACGGTCCAATTAAGCACTTCAGCGTATGGATAAATGTTTTCATCAATATTTTGCAGGAAGCTAAAAATTCCATAGGAAGGTTCAACCATACCCCATCACCATTATCAGTCCGCAGTAATTACGTCACATTTGTGGATTCATAGTGAAAAGTTTTGGCGAAATTCTGCGATATACCGACTTCTCTTGTCTTGAATTCCAGGCTTATTATGGTGGTGGTACATTCTCGTTACCGTTTCCAACCCGTGCCTGAAATTGTGTCTGTTTTCTGATTAAGATGTAGGCAACCCAGGCATAGCTTCCATCGTAGAATGTAAAACGCTGGTTGTTTGTATAAATCTCGTTTTTTTTTTGGAAAAAGGGACCGCTTGGGTGTTCTACCATTGAACTGTCGCCAAATCGACTGGTCTTTGGGGTGTATCAGCATCCCCAAGTCTTTACTTCAATATTGCATCGCCTGCCATGGAATGTTGACGAATTTCATCTTCAGAGGAATCTTCGAGATCTACATTGGTGGCAGCGGAAAACGAACCCTATCTTGAAGGCCATCTATCCTGATTTCTACAAGTGGGTGGTAAACTTTAGTGGAGCAGAAGAAATTCATAAGTGTAGATAGGAGAATCTGTGACGGCCCCTATCAGAAGAGCTGGAAATGACGTAAACCCTTGGCCTGCATAAAAACTTTTGACAATTGAAGTGACACTAGTCGTGAAGCATCTAGAAAAGTTGTTTACGGAGCTGTCTACCGTATCTGGATTCAGATTGCAATGATGTGAACACGCGATACCTCCTCCAATTCCCTACAAGCTGGATTGAGCCCAGGCAGATAATGGCTGGGCAGTTGTGAAGTGAGAAAAAAGTGGCAAGGAGGGAGAGATTCGGAACCCCACTTCTACGAGACTATTGTAGACACTGTCATTTATTGAATAACTAGGAGTGTACCTACGATTAACAATGGCTACTACATTCCCTGTCTCCGAATCCGGTTCTCAAATAGGATGCAATTCCAGATTCGGTAGAAGTGCTAAGAGGGTTCACTGACATTGCAGTCAGGCATCTCCTCATTGGTAAGGAAAACGGATGATTTGCACTGTTGACCCGTGGGTGATGGCTAACACGAGCGGTTGACCTAGGAAAGTGCATGAGACAACACACAAAAGAGAGGGGCTATGTGGTACATTGGCTGTTTGTTTATCTCTCGATTTTGATAATGGAGGCACTTGGAGGTCTCCATCATCGTACTTTCGCAGAGTGGACCGGCTTTCAGGACGTGCTTGTAGCCCGAAGCCGTATTATTCCCGAGCATTGTCCCCAATTGTTCACGGGGCAGACCTTGGGCGTTACATGCATACGCCAGGTTAATTGATTGTCCAAGGAGCCCAATCTCCTTCAGCGGAAGTTAACCTTTAGTTGGGGCAAATTCATACAGTAAAGATTCAAATCAGCCAGTCAGAAATAGAACAGTCCCGAGTGTTTTCCTCACTTGCCGTCACAATTTGCGTCATCGGGTAAATTTAGACAAAATAAATGCCTTAGGCGAAATGTCGAAAAGCAATCGGAAAAGAGATGGATGCCGCGAAAAGTCACGAGGTCTGCCTGCTTACTTATCCCGTTTTCGGCTGACCTAACTCATTTATAAAACATCACGTTGCATTATAATTAGGATAATCGACAGGAAGTCGACCCTGTTTTGGGTCCTGCCGTTCAAATTGTTGCTTCGTATACAAGATACATCCACCTCATGTCGCCCCACAAGAGCCACAACGGTGAATTCGACGGATGAGTTGTTAAAAACCGCACTCAAAATATTTTACCAAAGGCAGAGGGGATTTTAAGATACATTTTGAAGGATGATAGACAGTCAAGTCCAAAAGAAGTCTTGAGTGTCTTACTTAAGTGGCAAAGGACTGTCACCGCGACTACTGGTTGCCATGTTTGCGTTACTTACCTAGGAACCAATTATGGCGATTAGGAGGCATGGAAACAATGAACTAATCCCATGTTGCAATATTTGTAATAAAACGGCTACAAATGGATGCACGCATGAGAATTGGCTTAGCGCCCACGCACAGGTGGGATGGCGGGAAATTGTGGATGGACCTGCTTACCACGCAGTCATGAGGTGCCGTCAAAGAAAACTATGGGAAAAATTTCTGCTCAAATGGGTGGTTAAAAAGCATGAACTGTGCCGCGGGTGATTTAGGCTATGCAAATCCAAACATCCTCAGAGTAAACGATGCTCTCCTGCCAGAAACAAAGGCAAACCAATTGGCAGCCGTGGAATCGTAAATGAATGAATTTTGCAAAGCTGAACTTCCAGAATTAGTAAATTAATCCGTTGTAAAGGTACAACGGAACAACGAATTCACTGTGCACCAGGAGCGAAACACACTTAACTATCACTTATTTTCCTCCGCAAATAAACTACTTGACACATGCGTTGTCAAAACAACTAGAAAAGATTGACCAGCACAACTTTGACGTTTTATAGTCGCAATAAAACAGCAACATTAACATTTATTGACTAGTCCACTTCAACCACTTCCCCTCAGACCAAAATCGTAAAATGTTTTGTGGCTTTAGACCCAACAATCTGTTCGCGGTTAGCAATCTGATGCAACCAGTTACCGTAAGCTGGTGAGACACACGTCAAGGACTTCGTAACACTAGACTTAGTTGAGAAACCTGGGTGTCACACATATGTGACGTTAGGATCGAACACGCAAAGAGGTAGAGACGCACCAGGATACTCGGGAAAACAGACAGTGAGAGGCGAACGTTTGATCTTCTCCGCAAACAAATCCTTCTTGTTTAGGAAGAGGATTATGCTGGTGTCGGTGAACCACTTGTTGTTGCAAATAGAGTCAAACAGCTTCAACGACTCTTGCATCCGATTGGTGGTCTCGTCCTCGTGCAAAACCTGGTCGTATTCACTCATGGCTACACAGAAGATGATCGCTGTGACGTCTTCAAAACAGTGGATCCACTTCTTCCGTTCCGAGCGCTGACCACCCACATCAAAGAGCCTAGACCAAACAAATTGAGCCCAGATGATTACCTTTCCTCCGAGTTCTATGTAGCACAGAATGACGTGGACTTACTTGAAATTCATGTTCTTAAATTGGAAGTGAACTTCAACGATACCAGTGGTTTTGACTCGCGTTCGCAAGATATCCTGTTCAGTAGGTCGGTAGTCTTTTGCTCCCAACCGATCCAAATCGTCGAGGAAGCTAATAAAAACAGGCCAAGAAGGTAGGCTGGTAAGAAAAGCGATGCTACCTGTAGATTGAACGTAATCGTCGAGAGGAGAAGGGAACTTACTACTTTGCGGAGTCGTTGAGTTGGTACTCGTTTGACCGCACAAAGCACTGCTGGACACCGGAGTCCGCCCAAAGTCGCTTCATGGCTTCTAGAAGTTCTTCGGAGAAGGGTTCGGTGTCTTGCATCGCCTGAATCACGTCGCTAACAACTCGTGCATCCTCGGGCTGTGTTAGTGCACGAAAAGGTAATCAAAATTCAACTCTCATTTAGTCCGTCATCCGACAACGTGATCACAGGAGGAGACAACTACTTACACACTGCACAGGATCACCGAATGGAATGCCGAGGGTATTCATCGCCCGCAAGATCGCCGCCATGGACTGAATGGTGTTGCTATAGACGACGGGTTTGTGCTGTTTGTTGTCTTCCTGAGTGAAACCACCCTCGTGAATGATCCTTTGAGAAATGGGAATAAAAACAAAGTCACCACCACGGGGTACACCAGCATGCCCACTCGTTCATCACAGCGGTAACAACCAGTGCGTGGTTTTGGTTCTAACTAGCGCGTTTTGAAAGGAAATTAAAATCACACTCCCACTAACAAACCGGTCTAGTTTATGACAACACATCCTTTTTGAGTTGCTTGGTGCATGAATGGAGGTGAAAAATAAATTTCTTCCTTATAGCCAACTTTTGTAGGAAAGGTGAAGTAGGGACACCACATCCAAAGCCTGCTATAAAAAATTATTCAAAACTTTTGACTAAGACAGCTAGTGACTTCTCATCTCACTTTAGCGGCAAGAGATGAACAACTCCATACAGCAAGTCAGTGCGTTTTGTTAGATGTACAAGCAGACGCCCAGTGACCATAAAAAACAAGTGTCAGATCGTTTTGGCGAGCTGATCAAGGGAGCTGCCTTCCGGACCCAACTACGAAGCAGGTTCCAACAGCACTGATCAAGAGCATATGGACCGGATCATAACAATACACACAACATCAATTTGCTCCTTCAAAGGATGCGCTTTTATTCCACTCTGTTACATCCCTCCCTGCTCCGCTTTGCAATTCCCAACAGACACTGGAAATGAATTGATCTTGAAATAGGTGGAGTAAACTCCAAGCAAAAAGACAAATATTTAGCATTTGTAAGAGCTTGAAACCCATAAAAGGGCATCACTTAATGCAATTTCCATACCTCTTAAGATAGGTAATTCTGGGATGTTTTGAAAAGGGGAAACAGTTGTAGCAATACTACAACAACTGTGTGACAATCAAACGTGAATTCGAAGCCACAAGGGAGCCTTTTGGCGTCTCGGTAAATCACTTTTAGAAGAACCGGCACAAACACTAACAAACTGATCGCCCTTCGCCGGCATGGTTACTCCGGTCATGCAGGCATACCATTAACCAATCACATACGAGAGGTCAAATCCATTCCCACTCTGCTATTAAAATGAGCTTAAAACTGCCATAAAATGTGGTATTAAAAAGCTTTGTAGCTTTATTTTCGCACGCTAATAGAGCGGAGGCGCGATGAAATGCAGCAGTGACTAGCAAATCAGCGAGAAGGGACAAATTGGAGGAGGACTTCTAAAATGATGCTATCGCAAATCATTCACCCACCCGCCCACTTACCCACCCACCCATTCATCCACTAAACCCCATTCCATCCGTGAATGCATTAAATGCAGTGTGTTCCAGCAATTAATCTCCACAGTTGCTAGCGCTAGGCAATAGCGTTTAGGCTTTTGCCTGCCCTGCTTCCCTCTGCTACAATCGCACGCACAAAACGCCAATCCAAAGGGTGCACAAACAGAGAGAGAAAGGGAGAGCAAAAAGTGGAAGGTACTCACTTCATCTGTTTCACAATTGTACTCTTGCCCGACTCGCCGGCACCTTGAATGAAGAGAAAGAAGTTCAAGGTGAGTTCTTTTTGTTCAGAGGGCAGAACAAGTCCTCAAACATTTAGGTGGAAAAAAGTTGCGCCCTACTGGTGGAAGATGACAAGTCAAAATGTGACAAGAAGTTGACCTCCTCTTTTGGGTAGATGTGACGATGTCGGTCTATCCCAACTTACTCCAGTTCAAACTATGGCCATTCATTCTGGCTCTCGGTTAACAGCTTTTTGTCCCGATGAAATTTTGTCCAGTCATAAAAAATCGTATTTTTTGCGGGAGAGGTAGATTGTGAAAGCCGGTAATTATTTTTCGATGGAACGCGTTTTCGAGCCATAATCATGATGTGGGTAGACAACTGTAGGCTTTCCTACCAGCCGCTGTGGGAGTGATTTGCGTCACACAACAACCACACGCAATTCCACCACACACAAACACACAAGAACAAGGCCATTTGGTCAGTTCATGTTCCCCAGGGGAGGCCTTGGAGGACTCTGAGGTACCACAGATGGCAGTGCACGGGCACTTGCCCCTTTCGGGGATGGCCGAGACTGCCGATTGGACAGGTAAACTGCGCTTCACATCATGGCGCGCAGAAGAAAAACAAGGAAGTAAACCTAAAATTAAATAACTGATCCGAAGAATCTATTTTGACGCGACTTCTTACCTAGGCTATGCGACACCCATGTTTACGGAAATGGATTGGGGTGAAGAGGCAAAAAGCAGCGTTTAAAGGTCTGAGCGGTGGTGGTAGGGCACTTGTTGGTAGGTTAAAGAACTAAACATTCACAAGGAGAATGATTGAGATTGTAGGCTTCCAACTCGTTGATAGGGTATTTGATCTATTGTTAAAGGCGGCTTCCCCTCGAGACTACATAGTTTTAAGAGTAAAAGGACTGTTAGCGCAAGAGAATTCCGCATGACGAAATTCAGTCGACAAGGAATGCCAAAATTGTCGTCTAAATCGAGGAGCACTTGGAAAAGCGAAGCAAATACAGAATTAAACACCAAAGACATCGTGGAAGTGAATTGGACTGATTTCAGTTTTAAAAGGGCTTACCGAGAAGGAGAAGTTTAACATCCTTGGCGGCTTGCATGCCATCCTCCTTCAGTTTCTTGTCAATATTACGACTCTGCTCTAAGGCGTCACGCTCCTCTTTGGACAGCGTACATCCCATGATGAGGTGGAGGCGAGAGAAAGAGAGCTTTGAAAAGGCCTCGACGACTGATGACGTTGATGGGTGATGGGTGGGGGCGGTGTTTAAATCCGGAATCCTGTGGTTTAGTTAGCTTCACTCCACTCAATTTCACTACTTCCTCACTAGCTCTCTCCCACTCACTTTCGCCTACACGATCGTTCGCTAGCCTCTACCTTGCCTGGCTGGGAAAAGCAGTAAACTCCCCACCGCCTGACTGGCTGCTTGACTGGCTCTCTCGCTCTGTCCCACAAGAATATACACACGCACGCGCACGCACACATACTCACGCACCATGCAATCCCACACCGTCCATTAAGGCACAGATGCACGTGTGCACCGCCTTTGCGATTTGCTATTGGCTGTCCCACTGGCGTTCAATACGTAATGCTGTAGCGCAATTGGTCAAATGGGAAGAAAGGCAGGCAAGAGTGAAATGCACTGACATGTGCATACACGCACGCACGTGCGTTTGTTGTCAATGCTACAGGCGGGGACGGGCTAAGTTGCATGCGCATGCGATTCGGCGGCATGCCAGGGGTTGAGGCTCGTCCGACTCAGCTTGAGGGGATCTGCTGCCCTCACCCTAGTGGTTCCTGCCTGATATCGAAGGTGTCAGTTGCTGATACAAGGTCATTTTCTTGTCCCTTATTGATTGGGTGCAGGTTAAGGGTGTTTATAACTCAAATACAATCATAAAGACGAAGTGCTAAATGAGATAGAAGCTAGCACTTCTGTCGAATTCTTTGTGAATGAAAAATTTTACTCCGACATTATGAAAGTAAGGAATTAATACTTTGACAATAGTTATGACAGTCATCACCCAGTGTCACTCAGTGCCATAGAGCAACTAATCTACTAGGGGCTGCTCAAAATTAACCTTGAAATGGAGTGGGAATGACAGTCTTTCTTATTCCGGTGAAGAGTAAACAGACATTCCACTAGTAAAGTGAAGTTACAATAAAACGGGAACCGGGACACCTTCATCTTTTCCTAAATATAAATCCGACTCTCACAAAACTTTCAAAACTAACTATGAGCACAGTACACCTCGCTGATACAAGAAGTTGGTGCATAATTAGATTTTGAAAACATCCACTGTTAGTTAAAGGAACTGAATGAGTTTGTCCGCGTTCTACTTAAATGCATAAGTAGCATTGGTGGCAGTTGTAGGATGATATATTTCAGCGAAGTAGCTAGCAAAGTGAAGGATCATTAAAATTATTGCTTTTAGGCAACTTATTCATCCTAAATCTAGAGCATGGCACCATGTGAGGCTTTGATTTCAGTAATACAAGTAGCCTTAAAGTAAGGGTTTCGGAACAAGTTTCAAATTATTGTGTTTATTGTTCGAAAAATGAAAAAGACAGAGCCTTGAAACTAGAAAAATTTGAAGGAGCTTGCAATCAATGCAGAGTCTCTACACATATTTTTGATTACAAGGCTAACAGTTTCCTTAAATTCCGCCGACATCGACATCGCATGCAACACAATAATCCATCCATAAATCTTCTAAGTAACAATAGTTTTTTTATCAAAAATTAAAGCTCGTAAAAGCATATTATGTCAAATGCAAATCAATTTCCTAAATCAGGAGCTAAAAAGGCTTAGATAAAAGCGACAAACGATCCAGCTCGAGCGTAAGTGTAGTAAATATTCCCCATTTAATTAAGACTTGCTTTCAATTGACAAACAAATTTAAAAGAATAGAAAAGAACTATTTGATTCATTTTAGGCAAATTAATAAGCCCACAGAAATCAGATGCGGGAAAAGAAATTAACTTCATAGGTAGAGAGTAGGCCACGATCGTAGGTTAGCATCAAAAATGGAGTAAAAAGGTTCAATATTTAAAAAAGGCAAGAAATTGTTCGTAAAAGAAACCTCGATACCGTAAGCAGCTAATGAGTCAAGTTATTTTAGAGAAAGTTAGTTGGCAAGGGCATCCTAATTTGTTCGCTACAAAATAACAACCTTGTAATAACAATTTTTGTAGTACTTTATTTTTAATATGGTTTAACGCCCAAGCAAAAGTATTAGAGCCGTATTTATTTTTCGAGTGACCTTGACGTTTGTATTAACTAAAATATTAGATCCAAACCCTAGACGGTAAAGTCGCTTCGTTCGAAAAAACCAATCCCCAATTTAAGAAAGTGACTCTTTGGACAAGGATGCTGAATTCTCCTCCGAAAAATCCAGAGGATGATCGGGTTGTTAAAAGTGAGTGGCTCTTGGGAATGCATTCTAGGTAAAAATATCATCTTCGATGCCTCTCCTTATTTCTATTTTGTGTGCCGAATTTTGGTGCAAAATTTTTGCAAAATCGGTTAAATTGGTGTAGATTAATGCATTGTTATGTTGCCATCACAGCGACCCTATCAAATATTCGTCTTCGGGTAGATGTTGCCTACTTGAGCACCTGGTTACTACTTGTTAATTAAGCAAAATTTTATGTTGATAGCATGCGTAAAAGAGTGTTCGTGTGATGAACCAATCAAATTATTTTTTGCAGCCAAGGATTTTGAGTGCCCCTTGCACTTTCGCACTCTTTTATGGAAACTAAGTAATATTTTACCGAGTTCTCGGAGATTTAGACACATTCACACCTTAAAATTGCCGCATCTTTCCTGCGTAATATACAAGTAAATAGTCTTATATGAGTTGAGGAGTTCGCTTTGCTTGCGTTCGTGCGTCATTATAACTGGTATTTTCAGTTATGTTGATTTATTCCTTAGTTTCCTATAGTTAACTTAAATGTATTTTTGATGAGAAGAGGGCAACTTTTTAGTTCGTAAACTTCAATTAATGTTGGATCATGTGAGCTAATCACATTTTTAAGAAGCTCTGTATACATTGCATTTGAATGTTTCCAATGCCCTTAAATTATTGCACCTTCAGACCTACTTCTTGATCTTACTGCTCAGTAGACCTAGATTTAGATTTTTGCACCATTAACAGAAATGCCCACATAGTTGTTGTATTAGCTCCTTATAATAACATTAAGCTGTGGTGCAAATTATGGTTGTTTCAATGACCGAAGCATCACACAAACCAAATTTTTAGCAGTTCTTTTGTTTTGCCCAATAGATAGATGGTGGTAAACGTGTGCTGCAATGCAACACGAACTGCACTTGAAATGCCTTATAGCTATGGAAAATAAAAAGGGATTTATTGCAGCGATATTGCTGCATATCACTGGAACCATGCTAGAATACTGCACTTTTCATTCTAGCTTTCGGTAATGTGCAGTCAAGCAAATGTGCCACATTCCTGGTTTCTGCTATTGTGACAAAAATTATTTTTTGGTGCAAAATTTTTGCAAAATCGGTTAAATTGGTGTAGATTAATGCATTGTTATGTTGCCATCACAGCGACCCTATCAAATATTAGTCTTCGGGTAGATGTTGCCTACTTGAGCACCTGGTTACTACTTGTTAATTAAGCAAAATTTTATGTTGATAGCATGCGTAAAAGAGTGTTCGTGTGATGAACCAATCAAATTATTTTTTGCAGCCAAGGATTTTGAGTGCCTCTTGCACTTTCGCACTCTTTTATGGAAACTAAGTAATATTTTACCGAGTTCTCGGAGATTTAGACACATTCACACCTTAAAATTGCCGCATCTTTCCTGCGTAATATACAAGTAAATAGTCTTATATGAGTTGAGGAGTTCGCTTTGCTTGCGTTCGTGCGTCATTATAACTGGTATTTTCAGTTATGTTGATTTATTCCTTAGTTTCCTATAGTTAACTTAAATGTATTTTTGATGAGAAGAGGGCAACTTTTTAGTTCGTAAACTTCAATTAATGTTGGATCATGTGAGCTAATCACATTTTTAAGAAGCTCTGTATACATTGCATTTGAATGTTTCCAATGCCCTTAAATTATTGCACCTTCAGACCTACTTCTTGATCTTACTGCTCAGTAGACCTAGATTTAGATTTTTGCACCATTAACAGAAATGCCCACATAGTTGTTGTATTAGCTCCTTATAATAACATTAAGCTGTGGTGCAAATTATGGTTGTTTCAATGACCGAAGCATCACACAAACCAAATTTTTAGCAGTTCTTTTGTTTTGCCCAATAGATAGATGGTGGTAAACGTGTGCTGCAATGCAACACGAACTGCACTTGAAATGCCTTATAGCTATGGAAAATAAAAAGGGATTTATTGCAGCGATATTGCTGCATATCACTGGAACCATGCTAGAATACTGCACTTTTCATTCTAGCTTTCGGTAATGTGCAGTCAAGCAAATGTGCCACATTCCTGGTTTCTGCTATTGTGACAAAAATTATTTTCTGCCAGCTGCCTCAGTTGCATTTCTCGAAGACAAATGATCAAGAAGTGATATCGGTTGGAGGAACATTTTGTTAGATGCAAACACACTCTATTTTCGGGTATCAAGGTACTATTTCCTAGAATTTTCGATCATGCGATGAACTCGATGCGACCACAAATTCCCACATTATTCACATAGATTGAGAAATTACAGATTTCTAAGTTGCATTGTGTAATGGAGCTGTAGTTCGCTATTCTTCTTCATCCAAACCACTCAGTACTGGGCTTAAGGCGTGTTGTCGCTTAGATCAAGCCGTGGGCAGGTGAAATTTTTATTGCCCAAGGGTCGAGGCTTTAGCCTCGCTTTTTCATATGCAAGCAAGCTGGTGGGTGGGTAGGCGGACAGGCAGGTAGGCGGTTGGGATGGGGCTTTACGGTCAGCTACTGGTCTAACGTGCGGACAAATTGTGCTTACGTGCGTCCAGGTGTCCACACACACACGCTCCTGCACGCATGCGCGTACACAGGTCAAAGAGCGTCAAAGTCATATACACACACCCACACATATTTATGGCCTTCCTACTAGTCAGGTGAACACAAAGCATGAGTATGCTTAACCTTTAACACTCACATGCTCACCTACTCATCCACTCGTTGTAGTCCACTTTTGATGTGTTTGACTCATAGTCTGGTTTTATTTTTAACCAATTGTCTGCAAAGGGAGAGAATGAGTGAGAGTGGGGGGGAGGAGGCTCAGGAAGGGGTAATTATGTTTCGGTACTTTCAGCACAGGTAGAAAACTGATTTTAAGGATCGTTTTTTTGGTGGGATGCACTCCCTTTCCTAGATGGACGGTTAACCCAATTAAGCAGTTTTCCGATTGCTCGCTGCTAAAATCGGTCTGTTATTCTCAAGGTTTGAAAACTTCATCCGTTTACAGGAATTTGAATAAAAAACCAAATGAGGCGTAGGTTCCATAGAGGGTCGTGGTGACGTTTCGATCGCTTCGGCTGGCAGCTCCCTCTATCTTCACAATCCGCATCCATTCGGTCTACTTGGAGGGCGCGAAACAGCCTTCAAACACTACAAGAGGCAATAAGAAAGCTGTTTGTGGTGATGATAGATAACACCGCCCACCAAAATGTCCTATCGAATTTCCTCCAAAGTGAACTACCATTTTTAAAACATCTCCTTTGGTTAAGAAGGTGTTATAAATACTTTTGTGTCCACTCTCTTTCGAGGTGGATCTATTCCAAAACCCATGTACATGCAATAAACTGAACATTTTTTGTAGAACTGCTGCCTAAAAATGTCGGTAAGTAGGCAGCAATCGTACGACATAATAGTAGTTAGGACCCTCCAAGAGTTTTCAAGGAGGCGTCCTTTCGAGACTCCTAAGAGGAGGAGGGAGGGAGTGATTTTGCTGTCCTCTTACAAGAAAACAATTTTGTGACCACAAGTTATGGTGCATCTTTTAATTTAAGCATTCATTGTTTTACTTGCTTGCGAACTTTTCAAATTTAAAAACGGGCAATAATCCAACTGTCTGAAAATAAGGTTTTTTTTTGACACGAGGAGGACGGAAACGCTTGTAAATCTGACGCTTACCAACGAGGCGTAAATTCCCTCTCCCAGAGGAAGGAAATTGGTTCTCAATCCAAAATCTTAAGAAATTTATTTCGGAGATTGAGATATTCTAGCACTCCCAGATGCCTCATTTTAAACATAATACGAGGGTTGCATTTAATTTTGCAATACCGAATGCTGCAACAGAGTGCGTGAGGAATGGTCAATAGGAGGGAAATGTTTAATCTTATCATCTCTTTGGCATCATGCACAAGCAATCCCAAGTTTTGACGCAACTGTTTCCTGCTAATGTCAGCATCGATGCAGACAGTAAAGTTAGCCGCCTTTTCATCAGTGCCATTTCGGTCAAATTTTGTCCACCTTTGTCACTGACTTCAGCCATCAGAGTCCTCTTTGATGACGCTAGTGGATGTACGATTCTGGGTAAACAGGAGAGAGAAGGATAGGTAGAGTGGCTGGAACCATGGTATCTAGAAGGGAGTCGAACCCACAGAGGTGGATGAGCCCATGCGGGTGAAGAAGTATTGTTGTCTTAGTGACAATTAGGTTAATCCTCGGGTTTGCGTCTTTGTCATAGGCTGGCGTAGTTCCAATAAAATTTCTGCTGTTAATCTCAGCGGATTCCACTAACTATCGCATCTTGGGGGGGGGGGGGGGGGGGGGGGGGGGGGGGGCAGTAAGTTGAGGGGTGTGGTCCGACACTGAAGTGGAACAAGGGAAGACCAAAAGCTCTACGTAGCCAAAGGCGTAGTGGCAGCAAATATCGTTTCACTTTCCACTTGGCGGTCCCACTTGCGTTGTAGATCTCCTATTTTAATTACCATACCCACCTGCCGTGTCAAGCACCTGCAAAATAACCTTTGAAAGGACCTGTCATTGACAGCACTAGGGTGCATTGACCTCCTCCTTTTTTCCTATGCTTAAAATGCTCAAATAGAGCAACTACTGATTCGTGAATAGTTTGCGGTTTATGTATAAACTTCTACTAGAGCTTCTAGTCAGTTCACATAGTTTGTCTCAAGTCCAGTTTCCCATGTGTGGAGTGACTCAGTTCTGATGACGATTAAAAATTCCTGAAAAAGTGGAACCTATCAAACTATCGGCTAGTAGACTAGGAGTGTGTTAAACTTGCTCTTGTCAAGCACGAATCTCGCCAATTTATGCTTCAGTTTGTTAAGGTCGACGGTAGGAGCAAAAAAGAAACATACACTTCCCATTTCTTCACATCTCCTCTAAAGTGTCGGCAGATCACAACTGGCTAGTCATAAATTGGAGCGATCTTTTGGAACCACAAAAGTAGTGCATCCTTAAAGTGCTGCACGAAGGTGGATTTAGGCATTAACTCTAACTGGAGTCCATTAAATTTTAAAAGACGCCTAATGACATTCGAAGACGAACAAATCTCTAGCCATGAATAAGCCTCTGGCAAATCCCTCGTCCTCCTTCAATGCATGTATGATGGAGGTGTATCCCTACCCACCACCGTCAATAACAAGCGTCTTGTCAAAAATTTCATTATCAACTTCCATTGAAGGTTTACGAGTCTGGAAGTACACTTATTAGTGCCACGCAAAGAGGTTGGGCCGGCGGTAGTAGAGCTCCATGTCACCATCATGGCCTTCGTAAGGTCAAGGCTTACGTTTTACTATGCTGTAGCTCCAAAATGAAGTTTTGATGGTTTCAATTGGCCTACCAAAGCAAATCTGCTGGTCCAATAGGCTTGATAACACTAGCAGCAATTCATTTTTTAAATCTTCACAGAAGTTCTTACAACTTTTTAGCTCATTCCTTTCATATTTATCTTTGTTACGGCCATGGATTTTTGTTAACTGGTTATAAGATGTCCTTTTGAGAATGAAATGTTACAATTTGAAATAATCCTTAACGCATTGTCAGTGCATTTATATCTTTTGGATGTTGTTGTTGTAGACATTGGGTGAAGCTAGGAGAGACTCCTTTCAACTAGTCCCGCCTACTCATCAACTGTGCACTAGGCTGTTGGAAATTTGCATACACCTACTCAAACCGGAAATGGGAACAAGATTAGGTCATGAACTCAGAAAGAGGGCCGCTGTAGCATCCACCCCTAGCTGATTCATGCGGTGATTAGAGAGGCTCAGAACTGCTTTTTAAAAGCGGGTACTCTGCGGTGTCCCCGTTACTCCAGTTGCATTGACCGCTAGAAAGAGCAAGTTGACGAGCTTGTTTACTGCTAGAGATTCGGAGAAAGGTTGAGGTTATTTTGGCGACTGACTGCTATAGCTATCTCCTCATCTCCTTAGTTGCATTGGCGTGCAACGCTCGAACCGAAGATGTCACAGCATCTTTTCCCAATCTACATAAACTAAATGATACGAAGCCAAATTCATCGTGGATAACCAAGTGGTGGATTATTTTCATTCGCAAAAGATCCTTTCCAGACCTGTGCTAAGTAGACCCTTGCGTTGCGTATACCAACTTACATTTGCAGAAAGTAGTCATTTAATGCATCCATTTCATGATAGTAGAGTCTACAAATGGTTCCTGGGAGAAGCGGCAAATGTGGCGGGTTTTTTGACCCGGGACAAGTGAACCATCTCTTGTCCGGCCTTGATGGAGCAGCAGTATTGATACCTTTTAACTTTGCATGTCAACTTTAAAGTCATGGACCTGCACAGGCGTTTCGGCTAAGGTGGGATATTATTGTATTACTTGGTCGAGACACAACTATGTACTGAAGTAGCGCTCGATGAAATCCCTGTTGCCTTACAAACTGAATGCTCTTTCTAACGGTGTCGGCCCTAAAAATCGCTACAAAAGGCGTAAAGCGGTGTTGGGCCCTGCTAGAGTGTCTGATAGCAAATGCCTCAATGAAGCTGTGAGAAACAATTGACAAGGCGGTTTAAGTAAGGACAACTTTTGCGACCAGATTAGAGATGCAGCAGCACTACACTCCATAGGTCGTTGAGACCGTGTGATAGAGCTTAGGGTGTCATTAGGGCGTGTAAGCCCCTCTCTAATTGGTTCTTTTGATCCAGAGCGTCAAAATCTTAAGTAGTTGGATATTGGCAGAAGCCAGCTACTCTATTCTGCCTCCAAATCAGAGGTATTTTATAAGAAGGATTCCAATTTTGATTCTCCTTAATTGGTACCCAAGGTGATAGCTGTGCCACATTTGATGGATTCAAATTCATTAACACGAGTCGCAATTGTTTTAACACTGAGTTCCGCTAAGGTTAGTAAGTCCATCCTTCTGGGAGAAGAAAGAAGCAAGCAAGTAATGCTAATCGGATGCGGATCGTCATCGTTTTACTCAAAAATAGCAACTAAAACATTAGACTTGGTAAACATAAGATATCTCCTCTCGAATTGAAGGCATGCAGTCTTCGTGGTCATTTCATTCAATCTCTTGTGGTTACCGTAATTCTACATTTATGAATGCTGGTTTCACTCTGCATTTCAAAAAACTGTTGTGCCTAGAGGAAATTAAACCTCATCCAGTTGCTATCCGAACGCCTCCGATAAGTCAACTGGGTAAGAAGGCGGGTCCGACTCCAAACTGAACAACTTCTCCTCTAACAATCATGCAACACTTCGAAGTCCCATCATCTCCCTGGGTCTATTCAATTGTCAACCTCTCTTTATCCTCATGACAAAGATGCCACAACTTGCCAATTTAAACGATGTTGGAATTCAAAATGACCCAAAGTAACTGCGGCCTCCTTCCTCTAGCCATAGTTCCGTGTACTGTGTTACCTAGCTTGCCAAAACTGCTTGTTGATAATTTGATCCAACTGCGCACCTACCATTGGCGGTGATTGAGAAAAACGCATTTCTCTCCTCTTTTTCCAAGATACTTTAAATTGGACTAATCAACGGTAAATAGAATGGCAAAACCGCGGAAGATGAAGGCGGCAATGCTACCTTAAGGGAGACATAGAAACGTTGTTTTTTTTCCTGAGAGAAAAAAACCCATCAACAGTACTAGTGGGCAATCGTAAGGTCTCGTTTACAGTCTTTTTGTAGTGATTATCAACGAAGAGCAATGTGTTATGGCTTCCTCAAAATTGGCAGTTAAGGAAGGAGACGACCACATGACAGTGCTACCACTGGTGGAAAAACAACGTCAAGAGGTAGTAAGTAACTAATGTGCCAATGTGGCTGGATGTTGACAATTATATTAAAGTGCTGTTGTTATTGTTATGTGGGCACTTGGGGCCATAAAAACCTGCCCTCCGTTGGTTGTTGCTCCATTCAAAGGGTAAATTATATATAATGTGGGATTAGCGTCCCGCCTACTTAAAAGATGAATGAGTTCTGATGTTTTGTTAAGAGTACAGGCAGTTATGCGGTCGGAATTGTCGGCTACATTTCAATTTTTTCCATATACGGATGAATGAGGTGTTAACTAAGGGGAGAGAAAATGTAGTCAGTCTTAATGGCTCCCTGTTGTCTATACAAAAGTAACAGAGACTATTCATGACCTCTGGGACGTTTTGTTGTTAGTGTAATTCTTGAGCTTTGACCTGATTGGATAGCTAAAGATGGTTACACAATTGGGTATGGTTTTTTTTGTCGAAAACAAAATGTCACTCCAACGCTTAGGGCATAGCGACGTGATTAAATTTTTCCTTTTAGGATAGAAAAAAATAGTTCAGAGAAAACTGATATCAGTCCACTTTTGTGTAGGCCATTAATTAAGTCCTCTCTGGAAATAAATAAATCTTTCTTCTTTATGAAGTCGAATAATAGGAGGATTGAATTCGAGACTGGAAAAAGGACAGCCTGCACAAAAACATGTTTATTTTCGATAGCTAGGAAGAGATTTAGCGTTCTTTATGGTAATGTGATGCCCAGTTCTAGGCGGGGCTGAAGGCACAGGCATTATGATCAGGATCCCACGTGAGTCAGAACTTTACTGGCTGGTCGAACAATTTCCCAGCTGCACCAACACGACAGGATCAAAATCTGACCGTGATTTGAACAAAGGAATGGGATTTATTGGAATTGAGAGGAGTTTGATTGAGCCAGAGTAATAACATGGACAATTGAATGACACTGACGTCGAGAAGCAATAATAAGTCCTGGGTTTTTTTGCTTTGTTGCGTGCAAAAGAGAATAAAAAGTTCAACTTGCATGCTCGATTGCGTTTAGTTGAGCAGGACCAGTGAGTGGGAGAGGGGATTTATGCTTGTCCAGCAGGCAGTTCGAGGAGAGAATATTAGCAGCTTATCGCCACTGGTTTATATCAGGCCTTCCCTTCGCCCTCGCCCTCGCCCTCTCCCCCTCTCGCCCTCCCTCGCGGAAAAAGGCCTTAGTGAATGGTCGAATCTGTCGAATTCTCAGATAAAGGGCACTCCGTTGCCCTATTTTTTTGTGATGATGATACGTGGCGCGACTGTATCAATGTGGCCTTTGAAGTTATTGTACCCACGAGACTGTGGGCATTCATCGCTTTTCCTCAAAAATTGCTCTTGTCTCAGAGCTCTTAACATCCTTAATATGGACTTAAACAGGGAAGTTATTTTTAACGATAAGGAGTCTTTTACCCCTCCTTAGCCTTACATTGCTTTGAAATACTCACATCTTTCTTTGCCGATTGCTTATGAGCCCACTCACAAAATCCCAGCTTCTTCCTTGGTGCTTTGGAATGTTATTAACGGTTCTAACAAACGAAACATTGTGGAAGGGTTATTTCATCTTGCTGCTCCGAAACCGGCCGCTTGATTAAAAAATATTGCATCTCCCATTTTAGTGTTCTCAACTCACGCCTAAAATGGCCTTTTAAATGAAGAAATGAGTAGACTTGGAGCGGGTTGTGGTAGTCATGCTATTCCTCTCTTCCACTTCTTCCTTCGTGCTCTTAGAACGAGTAGAGGTGGATGAAGGCATGCTCCATTGAGTAGCAGTAAATGAGCACAGGGGGTATCACGGCTTCCTTCTTGGGGCGGAGGCCGATGGTTTTTGATCCGTCACAAGGGTCGTTTTTACTGACCGACCGTCTCAAACAAGCGCCTGGTTTTTAAATCATCTTCATTTTATAAACGAGCCTGCTCATTTTTTGGAAGAGGGAAACGAAGAGCGTCTTAAACAAAAGCCTACATCTTTTTTAATTAGAGCCTCGAAGAAAGGTGCTCCCTTCCGTAGCTTATTTTTCTTTGTTGTAAAATAGCTTTTATTTTGTTTACTTGAACTTCCACCTAAAATGAGAAACAAGGAGCACGAGTTGAGCTTTCAACTGGCCTTGTTATTTGTGCACGCCTGTGTTTTTAGGAAATAATAATCACTCTGATCAACAAGCAAAATCGCATGTAGGTCGCTATTATTTATTAAAGCCTCTGAAAATTACACTCCGCCTCGAAGAAGCAGGTAGGAGAAGAAGTCAGAAAGCCAATCAGACACTGACTTCATGAAAGTGCTTCGGTGAAAGAAAAAAACGCGAAGTTGGAATGGTATTTCACATCCAAACGCCATGCGTAAACCATCAGAAGGTCAAAACATTTTCAGTTCTGCTGCCTTATCTATGCTTACGGAAGGACCGAAGTCGAGGTTTTAACGGAAGCGTTCAATACAGCAATTCCTGCTACTTTTTGATCACCTTGATGGTTCAAGTCTGTTGACAGATAAGGGATGAAGCTGCGTGTTTCATGGGGAAATAAAAATTTTTATACGACATTTGGTATAATATGCTGCAATGGCTACGGGGACTTTTGAAACAGGTGTTGTTGTTGGATCGGCCAACTGTGGTCCGTACTACTTTTTCTCTGCCTTCGGAATTCAAGGGGAACCCAAAAGCTTTGAAAATGGATAGGATTAATTGACTGAGGGAAAGAAAGACCTTGTTCCGCACAATAAGCTGGACCTTATCCCACCACACCTCGTCTTGCTTCACCTGGCCAGATGCCTCATCTTCGTCTCCCGCCTTCTTTTCATAATATTTCTCCAAGTGATGACTATCATCAAGCCTTGGGCTTCGGATCCGGCAATCACTTGATTACATGCGAAATATAATGACTAGTCTGGCAAGAGAAGTGGGATGGATAAGTTAGAAGTAGCAAGGCTAAAGATACGCTGTCTGCTGCTAGGGACAAAGGTTCTTGCGGACGATAGATTCGGCAAAAAGCTTGTGTCTTGTTGTAAATGTGGAAGCAACAACAAAGGAAATACTTAAGGAAGGCTTCTGTAATTCCATTTTACAGTTATAGAATTTTTCGTTCGGTCAAATCTTTTTGATACATTCTGATGAGTTAAGTAGCATAGGTTCGCTGATGTGCGATTGGTCGAATCTCGACAGTCATTTATCTACCGTATTATCTAGTAGGCTGATAATAAGGTTAATGCACTAAAAAGTACACAATAGGTGCTGATAGAGAATTCTTTCGCAGTATTGCATGAAGCATCCAACTTCACGGCCCTTGTACTTCTTAATCAAACTACTGACCCAAACGGGGTCAGGGATTAGGCCAAGCGTTAAGTGGGATTTGCTTTATCAGCTGGCGACTAAATCATTGGTAAAGGGTATTTTTTGATTAATTTTTTGTGAAGTTTCTTTGAAAATTCTTTAGTATAGCAATATTTTCAAACAGCCGGTGACTAGTTAACTGATTGAGGCATGGGATGATGTTTGACAAATCTCTACCTTCGGGTTCGAACTTCAAAGCCACAGAAATTGTTAAGATTGTGTATGAAGTTGCCCTACTCATTTTTAAGTGAGGAGCAAAGGAGTCAGTTGGCTTAGTTGGAGGTCGGGGGGTCATATACTACTTATAAAAGTGTTGCCATGGTTACCATTGCCATCACTGTCTTGTAAAATTAAAACAAAAACGTATCAATCCCATCAGGATTTAACTTCATACTTAAACCGATTTCTCCGAGAACGCGGTGACTATCGTGATCGGTGATTGTCACGTCTCTCAGTCCTTACTTTCATTATTTCAGCGCCCTTTTTACACACCAATTACTCCACTGCACTGGTCATTTAGACCTGACAAGACGAACGCCTTTGAAGACTTTTAATGTTTGAAAACAGCTATCTAAGCCGAGCTTTAAAGCAGTCGTTTAGTGTCCACCATAAAATGGGAGGTTGGGGAATTGCGCAATACGTATTAAATGTCCTGTTTTGGCGATCACAGGTACTCCGCCGCCACCGACGCAGTTGCTGACAATAGATGATATCTTCCCACGACTCGATGAGCCCCCACAGTTGGAGATTCTGCGGAGTCACCTTTTCGGCGAGGGCCGTTTAACAGAGAAGGCAGCCCTGAAGATCATCGAGGAGACTGCGGCGATTTTCAAGAGCGAGAACAACCTTATTGAACTCGAGGCGCCCATTACTGGTGCGTTAGACTAACTTTTGTTCCTTTTGCGTCACACAAGTTGTAGGCGTCTGTGAGTGGCTTGAATGAAAGATTTATTGTAAGTAGTATAAAATGCTTGAGAAAGTAGCAGTGTAGGCGGCATGAAGAGAGCTCGAATCATGAGCGACTTAAATGACCCATGTAATAAAGTATATAATTAAAGTATGTGACTACTCTGAAGGGATTATTTAGACCTGTGGTGCTCACCACCCTACCACATCTACTGCTCGGACTCATAAATACTGATTGGTTATGCAGATTGTAGTAAGGAGCACGAATGCTGTTCAGACGTGCTTGTCCTAGCATGTCCTAGACCATGAGTGACTCATGACGCTGTCCAACTCTTTTTCCCAGGCAGTAATTTTACGGGCTATGTATAAAAGGGGTGACGGCGGCAATTAGAACTCCCGATAGTCTGGTCGCTTTGGAAACGCTGCGAATGACGACACCAAAAGTACATGAAGAAGTATCTGAACAAGCTTCAACGTCACATGCATCCGAGCAGTAGATGTGGCAGGGTAATGAACAACAGAGGAACCCACTGAATTTTAATCCTTCCCTGGAAATAAGTGGGTTACAGGAGTTACTGGCTGAGGAGTAAGCTTAATTCCACCAGGGGTATTAAGATCAGGAAAGCGCTTTTTACAAGGGAAGAATTCCCGCATTTCTATGGTCTGACGCATTCAAAAACGACGTGGATAAAACTGGATATGATGAAAAGGTTCCATTTGTTTTACGTGGGTCTCGTGTAAGGGATTTGTTGTAGCTTTAAACCGATGAATGCGAGTCGAGATTGGATGTTCGACGGTTTAAAACAGGATGCTAAACTGAAGAACTAGACCTCCAAAGTTGTGTAATCGTTTGAGAGGGAGTGATGGCAGAACGCATAACCAAACAGGAGTTTGTAAATGAAATGCTTTTGATGAACCACCAAAAGACGCATCACTATGACCCTCCATCCTTGGTCCTGAGAACAAGGAAAAAGCATGTGATGCAGGACAAGCCACATGGCGTATTGTAAATGGTGAGAGAGGATAAAGCTGTGAAGGAAAGGACTTAGTAGTGCTGGAGGTGAGTGACGAGGCGATTGGTTCGTCCACGCGTCAAGTGGGAGAGAGACGGGGCATGGAAGTTAAGTTAGGTGTTTGTCACGTGTCATGCAGTGAGAGATGACAGTGGGCTTGAAAGCCTGTCAGTGTGTTTTTTGTGTGCTTCCTCGAAGTGAGTCATAAGGAGCGTGGTGGAAGTGAGGCAGAAACTACTTAATCCCTAGAAGACTGTACTTATTTTTTACGTGTGTGGTGTGGTGTGCATGTGTGATGAGGTGCAGAGGTGGGTGTTCGCAACAATGGTTACTTCGATGTGAGTCTGAGACGGTAGAAGTGTAAGGTGTGTACGTAAAGTTTTTCTTCTTTTGTTCTTATTTTTCTCCTGTCTCTTCCTCCTTTACGCTACTGCATGTGGCCTTGCTAGATCCTCAGAAGTAGGCATGATTGGGGAGGTGGTGAGGGGAAAGTACTAATCGTTCAAACCCAAAGACAAGACAGTAAAATTGAACAAAAGGGAAGGTCTTGTACCTGCTACCTCAGCACCTACTCAAACTGCTCTTTACGACTTGCCTCGTAAAAAATTACATATTCGGACGGAAGGAAGAAAGACAGCCTCATCCTTGTCATCTGTCCCTCCTTGGAATCAGTACTTAGGTTATAGTAGAGAGTTGGATAGGCAGAAGCGCTGACGTGTAGGATTTGGATGCCTACTGCTGGAGACAAAAAGCCATTCTTACCAGTGGAAATGGCATTGTAATTCTGCCTGGTTGGAAAATGATGCATGTTTGTAAAGGCGAAAATTTCAACTATGAAAAATATTCGAAGAAGGCATTTTGATGTCCTTGTACTTAGGTGAGTGCTTCAAAACGTCGAGCAGACTTCTTCACCTCTGCCTTATTGAATGTTGTTGAAGCGTTTCACCGTTCACCTTTTCTCCTTAACCATTGGTTGAGAAGGAGACGCAGAAAATTGGAGTCTTCTTAAATCAACTAGGTTTTCTCAAATTCAAGATTTTGCATAAGAACTGATCTATTATACTCAAATTACTATTTTAGGCTTTCTTCCCCTAAAGGTATCTAGTACTTGAGCAAGAAGTGACCACACAGCGACAAGAACTCGTATGTATAATTACTTGCATTCAGTAATTCACCTCCAGCCTCCCATCTCGAAAGGGCGCCAGATGTGAGTCAAGCTTCGTAAACACCATCAGCCATTTTTCAGGCAACGGTGGGCATCAAAATCTTTTGCCACTTTGGCAAGACTGCCTTGAATTAGTAGAAGAAAAACGATTGCAATAGACATACCACAGAGGCTATTTATTAATTCTAATTAGCTTTTCTTTTGCTTCCAAGCAGATAGCTTTAGGGATGAATACAAGCCGACACCGGGGAGAGGAAGAAACACGTCCTCGCTTTGCTTTCAATAAGGTTTTTTTTGGGGGGGAACGAGAACAATTCCACCAAATTTTTTTTCATAAAAATTGGGCTAAATGTCTGGTAGATGAGCCCTCCCCAATACGAATCCCAACCCTCCCAATTAAATTAACAAAGAATACCAAATCTGTACACAAATGAATAGCTGAATAGCCTTACAATGTCATTTTTTAATAGGCTGTTTGCCTTTAAGTGGCAATTTTCTGTGCGTTGAATGTCAACTTAGGCGACTTGTCAAATGACCGCCACGCTGGCAAATGCTACTATCGCAAGGGGATTGGAGATTGAATAGGCATTCCTTTTGTAGAAAAGGCAAAGACAAGAAATAAGGATTGAAGTTTGCATTAAAATGCCCTGATGGCCACCAAGTTTTGGTTCTTCTTGTTTGAGGAATCTAGGAACTGCCCAACTTTCGCCCACATTCCACGCATGGGATGAGGTTGCTTGGCCCCTCAAAAGAAGTGGACCCCAGAGAGTAATCATTTCGAGCTGAAAGTTTACATTCCATGGGTATAAATGGCACAATATTTTGGCGGCCGTTGTGTCCTATTCACCAAAAGTCAGCCACTTGCCGAGGGCCGGCCTGGATCCCATCCATCAAGGGAGCGGGCTAGTGACAGTGGTGGTGCATGCATGGAACAGGTTGTGATTACGAAGTGCTTAGTCGCCTTCCACTGATGACCATATGTTGTCTCTCCTTCATCTCCAATTCCGATTGTGCTAGTTCCGCTCCTAGCTCTCGGCACGGCAGTCATTTCTGTGAGCATTCAGCTGGTGGGACGCTTGATCGGCATATACAGGAAGTAAATTGCTCCGTAAAAACAGTGAACATAATTGTTTATGGAGATTAGCGGCTTCCGAAAGCTGGTACATGCTGACTGCTAGGCCAACTAGGCAAGTTGCCCTGGGATCGTTCAGGCACAGGAATAACATCCTGTAGGTCGAACTCTTTTAGGCATAAATTAAACACTGGAACCAATAGTCCCCACCCCTTGAAGATGGTTCTTTTTTCGCACCATACAAATCACGAGATTCTGTCAGTCAGATTTGGCAAGCCTTCTCCACTCCATCTGTTCACTTTTGTAAGGGTAAATGAAAACATAAGGATAATATCACACCTAGGGAAGGTAAAGTAAACACGCAAGCCAACAGCCAATAGTATCCGACTCCGGTCTAGTGAAGGTTAAGTTCAGGCCTAATTAAAAGTGTCAGGAGTTTCTCATTTCTACTCCACTATGCTGTAAAACCAACTGCAAAGATTAATATTTGTTCCGTGTTCCTGGTGGATTAGTTCCCTAATCCATCAATTATGCAGACTCGTTTACTAAATCCTGTGAGGTTACGAGGGCCGTATTGTGTGTCTGTGCGCCCCGAAGTAGAATAAGGAGATGTCGTTGGTGGGCTTTTCAAGTGCCTATGGATTACATACCTCAAAATAGGTGTGCTGTCGTCTTCGTCCCTCCAAGTTATTGCGATCCTGACACAAGCACAGCCAATAGTTAAAACGGTGTAGCTATTAGTCATACTGACGACCTTTGTTCCGCCCAGGTTCTCATCGAGATTCGAGTTTCACGGAACGGAGTCGTCTACCATTAGGCATAAGGCTTCTATCAAATGCTCTAATAACTTGAAAGTGTAAAATAAATTTTTACGAAGGAATATATTTCCACCTAGTGTATGATTGATTACTGTGTTTGACAATACACATGGGAATTTCTTGTTCGTGTTTCTCGTTTTCCTGCACATCTTGAAACATTTAAATGAGGCCGAGAAAGAGCACCAATTACATGGAAGCATGTGGGGAGTTTTTGACGCCCCAGTGGACAGTTTCAGACATTAATCATGGCTTTACTTTACATGCCTCAGAAGTTAAAAGATCTTAGTTTTATGCATCAACGCTTAAAATCTGCTACCGAATAATGTTTTGAGGTTGGAGAATGTGTTTTGGATGCAACGCAGTAGGTCAAAGCCCTTTTACCTATCGCGTAGAAGACCAAAGCATATTAACCCTCAACACAGTGAACTTCCGTCTTTCCCTCAAGAGTCAGTTTTGTTGGCCTTTTGACATTCCTTTTAGAAGTGTATAGGATCACAATAATTGCCAGCAAGTTAGGGCCATCCAGGTCATCTACAGCTCGCACACAAACAGCCGAATTGGCAGCCATTTTGATAAAAGCCGTCAACATAATGAATCTGGCAGGTGAGGAACAGATGCAACTCCTGCATTTGAACCCACCGAGGCTTTTGGGCTTTGTTATGGAATAAAGGATCAGAAGCAGTTAAGCAATTTACTAAAATCCGCTTCCACTTTTTAATTGCATTTCCTTAATGGAAATTGGGAGGCCGGTCTCATTCAGCAAGTTCGGAAGGGTCAGAAGAAGAGAAAAGAGAGGTGGCAGTTACCGTGAGATTGTTTGCGATTAAAACAAGTATATCATTGAGCATCATCTTTGACAGGTCTATTTACCTAACGCACCGAGAAGTGTTACATTTGTTGCCAGCATTCACCGAACGGGAATGGGAAAGATAAGATGAAATGATACCTTAGTGAAGGCTTTTTTTGGATACGGACGCAGCCCTTCTCTCTCAATTGCCGACCAATAACCGTTCCGTTGCATGTATGGATGATTTTTAACAATTGGTGGCATGTTTTGCCTCTTTCTCAAAGAATACCATAGTGAGCTTTTTTATAGGATTTTGAGCTTTTCTTCCTGTCAACCTCAGTGCCAGGTAGTTGGAAAGTGAGGATTTGCAAATTCGATGCACCTTTGCTGGTCCTTCTCCTCTGTGTCCCTAGGAATGCAGACCTCCAGAATAGATGCTGCTTTTTGTTATCTTTGGGGAAAAGGGAAGAAAGGGAGGGGAGGTGAGGGGCGGTGACTAGCCTTTCTACTGCATTTTTTTTCCAAAGGAGAACGTCAAGTTCCCAAAGTCCAGTTTACACTGTAATGTACTTTAGAATGAGAGGAAGAGGAGACGTAGGCCAGGTATTTGCCCCACCCCTTGTCATTGCCATTTTCTTCATATCTGACGATGCCCCTTCGATGATCACTTGATCGCATTTAAAGTGAGATAGGTAGAGACGGAGGCTGTCCGAAGTGAACTGATGGCAAGGAATGCAGCCCTTAAAGAAGCTTTCAGTGATTATCTTTATAAATAAGTTTGCCACTGAAATAAGCCATTCTCACACGGTATCTGCCATCTAACGATCGTATTTAATAGTCAAATAATTGTCTGGTCTACTTTTGTCCAATAAGTTTTTTACCTACTATTTAATACAAGCGGTTGGTTTAGCATTGAAAGAACGCTTTTTTAAAGAGTGACTTCCTAATGTACTGATTTACATGATAAAAGAAAGCGACGTTATCCAAAAGTGTGCTAGAAGATGTAACGGATTTGCCACAGTTGGAACAATGTAAAAATTTCTTATCAACAGCTGGACTCCTATGAAGCTAACACTTGGAGCACAAGATTGACAGATTTGACTTGCTTTTTTTTCGCGAATAAATTGTACCTCATTACAACGCCAGAGCGATAATGGCTTGGGAGTTGCTTGTATCCTCTACCGCTTGGGGCCGAAGTCAAGGTTTCACTTTTACATAACTCCGGGAGGGTGACGGCCAACTAAATACCGCATAGGGGTGTTTGTTTTGACAGGAGGTGACATCTAGTACAAGGGAGTTGGAGCTTTGAAAAGCACTTATCAGAGATGGAATGGTTAAGGTGTGAACGCGAATACATGCTGGTAACGTAACTATGAACATAAATTTAAATCCCAATTTATTGGCGTCTTTTTCTGTTTCCTCTTCTAGTCTGCGGTGACATCCATGGCCAGTTTTACGATCTGATGAAGCTCCTAGAAGTTGGCGGAGATCCATCAGCGACACAGTACCTGTTTATGGGCGACTACGTCGATCGAGGCTGTTTTAGCATGGAGGTAGGTGGAGGCTTTAAAATGAGGAGCTTCACACTCCCCTTCATTAATGGTGTAAATGCATGCGATGGCTTGAAGCCAAATGGAACCCAAAACAGAAGACTAATGATCCCATCTTGATAAGGTGAGTGCCTGGGAATGACTAAGCTACTCGGATGAACATTTTCAGCGTAAATGTGCACAACTGCTCCGCCATAACCACAAAATATATGGTAGTGTAGCATCTCAAGCCTTTCTTAAAGACGGAGGAGGAGATAAAACTCGAGCAGAATGCGAAAAGGACTGCGATTACTGGCATGGCCAAAAGGCCAGGTCGCTGGACTCGGATGTGATGATGAAACCCCAAAGTGGCCTTTTTACCAAACAATCAAAAAAAGGTGGCTGTTGTTCAGTGTTTGCATATCTTAGTCAATTACGAGCCTAAAAGACAGTCTCAAAAGTCGCTTCTTTTAAGGGATGCTTGGCACCTTCAGTCCATTCCCGAAGTGTCCAGTCAAACTCTTGGTTTCCTAAATAACTTAGTAACGCCTTAACTCTTAGCAACGCCTGTGAAACAGAAACATCAAAGGGCTGCTGGATCGCGTATTTTATCTTCTACAAACAAAGTAGTGGAACATGCTCTCCCCATAAATTTATGCCTTCGATGTTACATCAGTATGCTTGCGTATTGTTTAGAATATACGTAGTTTTAAAACCACCACCAAAACCCAAAAGCCATTTATTTGAACGAATGAAGGATCTGTCTTACAAAACACCGACGGATAAATTAAATTTTTTGAGTTTATTTGCATCAAGAGCTTTAAAAGTCCTAGACAAACGGACAATTTATTGCTTTAGTTCTTGTTATACATAAATGTTGTGCACTGGATATTTTTAGAAAAAGAAAATGCATTCAAAATGATGTAATTTGGCTGTAAAAGTGCTGAGAATAATAATTAGCAGTTAACACAGCCAATAAGTTTGAGAGATCTGTTTTAGACTGCCGTTCTTTCTAGTAGAAGAGGTGCACTGCAACAGTTGGTCGGATCGTGTGCCTTGTGCATCGTATCACTTCCCCTGTCCAGGGTTGGAATTGCGGAGTGGAATTTGATCCGTTTGCAACGAGGGAAGTCATGCTTAGACGTCCACTTAATGTTTAGTACTTTCCGTCTCCTCTCTCTCAGCGTGGCATAAAATCCATGGATCGCTTATAACCATCTATCTGGCCTCCTTTATCTACACCTTTGCTACCTCAGAGATCCAATGTTACCACTGAGGTAGTTGAAAGTAAACATCACTGCTGCCAAATTTACACTCAAGTTGAGACGCTTCTAGCTCAGACACATTTGCGCAGCTCTACTATTCACGTTGATGACATGAAGGGGATTGCCAAAATGTAATAAAAATACTGCTTGTACATTCACTCATGGTGTATTCAGTGTTTATGAACTCGAACCTAAGGCTCCATGACTCCAATTTCAACGTGTATTCATGCCAACTGCCAGTATTTGGATGATTTTTCATAATTTTACAATATAAACTGCGGCGCCTCGACATAATGCTTGGGCGGAGTATGCATTGCCGGCATGCAGAAAGGGTTGAGTCTAGCGGTCTGCTCACCCGTCGACGGTACCGGCGGTGGAGCACCTAACACCGAGAGTTAAGTAAACATCCAGCTTATTGCATAGCCGCCTCCGGCGTTCTCCTCGGTCATCTCCTTGCATCCGGAGTTTCGTTCTGTCTGAGAACTGGGTTAGGGAGGGAGAAATCGTGCTGGCCATTTCACCTGCCCATAGCTAGTCGTAGGAGCAGAGTCAAAAAGCAAAAGGTTGGATTTAATACAGTTCCGTAGAGCCTTACGCCTGTTCATTCTTGTCACTTTGTCCTCACATCAGAGCTGCCCAGCCAGCTAGTAGAGGCGTGATGATGAATTTTTCACGATGTTTAACTTTTCTGCAGACCACTGGACATAACTGATTCAGGATTGACCTCCTTTGGGATCCTTTTTGCTTTCCACTGCTGCTAATGTAGAACCCAGAGACTTTCTTAAAGACGAAAGAAGGCAGAGTACCGATTGGGACTACTGGCATGACCCACAGGTCGGCCCACCCGATGAAGGTGCATTGGCGGAGCACCAAAGTGGCCTTTTTTTTTTCTAAAACCGAGAACTAAACAAGCAATCAACGTATTGCATAACAACTTGAAAAGTATAACAATAAAACTTGCGTAAAATGTCTGGAGTGCTGTACACTGTCAAGCTTGAAGTCACTTATGAGGACTGAATGCTCCATATACATTCGGTCTTCCCATTAGAATTTTCCATTCCTACCTCTTCCTATTTCAGTGTGTTCTCTACCTCTTCGCGCTGAAAATGACCTATCCTCTCACCTTCTTCCTACTGCGAGGCAATCATGAGTGTAGACATCTAACAGAGTATTTCACCTTCCGACAGGAATGTAAGTCGCTATTAACTTTATTCTTTAAAAAAATTATTCTTCTCCCCAGGGATATACACGTATAGAGTCCTTTTGTTACTTCAAGGCCTAACAGCTAATTAGACTGAGTGAAGTGTTGGAGTGGGGGTGGAGGCGGAGGTGGGGGAGGGAGAGGCAGGGGACACGGTCCTTTTGTGATGAAATCCCCACCAAAGGCCACCTTTCACCCTCCCCATTGCCTTGCAAAATTGTTTGGAGAGTAATTGCTTAAGTAACTTATGCCACCGCTGAAGCAGAAAGTACGACTGTGTAAAGTGATGGGCTATTTATCTTGCATTTACTCATTTTGCCATTTGCAATTCACTTTTCGTCTTGAATTATGCGCAAAAACCTAGATTTTGTTACCTAACTAGGGTGTCCATCCGTGCATATAATTTTCTCCGCTATGAAAACGTTGCGTTTTACTGTCCAGAAAAATTGCAGCATAGAAATTTATTGTTACTGAGAACCATCAAGACACATTAAAAATTCATGCACGTTTTGTTTTAATCACAAAGGTGGAGGTTGTTTTAAGCAACAGTCTAAATAAACCGGTTTTCTTAATCTGTCTGGAGGACTTAAGCCCTCCTTGGGAAGGGTACGGAGCGTCACGACACCAAGATTGCCATCAAATTTGCTAGGCTTGAAAAATTTGTGCAGGTGAACATAAAATTAAGCTTGTATTGCTCTATGCAATTTCCTTCTTCTTGTGGAAGTTGCCCCCAGCGCTTCGCCTGGTTACTCTTCTTCGCCTTCCATTATAATCCAACCGATTCTTTCAGGACCATTTGATCTCAGCACCACTGAGGGTTTCGTTGATTCCCTTGAAACGCCAGTTAAGTCGTCTTTGTGGAAAGCGCTGTGTGGATTCACTGTTTAGGCGTTATTTAGGAGTGACCAATTCTCTCCATCAACCCACGTAAATAACTGTCTGAAAGTAAAACCATTCAAATTTATTACTATTTTGGGAAAAATAAATAATGAAATCATTTAGGCTTGTTATTTGTAGTGGGGGCTCAGTTTGTCTCGGATAGTATGGAAAGATTTCAGCCACCTTGCTACGCCAACGAATGGCACGATTAATCGCGCATGATAAGAAGTTTTAGAATTACAATATTAACTAAATTTTACAAGCTTTTTTACCTTTTTGATGGTTCTGATACGATCTGGACTATATTAATTATCGGCGCATATTTTTACTATGATGGTGGCGCTATTTTGGTTTGCTCCTTGCAAGATATCTCAATGTGTTGCGTGCGAATCTACCCGTTGATGGTGTTAACATTTTTACTCATAGTAGGTACTTTAAAGAAATCGCCATTCTTTTGCTTTTTAAAATTTTTGAGTTTTCAATCCTTTCATTTAAAAGTGACAGATGGTTTGAGGCGCCTTTCTCGAGAGAAAAAAGGACAATGAGGAGATTTGCACTGAGCGAAAAAATTTACAATCTTTCCTAAAGTAAAAAGGGTTAATGAATCTAAGTTTTGTACTAAGACACTTCAACGTCCTCTCTGACACGCCTAAGGCGGCATCAGATCCTTAGGTATACACATTTGGGAAGCTTCTTTCTCCATTTGGGAAAGGGGAGGGGCGGGGGGGGGGAAAGGAACCTTTTAATCACCTGTGATGTTGTTACAAAGACGAAAAAATTTTGCTGCCTTCACGTCCTTACTATCAGTTTGTAGATCAAAGTGCATTAGTAAATGAGTAACTAATACTTTTTAACTGCATTCTACAACAATTAATGACTGTTCTCCATGGTCAAGGTTTGCCGCTAATTACAAAGAATATGGAGAAATAAGTAAGCCTGAAGTTTCTAAACGTTAAGTTGACTTAGGGCTATGATAAATCCTGATTTTTGGTAACAGCTTCTTTTTTGATAATTAATAATAATTAGAAAAATAGCTCAATCTTTCATCATCATTGGAAATGGGAGAATTTTAAACTGGATCGCATGATATAAGGAAATAAAAGGAAATTACAAATACATTAACTTCTGAGTTCTCGTGCCGTTTGGGGAGGATGGGCTATAAGTTTAAATTATTCAATGGTGAGGTCACTTTATGTGCCAACAGCATTTCAAATCAGCATTTGCTAAGGGGGTAAAAGTGCCTCAAAGAACCGGATGCAGCGATGCACGTAGCCAGATCATAAATGCCCAACAAGCGGCATAAAAAGACATAAGAGAAGGATTTATAAATTTGCTTGGTGATTGTATTTTGAAAGCGAAGGGTTTAGAACTGGACCCAATCGGTTATTTCCATGCTTTAAAACACAGCATTACAATTTTTAGAATCGCATTTATAACTCTTTTGAAGTCGAACCACAAACCCTTTTCCCACTTAGCGTTGGAGTGTCAAGAATATTCTTTATTTAAGTGCTGAATTTGTACAATAGAACAAAACAAAAGTGAAAAAAACACAATGTTTGGCCGTGTTGGCAACTCCTTCCATAGAAACTTCTGTTTGACTCCTACTTTTCCTTTTTCCATAAATCAACCGCGTCATGCTTAGCTGATTTTGTCATATAGGATGACATCTTTTTCCTCCTTTTCGCAGACTGGACAGATGAAGTGTCTCAAAAAGCATACAATTTCTGAGTGTATCTGTGCACTACAAAAAATACAAATTTTTACTGGCATTCGAACATGGTGTAATGCATCTTCTATCCATTTTTGGCAATAACCTCTCCCATGATGTTTTGGGGCAAGCCTCAACATTATATTGCCAATTTACTGCTTCAGGAGGTAAATTGGCTTCATTTTCTTTCGCTCGACAACAAGTAACCAACGGTTCTCCAATTTTGTGTAAACAAACAATGGTTCAATCTTTATGCTTGAGAATTTCATATTCATTCCTTCTGATGCTGATAGGTCAGTTTTAAAAATACACGTCGCAATGCGTAAATTTATAACACTTCGTAGGGCAAAAACATACTAGATCATTGACCGTCAACTGCCATGCTTTATCAAATGGGAATAGTCGGAATCAACGCATGTGTATGTACACGTGTAAACTATCGTTAACAAAACTTCTCCAGCGTTCGTCTTGTCAAGTAGGAAAGAAATCGTGGAAAATTTTTTCCGTGAATTAATATTTTGAGTTTCTGCAATCCGCGAATCGGGGTCAACTTTTTGCCGCAGACACTTGCTCATTATAATTGGTTGGACAGATGCCAGTGCCTGGGAGTATACCTCGAGGGCCTTGTTATAAGTGTGCAGATGGACTAGAAGGTTGATAAGCGTGTATCGTATTGCAATAACACGTTGTTGCCACATAACGATCTACTTAAGTCACTACCTTCATGACACCCGTTTCAAAATTTACTGCAAAGTGCTCTCCTAAGCATCCAAAATTTAAAGTGGTCTATATTTGCCCCTACAGATAAAGAAATGGCAGCCATTAGCCTTCACTGTAGCAGAGATGTATTTAAAATTGTCAATCAAATTACCAGCTTTCATCTCTACGAATCTTGGCCTCCACCAAGGTCACCCATTAGCTTCAATTAAAAGGGAATAAAAGCACAACATGAAAACATTGCAAGCAAACTGTCAATATTTTGTGCACACTATCAGCTTCATGTCTCGCCAAAAGTTTTCCCCGCAGTTTGCTAAATTTCCTTTTGGAAGGAGGCCTACTTAAGGGCAGGAGGTTTGATTAGGTTAGCTATTAATCAGTTGAGGGAGTTGGTAAATTTTGAGAAAAAAAACTAGAAAAAATACTTGCAACAAAACTATTTAAAATTGCTAATGAGTAATGCATTTAATCTTTGTAGAAGGTTGAAAGAGTGGATAATTGAAAGTGACTTACCGAACGCTTGCATAGAGTTGGTCTACCAGTCAAAGGAACGACGGAGTTTTCTTGCTATCTCGGACAACGAATCTTTAAAAAGTCCATTACCGCCTCCTTTTTATGGCATTGCGTGTGAGTGGGATATTGTTGCATGTTAGTGTGGTCGTCATTTAAACTGGCGTCGAAACTCCGACTCGGAGGTCTGACCCACTTACTCAAGCCTACCCAGTCACATTTTCCAGTCTGACTCAAACAAAATACCTTTTAGTGGCATCATTAACAGTATCCTAGTGAGTCTTGTACTCACTTTGCTAGATTGAATCGGTGAGTGCAGTGGTGGAGCACCTGAGTGGTCCCTTTACCAAAACTGAGTGTTAAACAAAAAAACCAACTTAAAGCTATTCTTTGAAGTAATGGGGGTGGACATAGCTCTTGATTCCGAAGAAAAGCCATTTTTACAGAGAAAGATCGCAACAGACGGCGATTTAGGCGATCACCTGTTTCCGCTAGTAGTTAGCCTGTTTTTACTATCTAATCAACAAAGTTGCATAGAAGCGACTTGTTTTGGTATTTGCATCTCCGAAAACCCAGCCACTGTCAGTAATAAATTAAGTGCTTTTGGGATCTAATCTGGACTAAAAAACAACTTATTTAGATTCCGAAAACGCACCAGTTTTTTGGCGCGCTTTTTGAATCTGAGCATCGCAATTCCTCTTTTTTCTGCCCCAAACACAAGCATAGTTTATCTTTGTAATTTTTTACAAAAAAAACAGGCACTAAGTAAAGTAATTATTAATGTAGTGATTTACGAAGGTATTGTTTTTTTCGTGAGAATCATGGAAAAAGTTGGTCGTTTGGCTCAGCATTAATTTTTTACGCGACTGAAGATATACGTGTGGTTTATGGTATTTTGCTTGCTGCAACAACTTGTAACTTGTTTATGCCCTCCGGTTGCATCAGCCTACTGATACGATTTTTTTTTTTATTCTACTATTTCACTCCAACCTTAGACCATCACTTTATAGAACTTTGGATAATTCTTATAAATAGACCAAGAAATTCGTATAGTTAAAATACTGTTCTTGAGGTGGATGAAACACTATACGTTGTTATTATGAATGATATTAATGGATTTAAGGTGATGCTGAAAGTGAGTGATAAAATAATTGGTCTGGAGGGGCGTTAAGCACACAAGTATCAAACAATCCATTGGCAGTGGATGACAATGGGTTTGAAAGACTCTTGATATGTTGTTCTTTCTTTATTTGAGAGTCTTAACTGAATGACTAATCTACTCATCCACCGACAGACTGACTTACCCTCAGACTGCCATTGAAGAGAAATGTCGCTTGCTCTGTACTTTTTGTGCAAACGAAGCTATCATTGCTTATTCTCCGAACGAATTAAGTATTATCCACTATTATCGCTTAATTCGCGGGCATAAACTATTCTCCTCCCCTCCCGTTCCCAGAAGACTGCTTGTTTTCTCAGCGCATATGTGGCGTGAGTATGCAAATGTATGCCCAGTGAACTGGAGACGTAATAGTTAACAGAGAGTTTCTTGGTTGCTGAGGCCCGACCAGCAATTACCGCTACGGCCTTAACGTGGCTCGATACAATTCGAAGTTGCGCAAAACAAAACCTCCTCATCTTTGCTTTTTTGCCTCTGTTTTCACCCCAGTAACAAGCACAACTACGATACTGTTGATAAAAAAGGTGTCACCATGACTCCACACAAAGAAAGACACGATGCCTCATAATTCATGGAAGTATGGTGCACACCCACGTAAGGGTTTTTAGAACATTAAGGTGGGAGACAGATAGTACCCTAACCCTATCGTTATCATCATATTTCTCCAAATGTTGACTACTACATAATTATTGTTTGACAAATAAATGTGCGACAGATAGGTGGAGACGGTGATACCAAGGCCTATGTTTGTCTTGTAGTTAATCTTTTTTAAGGTAAAATTGGTAGCGGCTTTGTATCTTGTCGAGAATAGGAGCTGGATTGGAAAGCTGACTATTTTGGTGAAGACAGCGTTTAAAAAGTCGCCGTTTGTAAGAGACCTTGACGACGAACGATTAGGCTAAACAGAGGCAGCCTGAGGAGCATAATTACTTACAAAAGAACAACTTTATGCCATATATTAGAGCACCCAAGTCTACTTTTATGTGAATATCCTAGAAGCTTATGCACATTGTTGTACTTATCAAAGAATAAAAAAACATGAAAAGCCTTTTAAAACGGAAGTTGGAACTTCAGCGACTAAAGTGGAACCTTTTTTCAAAATCAGCAAATGACAATTAGGTAATATTTTTTTTTAAGTACTAAGGAGCATTTGGACAAGTAGTAGCTAGTCTTAATGGGAATGCTGCATATATGAAATAATATTTTTGAAAGGAGATGACGTTGACAAATGTGGGAACAATTCTTGATGTAAATGGAGCAGTAAATGCCCACTCGTTACCGCTCCTCCACTTGTAGGGGTAGATAGTGGTGCGATACGTGCTGCAAAGGAATAAAGCCTCTAACGAATTGGCTGAGATGAGATGATTGTTGCTGTTTTCGTGTTTTATTAGGTCCTCACCGTGCATTGTGATCTTGATGTAGAGACTGTGATTACTTCCTGATTCTGTTTTTGATTGCATTTCACTGTAGGTCGGCTGAAGTACACTGATGCGGTGTACGATGCCTGTATGGAGGCTTTCGATTGTCTTCCGTTGGCTGCTCTCATAAATCAACAATTCCTCTGTGTGCATGGAGGTCTATCACCGGAAATTCACTCTCTCAACGACATTAAAAAGGTGAGATTGAATTTTGGCCAAGTTATTTTTTCATACTTCTACCCATTTACTCCTAAATTTATTCATCCGACTGTCCAGTAACTCATCTGCCCCACTACCTTCTTCTCCATCCACCCACTTATTCGTTTATTCGTTAGTTTGTTTCTTCCGGAGTTGTCAGTCTATTAGTCCCTCGTCCCAATTCATATTAAGCAAACCATTAATCTCTTTGTCCAGAATTAATTTGCCTCTCTACTTCACATCTGTTCTTAAATCATCATCTCTTTGGTGCTCCCGTCTGCAATTCCATTCCAAATAGATCCATCTCGGATCCATCTACCCATGCATGCGCCCATTCCTTTATTCTCCCATGAATAGCAAACTTAAGGTTACCTGTTTACACTCGTGGACACCACTTTCAAAAAGCTTGCTTTTCAGTTAACTTAATTTTTCACGCTACATTAACTATTCTGTTTCATTAAGCAATGCCGCCCTTTTCAACTCCTATGGCGAAGGCACTAAAACCTATCAAATTGAAGCCTCAGGCCACGCGTATAAGGTTTTAGGGTCAACTCATGATAAGGGGTACAAGATACCGCCTTCTCTAATGGAAAAGGTCATGTTCTAGTGACCCGCGGATAAAGGCCGCGTCAGGGTGCCAACCCAGTTGGAATGAAGGCCTGTCAAGATGGTTGAGATTTCAAAGAGAAAGTGATTCATTCTCTTGAGCCTTTATCTTATTGAAGACGAGGCGGTATATGGGAAACCCTCGAATCTGCCTCAGAATAACCAAAACCTTTGCAAGATGCGCGACTTATGCTTCGTAGCTGGTAAGCAAAGTGAGCTAGAAAAATAAGGAACTGAGTGAAAATAAGGGGGAGAAATTTGCGCAAATTTTAGGGAAATGAATTTTGCATGTTCAAAAACTCGGCGCCGATTACAGGCATTAATTGTTGTCGGGAGAATGATTTTCGAGCTCGCAATTCACGCAGGCTACGGGGGAGCAGGAATTTTCAACAGGAGCTGACTTTTCCCGAATGCGGATTCGTGCCTTTCATTTACTAACGAGTAGTTGAATTTTAATCCCTCCCTTTGATGTCCGAAAATCTCCAACTTAACTTCAAGCAGTGGAGCATCTATTCACTTCTCCGTACATCCCTCATAAAACGCTCAGCTGCGCTTTTTTGCTGCTGATGAAACACTGATCCTTGTATGCTTTCACTGCTTTATGGACACTTCAGTGACGTGTCTGAGTGTCGTCAAGCCTGATGGTAAGATCGAGCCGAACTTTGTCCTCCTCGTTCAGACGTTTAATCAAATCGTTGCTGGTTCAAAGCTGTTTAATGTGAGCTAGTCGTTAAAGCCTTGAATGAGAAGCCCAAACTCTAATGCTAGTAGGAATTCCACGTCATGAATATTCACGTGGAACCACCTCCACTGCCGCGATCATCTCGAACAGTTGACACAACTTAGGCATCTCCTCTCTGTATACTTGAAGTCTTTCATAAAGGGGACCTACTACCTGCGGCTTTGGGCTCTTCTTCCAAGTGAAACTTCGTCCTCATTGCCACGTGCTCTTCCCGTGCCACTGCTACCTGCCATCTTGATTAATGTTGTTCTGATAGGAAGCTGGTTGTCACTCGTCACCAACATAGTGTTCCTTTCTTGTGGCTATCAAACTGTAAGTCTCAGTTAGATTTTGAACGTCCTTGGTCTATCTTACTGCTTCTGATAACTTCTAAGGCGTCTGGAGCCTGTTTCGTTGACGTTAGGCCTCCACAATATGCACATCCTTCGAATCATCCAACACCCATCTTGTTAAGATCTGGCGCAGCTCAGAGTTTCTGTCCTTTTTTTCTGAATACGGCATAGAATTTCATCCATCTTGTCCTCCTTCCCAATTCAAATAATTTTCCGTTGACGTATTCAGCGATCATTCGACCTTAGCCCATTAATCAAATCCATTGCAACGATGTAATGAATAATGTACAAATTTGATGGCAATAACATTAAAAATGACCTTTTTATTAGTATAGAGACGCCTTCCTTTATTGCTTGTGATGTATGTGAACAAGAGAATAAAGTTTTATAATTTGTTGGGTTTCTATTTGCTGATCCACTAGGTTCGACCAATCATTAACCACTTTTAGAAAATTTGCCTAATCACTTTGGGAACCAAAAGACCGGCTAACCTTAAACCAGCTCGCTAGTTCCGGTGTTCAATTGAATATCCCAAACTAAAGCAGCAAACCCTATTAACTGGAGAGGCAAATGCCTCATCTCCATTCAAAGGCAAAGTAGTGTCGCTATTACAACTACTTGACACTGTACATAAAACAGTCTGTTTTCTTTTTTACCTCAAAAGAAGAAGAGATAACTGGCAGTGGGATTTATGACACAGGAACAAATCTCCCTTCACCCCTCCACTCCCTCCCTTGCCCCCACCACCTTCGTCACTCAGCATTTGGGACAGTCATCAAAGCAGGAATGACATAAACGACTGCAAAATGAGCTGCGATGTTGAGGTGATAAAGGTTTTAGATCCACCTTGCTCCTTTTTGTCTCCGAGGCTGGTTAGTTGTTTGGCAGGAATTTGCCTCCCCACCTGGAATTGGAGATTGTCCCGTTCTACTCCCGAAAGTGGTTTGACATTTGAAGGATGTAAAAAAAAAGTTGTAAACACCTATGCCTCTCACCTTTTAGTGCAATTTTGCACACCAACGCTGATTTTCATGGTATTTTGCTATTTGTAAAAAAAGTTTTACAGCAAAATTATTTCAGAAACTGTATCATCTAGGCAAAGATATGATAGATTGAAGGAAAGAACTAATAGGGATTTATTAATTTATACTTCAAAATTTTTGTCTCTTTTCGAAGCGTAGAAATTTGGAACGCTTTTAGGCGATGTTGAGTACTTTGATTTAGCTGTGTACTTAGTCTTACTGTGTAGGCTGATCCATCCAAAGTCCTCCCATTCATCCATCCATTATCCCGTATCCATCGATACATCCTCTATCCATCTATTCATCCATCTTACATTCGTCTATCCATCCTGTATCCATAGGTCCATCTCGTGCTCATCCGTACATCCTGTGTCCATCTCTTTATTCATCCTGTATCTATCCATTCTTCTCGCATGCTTCAAAGTATCCTGTATCTGTCCATCCATCTAGCAATCCATCCATGTATTCCGTATCCACCCATTCCTCCATCCCTTCATCTAACCTCTCGTCAGGAAGACAACTTTGTCAAACTTATCAATTCTCAACCAGAGTGGTTTCAACTACCCGATTATGAAGCTCTACTTCAAATACCAAAACATAGGTGGAATGCCTTCTTGCCAGGTTGCAGTCTGGTATTCCAAAACAGAAGCGCATTTGTGGATGTGTCACACTCCAACTGCTATTTCACTTAAACTGACTCCTGATCCCTAAACGTCAACTCACTGGCATGAGTAAAGCACTCATGTTATGACAGTTGGTGTTTGTTCGGTGTATGATTGTGGACACAGCCTCAAAAAACGTACAGAAATGGACAAATAGTCAATTGGTGGAGACTTCGCTATCAATCTGTTCACGTAGTTGGTCCGAAAACATATTCAAACACCGTTCTATTTCACTTATCTACATTCAAGGTGGACTCCGGATAAGTCAGGGTGGTGAATACCGCAGTTAGTTGAGTTGCATAAACCTAATTTAATCTTGCAAATGCATTTGACAGACGTGTAGTGCACTACGCGTTTTCTCCATTAAGACCAGTCGGTTTTTAGTAGTCGCTTTGGATGTGAGCCACAGCGCTGGTCAATAAGCAGTATCCACATGCCTTTGCCAACAGATATGCTGAAGTGTTTCAATTAGATTGAGTTGTTTGGTACGGCTTTGAGTTGAAACAATGTTGGTGGAATAAGAAAGCGTTGTTTTACTAAATGAAGTCTATGAGAGAAAGAAAAATGGGGCATATCAGTCGCAAAATGTCACGAGCACGGACACTATCCCACTCAACCTGCAATCCCTTGCCATACTACTCACTTCCTCATTTAAGTAGCAACCTGGCAGATTTGATGAGGAGAATAAGACATTTTTCACTTCAAAACCTCCTATTCACTTGGGTTGAAGTATTCACAACGTCCAAAAATGTGACCGGAAAGATCCGCTACAAAAGTACAGGACTTTGGCGAAACGAACCTATGCAGGGAAATGACGTGTGGCAAACGTTCGTTCTGGGGTTTAAAAATTTGATGACTTTGCAAATCGTCACTTCTGGAGGATCGTAAGTTTGGTGTGAATGCGGTCAAAAAGTCAAAGGACTGCGTTAAAATTGTTAAATAAGGAAAAGAAGTCCTATAAAATTAAGTAGTTTGAGAAATGTGGGTATTTTAATTGGGGCTGGAAAAGCAAGAAGTTGAGAACAAGTCGTTCCATGTCCCTGCATTTACTTAAAAATTATAATTTATAAGTATTCTTCCAGCTTATTTGTGAACTTTGACATGCCATTATGGCTCATTTTGAAAGGTTTGAAACCTGGTTAACACCTTTGCCACCAGAGTCCAGGTGTCTTTTTCTCCTATCGGTCTAATTAGTTGCCTCAGATGAGAGGTGTTCCGCATCTATTCTACTGTTTCGACTTCAACCAGTCAACTGTCACGCACTTGTGACGCCTAGTCTGTAGGTTGATGCGTCACGTATGTGTGACGTCGATTGCAACCATGTCGACCTTTAATGTAACTAATTTCGAAAAGAATAACTTCATCTAATGAAAATTATTTTGATTTTGTCATGGTTAACCTTTAAAACAACTCGAATCGGGCTGTTCCATGGAAGGCGCATTTTTTTTAAGATAAGGATATAACCTAAAAAGTTTTTAAATGCATATATGACAGCAATCCCTCCTCCTCGGTCTTTTTGCCTCATTACAACTTTGTCATCCATACGAGTTGGTTGCACCCTGCAAAACTCACGAGACTGCCTCGCTTTCGACACTTGAATGACGCTGACTTCAAGACCAAGCGCGAAAACGTACGAGAAACAACTCAGAGGTTTTACATTTTCCTTATAGATTCAACTTCCTGTTGCAATTTTGTGCTCTATCAATCAAGGGGGGAAATGTTTTGTCCATCCCTCTAACCAATTGTAGTTGGCAAGAATACCGGTATTTCCTAAAGGCATTTCACATTTCTACATTCCCCTATATTTTTTGCATTCCTCCCTGAAACATTTTTCACCTTGTTTTCTGTAAACAAAACAAAATTTATCTGATAATGAATTCCACCTTTAACTAGGTGCTTAGAAAGCTCTCTTTGCATTCCAAAGTCTTGCACATTTTTCCCATCACCTCTACAAGATGGATCGTTACCGAGAGCCGCCGACCCACGGTCCAATGTGTGATATCCTGTGGTCGGATCCGACGGAGGACTTCGGACAGGAAAGGAACAATAGCCACTTCTCACAGAATTCTGTACGTGGATGCTCCTTCTTCTACTCCTACGCTGCTGTATGCGCCTTCCTTCAGGCCAACAACCTCCTCTGTCTCATCCGCGCCCATGAGGCACAAGACGCTGGGTAGGTCACACACCATGCCAAGGTCACTGAATTGAGAAGAAGGAAAAGTCTAGAGGGATTGATTCGCACTCCTGCTCTCCCCAACCTGTTTAGACTTCCAAAGCAAGGTCACCAAGTTAATAATTTGGTCCTTTGAATGCGTGCGATTATAAGTCGCGATCACTGTTTCCGAATAGGCCAACTTTTGAACTTCGAATTCCCTCTCGCCACCTCATGCTCGTTTTTAACTGTCTAATGAATCTGCTCCCGTCTTTCTGAAATGTGGAAGCATTGGAACATGTATCACAAGGAACTGACGGATTGGGTTGCATTTTGACTCCCCTTCAAACAGGGCATCACATGTTTCCTTTGGGCATTTCCATTATCCGCCTGTGTGATGGATGATGGAACACAAGGGACAAAATAATTGACCAATCCTGGATGATCTTAAAGCAATCATAGATATGCTGCGTGGCAAAATTGATCGAGCGCTGCGAGGCCGACCGTGAGACAGGAGCGGATACGATACTCCAGGCCCTGTATCCTTCCTAAAGGCTTCATTGCCTAAGTTTAGAAGAGCTGAGGGACTATGGGTCTCAATGGGATAGAAGACCTTATGTTATTAAATTACGGGAGGCGGAAAACACTCACCCCATCACATCCACAATCCAGACAATCGCTTTTCCACCATACTATAACGTAATTACGCTACGAGTAGAAGTTTTTCCTCTCTTAGTGGCGATTAGGATTATTTGTACAGATGGTAAAATAGGAGGACTGGAATTTGGTTTTTTTGACTGTCATACACATTTAATTGAAAAGCAGGTTTCAAGCCTACACTCCTTGTCAATCCTCTTCCACAGTTTCCTTGACCAGTACGAGCTATTGCCATTGCCTTGCCCTGTGCCTTACTACTGACAATGGGATAGAGCGAATCTGATAGCTTTAGCCGCTAAGCCGACGTAATATTCTTGATCCTCAAGTCTTTCAGCAGTACCTTTACACCGGCTATGAATCAGAATGTCCTCCAGCCTTAATGTGTCGGTACATTGCCACCCAAACCAATGGATTAGGCATGCCTTAGCTAGAAGAAAAGACACTTCCACTTCTCATGTTGACCTCATAGCGGTGAGCAGATCGTTTTGATTGATTTGAAGGCAAATACAAGCTCATCATCGGGTAGCATATGTTAATCCTTCAGTTGTCGTAGACACAATACCTTCAAGTGACCATTGTTCGATGGTTATTCGAAGGTAACTGCCACTTCCTCTGGCTTATTAACTGAGCATTGTGATCGAGCTCAAGATAGTAAATAAATGAATAAAGCAGGAGCAGTGGGAGCCACGAATGAGCTATAGCTACACTGTATCAAGGTGATGGCATTTGTGGTCGTACAGATCACAAGCGGATGGGACAAATAGACGGCAACTAGGCCTCTTAGTGTATCAGGTACCCTGAAGGATCAAGTTTATAATGCATTTATCGTACCGAACTGAATGACAACGGAATCATTGTAGTTGAGGGTTTTTCTTACAACCACCGGAGTTGCCTGCCTTTTTGGACTCCATCATTATATCAGCACGCGAAAGCGGTTCCAAAATTGACGCATTAAGTAATTTTGGACGAAAACACTGGTTTATTGTTAGGAATTGTACATTTTTTGATTCGTGAAGTGTGTAGTTTGGGGTTGTGTATGGAATAGCATATCGCATGAATGGCTTTACGGTTTTGCTTGCATTTGCAAACTATTTTGTTAAAATTTTTCCATCGTTATTTTGCATCATAAACGCGGCTGGATTTCGCTGGCAAAGCGTTCAATTCCCTTCTTCAAGGCTTGAAGAGTCGCAGGGTTGATTGCCATAAACGGCATTGCTTTTCGGCTAGTTCTGATCACCAGAGTGGGAAATAAGAGGACTAGGAGGTGGCGCATGCAACAATTGAATGGCTTCTTGGGCCGTATGACATGCGACACCCTCATGTTGACGCCACGTGCCGGCCACATTCATTTTCTGCACGAAAAAACTGGATTATCATATCGCGATAGGGATGCCTTCAGTTCTGGATCCGCACCAAACAGTGACGCGCTGCAGATGCATTTGCGTCTCCACAACCACTCGTGGATTTCCTGGCCTCCAACTGCGACAAAGTGAGCAGCCTCATCGCTAGAGATGACTTCATATTGGAAAATTAGCATCCGCTTCTTGTCGTTCCGTAATGTATTCAATGAATTCCATTCGCTGTGCGTGGTCAGCATGAAATCAAAGATGAAGATGCAGCAAACCTTCCGTGGGAGTACGCTGTAGAGAGCTCCTCGAATTGTCCCATTCTTGACCGCGGTGGCGAACCGGTGTCCCGGAATCCTCAGCGACACTGTCACTAACTGCTTCGATGCTTTGTATTGAAGGATAGCCAGAGTGTATACAATAAGTAATTAATTTAGTCTTCCCAAATTTTCTTAAATTAATCTCTTCACAGTCGATGAAGCTAACTATTTCGGCCATAATTTTTACGAAAATTGAGAACTGTAGCTGCAGGTCCTTAATTATTTGCACAACATTATGAAATTGAAAACGCGTTGTTGCTTTGCGTAACGCCTTTATCTTGATAATCCCGAACTGTCAGCTGTCACTCTGTCTTTTTTCCTTGGGATCACTTTACCGGATAAATGGCTCGAAATCCCAGTCATTCGCGAATTCCGGGACACGACAGAAGACGCCCACTATCACCCAAATCAGTCTATGTATACTTAAAAGGCTGGATTGGCTACTTTCTCATTTCTCTCCATGCGACTTCCTTACGACTTCGCCAAAGACAGTCTTGATTATTCCTTCAAGAGAATAACTGTAGAAACACACTGACCAGACGCTGTTTCCATTGAGTAGCTACGGATTTGCCTCGTTAGAGGAGGCGAAAAGGGCTGATTTGAAGGTGTTGGATTGGAATGCGTGTGGAGAAACTTTCGGATCCCTCCTTCATTAAATAATTGGAAAATTGGTTGAAAAGGTGACAAGGATGCAACTAGTATTCGTCTGTCACCTTCCCCCCCTCCCCCCAAAAAAAAGGGGTTACCGCTGACCTGTCTAGCGATCGCTCATCGCAGTCTGTTGGTTGGACGCTGAAGATGGAGAAGAGGCGCGATCCAATCTGCATTTGCTTTAATAGCTATCCACCATGCAAAATGCCATATAGATGGCAAGACACATTCCACTATAAACCTTACTGTAAATAACATTTTTAATTCTAAGGGAAATAATGCTTTTTCCAACAGTTTGGGAGAACAGCATTGAATGTTTGGTTTGACGAAAACGGAACTATATGAGGCCTCTTTTTGACCAACTAACTTGGACGATTTCGACAGGTCCATTTTCATCCAGCACGCCTACAACTCCACCCTTCTAATGGAGTTATTTTAGTGGCAACTTTTTTTAAACCAGAGACCAGCTAAGTGGATTTGTTAAATACGGCGCCACGTTTTGGAATAGTTTATGAAAACAATCAGAGGTTTTTTTCCTCATCTGATTTGCTATTAATGGTCCATTCCTCTCACTGGGAGCTGAACTAGGTAATATCTACTCGACTTAGAAATTCACTGGTCCTAATTTAGTATCCTGTCAAATCGTACCCAATTTTTGATGGTTTACACCAAATTTTGCAAATTACAAGTGGTTTGCCCGTCCTACTTGACTACTTATGCGTTTGGTCCGAATTTATGTCCACTTTCACGTTGAGGAGACGTCAAAATTTCACACTTAGTTGCCTGCTTCAGTTAAAGAAAGGAAGTTTGTAAATATTTTATTGCACAAGGGTTTAACGGACAAACGTTAGGCCGTCAGGAGTAGTGCGCGTCCGTTTGACTTAGGCGACTATAAGAGTAGTTGGAGGCGGCAAATACTTGGTCAATTGTAAAGCCTCGAAAGAAGGACTTGGGTCTACTGGCATGGACCGAAAGCCAGCCCTCTCCGGCGAAGGTACGATGACGGAGACCTTAACTGTCCCATTGCCAATATCGAGGCTTAGACAAACATCTAGCGCAGTACATGGTCCACTCTTCCTCTTTTGAACGTCGCCTCTGCGCTCCTCTTGGTCAACCTCTCGCGCCAGTCGCCTCAACCTTATCGGTGCTGTGGAAAAACACTCGAGAGCCAACTGCGCCAGTCATCAAGTTCCACGCAACTGAGGCGATACCTGACCGCAACCTTAGTGATCGCCCTGGACCTGGGAGCAGGATTGTAGCCACGAGGGATTGTGCTGGCATCATGCGTGTTAATCGCATATTTGCGTCCATCCCTCCTTGCCACGTATTTTTCAATTTAGAGCTGCCCAGCCATATCTACCCGCGTTCCACCCAGCTATAGAGAAGTAGAGGAGGTGTCACAAGTTCGCATACTTGGTATCTTCATACACGTTTGGTAGGACAGCTCCATTACCAACTAATCCAGATGACTCACGACCATAGCTAGTATCGCCTCAGTTGTTAAAAGCCTTTCTGCGTACCACGCGATTGAGATAGTCGCCGAAGGTAGACGTAATTTGCGAACCTTCTGTTAGGGGTCGCCTCAGATGCCTTCATCCTCAGAGCGTCCACTTCTGACCACCCAGCAGTAGAAACTAGAATAGATGTTTTTTTTAGTTCGGATTTGCCACCAGTGTAGCGCCCCGGGACTTTCCTGAAAACGAAAGAAGGGGTAACACCCGGACGGAATATGCATTGTCGACGTATAGAGGGGATTGGGGCTACTAGCAAGGTTCCAAGACCAGGCAGCATGGCGGAGCACCTCAATGGCCCCTTTTACCAAAACGCATTGCATAGTTTCAAACTTAGACATTTATTCAGCTAAGTTTACTGTATAGTCAAATTTTAATTTTTGTTGGTTCAGCAATAAATTTTACCATTCATGGTTTTATCGTTATCTTGCTTGTCATCCTATGCGCTTAGTCGGATTTGGTGTTTACCTTTCCTTTGGCAGATTGTCAAATTTTCCTTCTCAGTTGCTAAATTCAGTTGAGATAAAGAATTTTATAAATATTTTATTTTATAAGCGTTTGACTGGGAAATATTTGATCAGGAGTAGTGCACATCAAATAGACTTAGATTGCTATAGGTGCAGGTAAGGTCTTGGTATACGTGATAAATTTCTCAACTGACGTAACCTTTAACGCTTTGGGTTGTCTGTGTCCAGTAGTACGCTTGTCCATGATCTTCCTGTAATTCCTCCTCCTCCTCCTCCTCCTCCTCCTCCTCCTCTCTCCCTCCCTCCTCCTCCTCCTCCCTCCTCCTCTCTCACCATCCTCCTCCTCTCCTCCTCCTCCTCCTCCTCCTCCTCTCCTCCTCTCCTCCTCCTCCTCTCCTCCTCCTCCTCCTCCTCCTCTCCTCCTCCTCCTCCTCCTCCTCCTCTCCTCCTCCTCCTCTCCTACTCCTCCTCCTCCTCCTCCTCCCCTCCTCTCTCCTCCTCCTCCTCTCCTCCTCCTCCTCCTCCTCCTCCTCCTCCTCCTCCTCTCCTCCTCCTCCTCCTCTCCTCCTCCTTCCTCCTCCTCCTCCTCCTCCTCTCCTCCTCCTCTCTCCTCCTCCCTCCTCCTCTCCTCCTCCTCCTCCTCCTCCTCCTCTCCTCCTCCTCCCTCCTCTCTCTCCTCCTCCTCCTCCCCTCTCCTCCTCTCCTCCTCCTCCTCCTCTCCTCCTCCTCCTCCTCTCCTCCTCCTCCTCTCCTACTCCTCCTCCTCCTCCTCCTCCTCCTCCTCCTCCTCCTCTCCTCCTCCTCCTCCTCCTTCCTCCTCTCCTCCTCCTCCTCTCCTCCCTCCTCCTCCTCCTCCTCCTCACTCCTCCTCCTCTCCTCCTCCTCCTCCTCTCCTCCTCCTCTCCTCCTCTCCTCCTCCTCCTCCTCCTTCCTCCTCCTCCTCCTCCTCCAACTGCCCTGCGAAAGTTCAGTTTCCATACCAGAAACCAGTGTGGCATGGAGTCTTCACTAACAACTCCCTTGATTTCTAGAATTTGTGCCAATCACTGCTTAGGAGTTTCTGTCAAATTTTTTTTTATTAATATACACCACATTATTACTAAGCGAATAGGCTATCTTGCATTTTGTTGGACCAAAATGAGGAAAAAAATGTCAGTCCTTTGGACTGATTATAGATGAATTTTGTGTTTCAATCAAGCAAACACTTGGTGCCAAGAGTTAGCGAACAATTGTGCCTACTGTTTACCGATAGCATCTGCTTGTACAGTCGGAGGGAAGGAAGAGACTATCATGTTGGGCCGTAAAGACGACGCCAGGCCTTATGGCTTGGCTACCGGTGAGTCACAAGAGGGACAAGGGAAAGCCATCTTGACACAAATATGCTTTGACGCATTTGGTGTGCAACTACAGCCCGTAATCATATTTCGGCGACCCCAGGCAACCACCTCATATCCCTGTTTTAACGACGACTTTTTGTTGTTGTCCATTTTTCACCTCTCCCACTCTCTAGTCTATTCCTCTCAGGTAATGCTACATCTCCCCATGTTTTGCCTTCACTGGCTAGCAACCCAACTTGGTTTCCTGCTAAGACTAACTTGATGCATTACCGCTCTGATGCAACAATCTCGTCCTTCACTTTTTTTCTCACTAAAATTTACCCAACATTGGTGCACGCCATGCCTCCTCTTAATTACTTTCGTCCGCTGGGTGAGTAAATAAATAATGGACTTCAGCCATTCCCTTTTCTTCCCATTCCGTGGTGAATTTTTAAGATTGGAGCCATTGATGTGTGCCGATTGTAAAAAAGAATCGGACTCAAGGGCCACGTTGTTCCAGTTGGCTGGATGCTGGAATTGTTACAGGAGGCAAATAACGCTATACGAGCCATCTCTTGTTCCATCTCAACAGTTTGGCAAACTCTCAGAGGAATGTGGGAGTCATACGAAGGTGGAGGCAGTAGTTCCCTCCATTCCTCCTATCCCAAAGTGTGCTGTAGTGTCACCGGGGTGTGCGGTATTGAGATCTTGGATTGTGCCAAAAGTAGAAAAGAAGGCTCCCCCATTTAAAAATAACAAGTTCTAACTGCTTTTTTTTTTATCAAGAACGTCATAGTAACCAATTGGGTCTACTCCTCATGATATCAACAACAGTCACAGTTCACCACCAGTCTGTCAACAAACGGTAATGACTATCACATCTAATGTCGCCTGTAAAGGCATGACACATGGCACCCTGTCCTTCTCGGTGTAAATTACTTGTACCACGGCTACCCACACTCACGCAGGTCATCATCAAACAAACCCTCGAGCATTTTATCACCGAAACAGCGCCTAAAACCTAACCAATCGGGCGTGCTCTGAGATGAGGGGAAAAGTGTCTGGGGCACACTTATGTTTTGTCGAACTTTGTCTCTACTTACGTTGAGCAGTGAATGCTTTGTTACTGAAGCCATTTATTTCTATATTTGGGCAGATAAAAGGCAACCCCCAATTAGGTGTGTGTGTGTGTGTACGGGGTCACGTGATCGGGTTAGATGTTGCCCATTAGGCATAATTGTGATTGATAATGCGGTTGGCATAAGGTCGGCCAGTCCATTACGGAAGTGTTTTTAAATAACTAAGGATGCGTTTTCTCCTCCGCTTTAGATATCGAATGTATCGTAAAAATCAGCAGACCGGCTTTCCTGCCCTAATCACAATATTTTCGGCTCCCAATTACCTTGATGTTTACAATAACAAAGGTAGGTCCGTTTTATACGGCTCTATTCTCTCTCTTAAAGCTGCCATTCTCAAGTATGAGAATAATGTAATGAATATCCGTCAGTTCAATTGCTCACCGCATCCCTATTGGCTTCCAAACTTCATGGATGTGTTCACCTGGTCTCTTCCCTTTGTTGGTGAAAAGGGTACGCTTGCTGAATAAAAATAATTCCACTTTACCATTCATCTGAGCTAAAATAGTAACAAAATTTGTTTATTTTCGGCTGCTTTGTAGTCACAGAAATGCTTGTCAGCGTATTGAACATTTGCTCCTCCGATGAACTCTTCACAGAAGACAATGAAGATGATAGTAAGTTTTACTTGACACTTTAAAAAATAATGTAAAGAGGTATTGAAGTGTCGCTCGTTTTAAAAAGGCACGATTGCAAAGTTTGGTCTTTTCTACAACTATTACAAGGCTTAGTGGCATAGGAGTGGGTTGATGTTAGATGGACAGAAGGGCTGGAAGACCGGTAGTGTGGTTGACTTGTGTTTGACTATCCTGTCATCAGCGTGGTGATCAGACCGTAAAAAAACGGGAAAGATCTGCTTATCAAGGTATGCAATTTAGTATCCTTCTATCATCTTACTCCCTTGCTTTGAGCATCGCTCTTGAGGGTCCCCATAACTCAAGAGTATGTCCGGTGCTGTTGGTTTTTATAACAGGGAGGAGCTCCTTTTTTCATTGGTGGGAATATATCTTGTGAATCTGAAATAGTAGCAAATAGGGATAGAGTATCTTGCTCTTCAATCACTATACGATAAGGAGTTGGCTGTAAGGGACGAATTCGAGCCATTCAGAGATTATGAGGAGCTCGAAATTTGATTGGTTGGTGTGAGCCGATACAATTCCAAAATTTTCCCTCACCGAAAGTGAAATTGGTAGAATTAAAGGAAAGCAAAATTTTGGGTTTCAATTGCTGTTTCAAAGTGGAAGGAATAAGGAGTTCCACTGTCGTAAATAAGTTTTATATCTTGACCATCTTTTGCCTTCTTTCCTACTAGACAACGTGAACGTACGCAAAGACGTCATCAAGGGCAAAATACGTGCGATTGGCAAAATGGCTCGTGTCTTCACTCTCCTACGGTAAATTTGGCTTTTGATGCTTCTTTTTCGGGCAAAAGAGTGACGCAGATGACGGAAGGGAAGAGGAATGTAGCTGACCATTATGAAGCGCTTAAAAGGTCGTTGGATGATTTTTTTTGTAGAGACGAAGCTGTCATTGCATTCAACGTGGAAAAGGTTGATCAACACATTCAGTATTTTGCATTACCCAATGGGTTTTCGATGCTCTTTATGTTGATTTTCACTTCTGTGTGTAAACGGGAGAGGATTTCTTACAGTCCGCGATTCATTTAAGCAGTATTGGCACTGGTTTCATAATAATGGTGCCATTTTTGAGGTACTGATGTGGATTAACCAACAATAACCCTGATACGCATTGAAGAATATTTTTGACTAGTTTAGAGGGTTGTTCCTTGAAGTTGTGCGGCCTAAAGAGTCCGCACAGTGTTCAGTCACCGACTGAGGCTTTGTGCTGGGCACTTAAGCTACTAAATGCGTATGATAGGCTTTTGCTTGAGGTCACCTACGGCCCGTTGAAGTATGAACTTGCTGCCTCGGCAACTGTTGTGCAGAACTCCTACTGCCAGTCACAAAAGATTCCAACATTCTCAGTGGTCTTCCTTCAGTGCTGAGAACAGGATAGTTGTCCTATTGTGGGTCGAGTTTCATTCCCACTGCCACCAAGCCAGCTCTTCTACTTTTTGATGCTACCGACAAATATGTACGCGTATAACTCGATGACACGACGTGACAGCAAGGTACCCTCAGTGGCAGAGTAAATACACTCTTTAATTAAAAAAATATATGTTGTAAATTTTACAATCCGGAGAATGATGTGGATTTATTATCATTTGAAAAAGGGTAGAAAAAGATTAGTAGGTCGCGTTTGCCCTGCGTATATCTCCTCTCGCCTTGCGAAAAGAGATTCAAAACAAAGTCTCGCTACTTCCCAAGTACGCATCTCTGAATCCTCTGTATCGTCAGCTACATGTCTTATTGCATTTTAGAGAGGAAAATGAAAGTGTACTGGAGTTGAAGGGTCTTACTCCAAATGGAATGCTTCCAATTGGCCTACTTTCTGAGGGTCGTGAAAATCTCAAACAATGTAAGTTTTTGAAGCCCTTTCACCAGTAACCCAGGTCTGATGATAAGCTTTGCTCCGGCTAACAGGCTTCCTGGTGGCCTTGGAGAACACCAAAGTCTCGGGCTGCCGAAGTAAATGTCTATTTACTTTTGTGGAGAGAGCGAATTGAACGGTGCCAAGCTATCACGATTTGCGCTTTGTCAGAGAGGATGTAAACTATCCCATACCTTTGGCTTCTCAGAGTGGAAGCTAGTTGAGACGTTTCGCCTTCCGTTGGTGCGATGTCCCTCATAACGCCAGTTCACCTTGAATATTATTGTCACTCACTAGACCGGAAATTCTCACAGTATCCATGCGGCGTTACATTTTTGGCAGTCAAAATCATGCTTTCCAATGATGTCTCCCGGTTTAAAAAGTATCAAGTGTTTCCTTCCTCTAACGTAATGCCGATGGCAGGCGGACTGTGTTCAGTTTCCTAAGAGATAAACACGATTTCCATTCACCAAGTCACGTTGCAGCATGGCAGCTGTAAGTTAGTAGATAATAGTCCTCTTTGTGGTGCTTTTAACCGAGGGCAAATTAACCATCACCGATCACATGTTATTCGCTCCATTTAAAGCTTTTAGCTGCTAAAATAAAAAATATAAGTATTTTACATAATTTCATATTACTTTTACCCCAATCAATCTCACTGCAACATAATGTAGTGTAAAATAATAAAGAATGTATGCGTTAAGTAACCAAGTCGGACGTCACATATACGTGACGCCGGGTGGAAGTTTGTTAAGAGCGTTTTAAATGCATTATATTTGAATAGACGTCATAAGTCCTACTTAGTGTGAAACAGGCTTTAGTATTTTATCGTCAGAAAGTAATTTTCTCGGATTTCGTCAAATAGTAGCGTTGGCGCACATGACCTGAAAGCCTGTATCCCTGTTTTATGGGCAATTAAATAACACTGCATTACCTATGCGTCAGGAGGGAAAGTTGTGCATGCTTGCATAAATTCTTGTAGAGGTTTTGATTTTTTAGTCCCTTAAATGTACCCGTCTCGTAAAGACGGGAAAGTACTATCTAATCATGTCCAGACAGCATTAATCTTGCCGTCGGGAGGATTACTTACCCTAGGTGGGAAAATTTTAAGCGTTTCATGCTACCCTGGAGTAAGAGAATAGTGATTAGAAAGCGATAATTATGCACACTCGCCTCTGCAGGACTTTAGTCCAAAAGCGATCGACCTATAAGTCTTGTCCGTAGCCAAGCAAACTCACTCATCCTCTGCAACAGAAGAAAAGGAAATCCACAATCATAATTGCTATCCACAGATTCCTAACTGGATTTTGCGAGTGAAAGGGAAATTTGAGCTACGCGAATTTAATCCCCAAGTAGCGCCTAAATATCTCACTACGTTTCAGTGCCTACGCCATCTTATGAGAGGTGTGGGATGAGCTTAGTACTCGTACCGTAGTTAGCCTCTAAAGGAATGTATCAAGACACTTTTTGCTACTCCTTTGTACAGCTGCACTGGCGCCCCACGCTAAAATCAGTTCGTTTGCTGAGGCCAAGGCAATAGACAAGATCAATGAGCGATTGCCACCGGCTCAGGCATTAGCCAATCCGAAAGATTGTGTGGCTGCCTTTATCAAGGCCGCCGAGGATTCGACCAGTACTCCTTCCACGGTGAAGAATGTCACCACCGCTAGCACAGCCACCGCTCCCATGGCAAAAAAAGGCACGGGTGGAAAGAAGTAAATCCAATCCAATCCAATCCAATCCAATCTCCTATTTTTTTGCCTCCTTGCTCCACACACACACACACCTTCACTCAAGCAAGCAAGCAAGCAACCACTGGATCCTATAACCTTTCCTTCTTCTTTCTTGCTCTCTATTGCTCTCGTAATCCTCTACTCTCTTCCGTGCAATATTTATTTTATGATGTTGATGAAGAAAAAAAAGTGATGATCATACACTATGCTACATACACAAGCGCATAAATACATATACATATTTATACTGCAGTGAATGAGCTCACTTTGATGATGGATCCACGCGAGCTGCAGGAGGATGGATGGAGGAAAAAATTTTCGTGCCTCATTCGTACCGTCGCTCTTATCGTTTCTAAGTTTTGCGTAGCGCCTTAAGGCTTTCCTGAAGATGAAAGACGACACAGTACTTAGCCTGAGGCTAATTACATGGCTCTGAGATCAGGCCGCCCGATGGAGGTACAGTGGCGGGACCCCTAAGTGGTGCGTCAACAAAGTCGAAAGTTAATATCTCCTTGGTCATCACAACGCCGTCGGTGCTGTAAGGGAACACGCGAAACCTGTCAGTCATCGAATTCCATGTAACCAAAGTGGCACTTGACACCTCAGCATCACTGATTTCCCTTGGGATTCCCACTAGATCTTTTGCTGCTTCTTCCTGCATGGAAACAGGATTCAAGGGTGGCGAAATATGGTAGCTACTACCACTGCTAGATGTGGGAACACCGACCTAAAAGTAGAGTCAAGAGGCGAAGGACGAACTTCAAAATGGTACCGTAAGAGTAGATCTTTGTGTCTATCCCGCCCTGCAACATTGTATTAATTTTAGAACTGCCTAGTGAGTTTACGTTATGGGTATCTTTACATAGGTAGAGTAGACAACTCCGTAATGAACTCTTCCAGCTGATTAACTGCTAGTTCCGGTGGTTGTCGAAGGTGGAAGACATGTTAAGCCTTCCGTCTGGGGCCGTCACCATTTTCTCCCATCCACAGCATGCGCGCTTTTCTGCTCCACTACGATTTGTCACTCGGCAGTGGAACTCAGAAAAGATAGTCTTTAAGATAAGGTTTGTTTTCACTACCACTAATGCAGAGCCCTAGAGACTTTCCTAAAAGCCATAGAAGATAATAGTACTTGAGCAGAATGTGTGTTGTCGACGCACCGTACGGCTTGGCGCTATCAGCACGACCCGAAAGTTAGGCCACATGGAGGAGGTGCTATGGCGAAGCACCTGAGTGGTCCCTCATGCCAAAACCGAGAGTTAAACAAACAACCAGGGCATTAGAAAGGCTTGAAATCAGTTTGGAGAACTTATCACTATTCTTTCCTCCCCTTCCATCCTGTTGATATTCCACCAGGTCCCATTTGGTTAGGTCTTTCCATTTCAAGATGGTATATTCTCCTACTGCCAAGCAAGAAGTTTGCCTAGCTGCCTGCTGCCTCTTCAGATTTAAGGGAGAGTTAGACTCGAACTCAGACCTCATAACTCCGATCCGCTTGACATGGTAAGATCTGTTGGTCTAAAAGCTAGAGGAGTACAATAAAATTGACCGTACTGACTAACTGACCAACCGACCGTCCGAGGCGTGTTTATTTATGCTGTATACGGCATGCACATAAAAAACCCCACTATTTGACCATTTCTCTGCAAGCTAGAACAACAGGTCATCAAAGCAACCTTTGATCACTTGTAATGTTAACCAGATGGGGCAGGTACCTCACGCTGTTGCCATCACATTTCCTGCGTTTTATTGGGAAGCATAAACAACGGTACTAATCCCAGCTGTCAGACCTACAAACAGAGTAATCAAGTCTACTCTCAATGGGTGTGTTGAAGTGCCGTGTAAAATGAAGCTACATCGCCATAATGTAGCAGCGACCGACTGTGCAAGAAATGATGTGTCGGCGGCTTGGAGATCCCGCGTAAGATATGATTGTACGTCAATTAATCAAGTAATGCCATGCGAAGCTGATCATTGATAAGAAAACGAGTGGTATTTTGGATGAAATTGTGCTCTGTGAACTGCGTCTAATGCAATTCCTCACGCTCGCGTCACCTTTAGCATCCGGGACAATGTGTTTTCGCTTATGGTAGTCACATCGAAAATAAGTTCCACTGGCTTTTTGGGGGAAATCGGTAGTTTTCCTGGATCGCAGACCAGTTGAAGAGCATGGGAGAAAGGAGGAGCTGTTAATTAATTTGATAATGCCTATGAATAGATGATCAGGTAAGCGGGCGGGTGGAAGAACGGATTCCCAAGACTAATAATGATAGGCAAGTGGAGTAATAAGGTAGTAAGTTGCAAGGTGGACACATTAATGGTTGGATAAATGTGCAGATGAGTGCGCCAACAGGTTGATAGGCCTTCGTAGGGTACGTAAACAAGTGAGTGAATGAGGCGGTAAATACCAAGCAAATGGAAGGTACATTTCGTAGCCCTTTTTGGTAGAAGGTTACATTTTTTACCTACCTCGTCTCAGCTGCCAGGGTTGGTTTGGCTTAGGACCGCACAAACAAGGCGATTTCGTCCGCCATTGAGAGACAGGGCTCGGAGGTTTTGGTAGTTGCAACAGGAACCAGTCTACCGCATCAAGCCTTCATTAGCCGTCAGAGCATTTGTGGACGTTTTTTAGGTCGTTGAACAACTGAAGTGGATGGCTAGTCAGTCTACCGATAGGGCACTCCGCTTTAGACTTTCCAGAAGCGTTTTTGCCAGCTAATCATTGAGTCATCTATCAAACAGACTGGTTTGTTGGATAAAAGAATCCGCGGAACCTCAGGCTACTGGAGCTTATAAGATCATAGCACAAAAGACGCCTGATTTTTCTAATCTACCAGATTTGATGAATGGCTGGATGGATGATGGATGAACAAAGTGGCCTTAGTGATTAATTACTTTGTTGTGTATGCCTCCTGGTTCGTGTCAACGATGGCATGTGTACGAACAGCCGCTAGAAGATTTATTAGAGGAGGCCATCACTTATTGTAATAGAGATTTTAAAAAAACAAGTAGAACGACACAAACGGAAGTGAGTTTGTCAATTCCACCGCCTTCTCGAGCAGGAGATCGGTCCTATCTGCTCGCTTTCTGCCCAGAGAATGCCTTCAATTGACCAACACTAATGGGAAAATTCAGTTTCACAGGAAATAAATGTCAATCCAATTATAAACTTAACTTTCCCAAGTTTAAGTGTTATTTAAGGGATAATGTGAAAAGGGCTTGCTTCGCAAATCCTAACCCCTTGTTCCAGGTGATGATGAGAGAAGTTGTTGTGTTTGCCGCTGACAATATTCTGCTGCGCTTGAGGGAGACCTCTTAAACAGCACTTTAACTGGCTCTTTATTCTTCTTCGTGGGAGCAAAAGTCACCTAAGAAAAGTTTCCATTGTCTTTCTCTTCTTCTTCTTCTTCTTCTTCTTCTTCTTCTTCTTCTTCTTCTTCTTCTTCTTCTTCTTCTTCTTCTTCTTCTTCTTCTTCTTCTTCTTCTTCTTCTT